>JAKSZT010053810.1:183487-272327 GCA_026826555.1 Tolypeutes matacus
GTTGCAATCTTGCCGTGCCAGCTCACCATGCTGTGTGGGCTGTCAGCTCACTACGCTGTGCGGAGGGCCAGCTTGCCTTCGCCAGGAGGCTCTGGGAATTGAACCCAGGGCCTCCCATATGAGAAACAGTTGCCCAACCACTTGAGCCACATCTGCTTCCCTACCATGATCTTTTGACCACTGCAGCTTAGTAGTATGCTTCAAGGTCAGGCAGTGAAAGTCCTCCCACATTGTTCTTTTTTAGAATGCTTTTGGCTGTTTGGTTGTATTTTCCCTTCCAATTAAATTTGGTAACTACTTTTGCTATTTCTGTAAAGTATGCTGTTGGAATTTTGATTGGTATTGCATTGAATCTATAAATCAGTTTGGGTAGAATTGACAGTCATGATATTTAGTCTTCCAAGCCATGAACATGGAATGTCTCTCCATTTGTTTAGGTCTTCTTTGATTTGTTTTAGCATTGTTTTGTAGTTTTCTGAATACAGGCCTTGTACTTCTTTGGTTAAATTGATTCCTCGATATTTGAGTCTTTTTGTTGCTTTTGTAAATGGAATTTTTTTCCTGATTTCATCCTCAGGTTGTTCAGTAGTATACAGAAACATCACTGATTCTTACATAGTGATCTTGTATTCTTTCACTTTGCTGCACTTGTTTATTTGCTCAAGTAACTTTGTCATATACATTTCAGGATTTTCTATAGGATCATGTCATCCTTGAATAGTGATTGTTTTACTTCCTCTTTTCCTATTTGGATGCCTTTCTTTTTTTTTTTTTTCCCCCTTGTCTAGTTGCTCTAGCTAGAATTTCTAGCACAATATTAAA
Source organism: Tolypeutes matacus (assembly GCA_026826555.1). NCBI lineage: Eukaryota > Metazoa > Chordata > Mammalia > Cingulata > Chlamyphoridae > Tolypeutes > Tolypeutes matacus. The sequence goes on from JAKSZT010053810.1 coordinate 184,310, forward strand.
TAACAGTGGGACAGTGGACATCTTTGTCTTGTTCCCAATCTTAGAGGGAAAGATTTCAGCCTTTCCCTATTGAGTACGATGATGCCTATGGGTTTTTCATATATACCCTTATCATACTGAGGAATTTTTCTTCTATTCCTTTCTTTGGAAGTGTTTTTATCAAGAAAGGATGCTGGATTTTATCAGATTCCTTTTCTGCATTGATCGAGATCATCATGTGATTTTCTTCCTTCAATTTGTTAATGTGGTGTATTATATTAATTGATTTTCTTATGCTGGAACCACCCTTGCATACCAGGAATAAATCCCACTTGGTTGTGGTGTATAATTCTTTTGATATGCTGTTGGATTCTATTTGCAAGTATTTTGTTGGGAATTTTTGCATCTATGTTCATTAGAGAAATTGGTCTGTAATTTTCTTTTCTTGTAGTGTCTTTATCTGGCTTTGGTATTAGGGTAATGTTGGCTTAATAAAATGTGTTGGGTTTCCGCTTCAAATTTTTGGAAGAGTTTAAACAGGATTGTTATTAATTCTTCTCAAAATGCTTGGTAGAATTCACCTTTGAAGCCATCTGGTCCTGGACTTTTTTTTGTTGAGGGTATTTTTGATGACTGACTCAATCTCTTTATACGTGATTTGTTTGTTAAATTCTTGCATTTCTTGTAGAGTCGGTGTAGATTGTGTGTTTTTAGGAATTTGTCCATTTCATGTAGTTTGTCTAATTTGTTGGCATGCAGTTTCTCATACTCGTATGATCCTTTTTATTTCTGTGGGGTCAGTTGTAATTTTCCCCCGTTCATTTCTGATTGTGTTTATTTGCATTTTCTATTTTTTTCTTTGTTAGTCTAGCTAAGGGTTTGTCAATTTTATTGATCTTCTCAAAGAACCCGCCTTTGGTTTTGTTGATTTTCTCTCTATTTTTTGTTGTTGTTGTTGTTCTCAGTTTAATTTATTTCTGCTCTAATCTTTATTATTTCTTTCCTTCTGCTTGCTTGGAGAATGGTTTGCTGTTTTTTTTCCTGGTTTCTCCAGTTGTTCAGTTAAATCTTTGGTGTTACCTCTTTCTTCTTTTTTAATATAGACATTTAGGGCTACACATTTCCCTCTCAGTCCTGCCTTCTCTGTGTCCTGTATATTTTAAATAATTGCATTCTAGTTTTCATTCGTCTCAATATATTTACTAATTTCACTTACAATTTCTTCTTATACCCACTGATTGTTTAGCATTGTTTAGCCTCCATATATTTGCGAATTTCCCCCTTTCCCATCCAGTATTGATTTCCAGTTTTCCGTTATGATCTGAGAAGGTGCTTTGTATGATTTCAGTGTTTCTATATTTATTGAGACCTACCTTGTGACCTAACATGTTGTCTATCCTGGAGAAAAATCTGTGAGCACTTGAGGAGATTGTATAAACTGCTTATTTGGGATGCAAGCCTTCTGTATCTCTTATAACTTTTTTGCATATAAAGTCTGTTTTGTTCGATAATAGTATAGCTACCCCTGCTCTTTTTAGGTTACTGATTGTATGGAGTATCTTTTTCCAACCTTTGACTTTAAACTGGTTTGTATCCCTGGGCCTAAGATGAGTCTCTTATACGCAGCATATGTATGGCCTATGTTTTTTTTAATCTGTCTTTCAGCCTATAACTTTTAATATGGAAGTTCAGTATGTTCACATGGCATTCAGTGATATTACTGTCAAGGAATTATTTACTTCCTCCATTTTATTCTTTGGTTTTCATATGTCATATCTTATTTTTGCCTGTGTTTTACTTTTTTGGTTATTCCTTCTGCTATTCTTGCCTTCTACCCTCTCTTCCTAGTCTCTCTCCCCTTTTTCTTTCATGCTGTAAGGTTCCCTTTAATACTTCCTGCAAAGGCAGATTCTTTTTTATGAACTTTCTTAGTTTCTGTTTATTTGTGAATATTTTAAACTCACCTTCATATTTGAAGGACAGTTTTGCTGGATACAAAATTCTTGGCTGGCAGTTTTTCTCTCATTATCCTAATTGTATCATACCACTGTTGTCTTACCTCCATGGTTTCTGATGAGAAATCCGCACTAAGTCTTACTGTGCGTCCCTTGTATGTGATGGTTTGCTTCTCCTTTGTTAATCTCAGAATTTTATTTTTATCTTTGGCATTTGGCATTCAGCATATTATCTGTATTGGGGTAGATCTATTCTGATTGGGGTACATTGTGCTTCTTGGACATGTAAATTCATTTCTTTCATGAGAGTTGGAAAATTTTCAGCTGCTATTTCCTGAAACACTCTTTCTGCCCCTTTTCCTTTCTTTTCTCCTTCTGGAACTCCCAAAACACGTATATTGTTGTGCTTCGTGTTAGCATTCAACTCTGTGAGCCCCTGCTCAATTTTTTCCATTCTGTTCTCTCTCTGTTCTTTTTTGTCTTCAATTTCCTCTCTTCTGTCTTTGGTATCACTTATTCTTTCTTCTGTTGTTTCGAGTCTGTTGTTCTATGCCTCTAATGTGTTTTTTTTTGAGGTTCCGGGGCCTGGGAACTGAACCCAGGACCTTGCCCGTGGGAAGCTGGCGTACAACCACTGAGCCGCATTGGCTTCCCTGAGTTGGATTTTTTGTTTTTTTCCTTCTTGTTTGTTTTTTTGTGTTTTTTTTCAGGAGGCACTGGGAACTGAACTCAGGATCTCCTATGTGGGAGGCAGGTGCTCAGCCTCTTGTGCCACATCCGCTCCTCTAATGTGTGTGTTTTCTTTTTATAAAGATTTACTTACTTTATTTATTTCTCCCCACCCCCTCGTTGTTTGCATTTGCTGTGTCCTGATTTTCTTTTCAGGAGGCACTGGGAACCAAACCCAGGACCTTAGATGTGGGAAGGAAGCACCTAATCGCCTGAGCCACCTCCACTCCCTGCTTTGTTGTGTCTCTCATTGTGTTTCCTCATGTCTCTTGTTTTAAAGCTGATGAGTCCATGACCTGAGAGGGAGAATGTCGGATTAGGAGACAGTTTTTACGTAGATATTTTTAAATACAGTCATACCTGTATGTACTCGACCGCTTTGAAACTTGTCAAATTTGGTACTTGACGTTTTTTGAGGTGAAAATTTTGTCCAGGTACTTGTCATTTGTTTGGTACTCAACACACAAGCTAGAACTTGTCTGTGTTGATTGCCTTGTGGCTCGCTACCCTTTCCAGCCGAAACAAAGGGTCATGTGTTAGTCTGTTAGTCACGTGGTAGCTCTTGCCCTGTGTACATCCCGTTGTGGTCTTATCTTAGCTTCTGTGGTTGTTTTGTGGGTTTTTTTTTCCTTATCGTGGGTCCTGAGAAAATGAGCAGTGATAGTGCTGAGCAGAAATTACTTCGCACCACCATTGAGCAAACAAACAAAAAAAGAAATAATAGGGAAATATGAGAGTGGTATTCGCATTACTGATCTTGCTAGGGAATACGGTATGCCTAGAACAACAGTCTCCACCATCATTAAGAATAAAGAGGGGGGCGGATGTGGCTCAAGTGGTTGGACGTCTGTCTACCATAGGGAGGGATCTGGGTTTGATCCCCAGGACCTCCTGGTAAAATAAAAATAGAAGGTGAGCAGGCGAGCCACAGGCCCCACCGAGCCATGCAGCAAGATGATGATGCGGCAAAGGAGAGACACAGGGGAGAGCCAAGGTGAGATGCACCAGAAACCAGGAACTGAGGTGGGTTCCTCTCTCCCACATCGGAGGTCCCTAGGATCGAATCCCAGTGAAGACTGGAGGAGAAAAATGAGAAGAGAAGGCAGGAAACAGACACAGAAGATCACCCAGTGAATGAACATAGACAGCAAGCAGGTGGTGGTGGGGAACCCATAGAACTGTACACCAAAAAAAAAAAAGAATAAAGAAGCAATAAAAAATGGCTGATGTTGTGAAAGGAATTAAAGCAGTAACAAAGCAGCATTCCCAAACGCTCGAAGTTGAAAAGCTGTTATTAATTTGAGTAAACGAGAAGCAGTTAGTGGGCGACCGTGTATCAGAAGCCATGATATGGTAAAAAGCAAAAGTGTGGCATGTCGAACAACCTGGAACCTAGTGATGTGAGTGTTGAAGTTTTTTTGTTTTTTTTTTTTTTTTAAGATTTTATTTATTTATTCATTTATCCCCCCCTTAATGCTTGTGCTCGCTGGGTCAGCTAACCACGCCGTGTGGGCGGGCTTGCCTTCACCAGGAGGCCCCGGGAACCGAACCCGGGGCCTCCCATATGGTAAACGGGAGCCCTACTGATTGAGCCACATCCGCTTCCCAGAGTGTTGAAGTTTTTAAGGCCAGCCACAGCTGGTTTGATAATTTTAAAAAAAGGACTGGCAGCCATAGTGTCGTGAGGCATGGCAAGACAGTGAGTGCTAATAAAAAGGCTGCTGATGAATTTGTCAGTGAATTTCAAGATTACGTAAAGGCTGAGGGATTTATTCCCCACCAAGTTTTTAACTGATGAGACCAGAGTTTTTTTTGGAAAAAAAAAAAAAAAAAAAAAAAAAGCCAAGTAGAACCTACATCACAAGAGAGGAGAAGGCATTACCAGGCCACAAACAAATGAAGGGCAGACTCACTCTATTGTGTGGGAATGTTAGTGGTGACTTGAACCTCAAGCCTCTACTAGTCTATCAGTGAAAACCCACAAGTTTTCAAGAAGCATAATGTCATAAAAAGCAAACGCAATGTGATGTAGAGGGCAAACAGCAAAGCTTGGGTCATGAGGCAATTTTTTACTGAGTGGTTAAAAAGTGTTTGGTCCCTCAGTGAAAAATATTTACTGGAGAAATATTTGCCTCTGAAAGCTCTCCTACATTTGGGCAATGCACCTGCCCACCTTCCAGGCTTGGAGGATGACTTACTGGAGGTGTTCAGCTTCATCACTGTAAGATTCCTGCCCCGCAACACTACACCTCTCATCCAGTCCATGGACCAGCAGGTCATTTCAAACTTGAAAAAGGCGTTTTTCCAGAGGTGCTTTAAGATCACCTCTGACACCCAGTTGACCCTCACAGAATTCTGGAAGGAACATTTCAACATCCTGCACTGCCTTAACCTTATTGGTAAGGCCTGGAATGAAGTCTCTTATAGGACAATGAATTCAGCATGGAAGAATTTGAGGCCAGAAACTGTGACTCAGAGAGACATCAAAGGGTTTAAAGCTGACCCCAAACCTGCAGGTACAGAGGGTACGGTTATGCAGGATATTGTATCTTTGGGCCAATCCATGGGTCTGGAGGTTGACACTGTTGAGGTTGAGGAGTTAGTGGAGGAACATCGTGAAGAGCTCAGCACTCAGGAGCTGCAGGAACTACAGAAGGAGCAGCAATAAGATGGCTGAAGAGATTTCTTCAGGTGAGGGGAAGATAAGGGAGGATGACCCCAGTTCCTTGATAAAAGAAATGTGTGCAAAATGGGCAGAAGTTCAAAACTTTGTGGAGAAGTACCATCTGGACAAAGCTCTGACAAGCAGAAATGTGAATTTATTGGATGACCAAACAATTTCACACTTTCAAGGAATTCTGAAAAGAAGACAGAAGCAGTCCTCATTGTGTAAGTTTTTAGTGAAGGTGACAAAGAGTGTATCAGAGCCTGTGGTGCAAGTTGAAAAAATGCAGAACAGAGAACCTGAAGTGCAAGTGCCCGATGTTCTCTTGGAGGGAGACTCCTTCCAAGCAATACTCCATGTAATCTCTCCTCCTCACCACTCTCCTCCCATCATCCCATTAGGCCATGGACTCTTCTCAGTACAGGTAAAGTGAAGTTGTTATCTTATTTAATCTAAGTATTTATTTTTAGGTTTCTGATGTAAAGTATTGACAAGTAACCCTGTCTTTTTACATATTGCCTTAAAAATGTGCCTTTTCTTTGGTTTGGGAATGCATTAAATTTATTTACATTATTCCCTATGGGAAAATTTTGTTTTGTACTCGTTTTTGTTACTCAAAGCATCTCCCAGAATCAATTAACAATGAGTACTGAGGTACCACTGTATACTAAGTTGAATCTGAGTCTTGCCTGCCAACCAGAAATGACCAGAGGAATCTTGTTTTGCTAATCTGTGTGTGGGGAGCAGTTAAAATGTGACTGTGGATAATATTGTCCACAGAAAACTGTAAAAGTGGAATGATAATGGACTTTAGGACACAACTGTTTGAGGGATACCATCTTAGTAGTACAGGTTTTTCTCTCTTCCTTCGAATCTCCAAATCTGTAACTTTTATTCTGCCCTCTGTAAATTCATTCCTTGGTTGTAAAGTAGTTATAGTAGTTCTGTGTGTGATGCTTAGAATCTAAAGGAGAAGATGTTAACAATGTTGTACTTATGAAAAAGGAGAGAATTTGTTCTCACAATAAGGGCTGGTTTTTTCTCTTAGCTTTGCAAAATGTTTTTTTTTTTTTTTTTTTTTTAATATATTTTTAAATTTTTTTGAAGATACTTAGATTACACACAAAATATAGGGATTCCCATATGCCCCACTCCCCACACCTCCCACACCCTCCCACGTAAACAACATCCTTCATTAGTGTGGCACGTTCATTGCAATTGATAAACGCATCCTGGGGCATTTTCATTGAGCATGGACCATAGTTCACACTCTCTCCCACACAATTCTACAGGCTGTGGGAAGATATATAATGGCATATATCTGTCATTGCAATGCCATTCAGGATGATTCCCAAGTCCTGAAAAAGCCCCCACATTACACCTGTCTTTCCCTCCCCCTGCCCCCAGAGCCTCCAGTGGCCACTGCCTCCACATCAATGCTGTAATTTCTTCCATTGCTAGAATCACAAGTCTATTGTAGAATACCAGTAAAGTCCACTCTAGTCTATAGTTCTGTAAAATGTTTTTTGACATCAGCAAAATCTAGTGATAGGAAATTTGATATATGAATGCATCAACTTTTCTTTAAGACACAGTAGTAGTTACAGTGTTCACCATTAAGTGGTAGATTTTCTGTTAGACCTTCCTGTTCCTTTTGTGTGAGCTTGATCCCCAGGTATCCCAGGATGGTGTCCAAGTTATTAACATTAGCCTTTCTGCCTTAGGAAACATAGGAATGGAACATGAGAATAAATAGTATAAAATACTAAAAATACATTTCTGCATGTGAATTATCTGAATATGTATGCTTTACCATTACTATAATAAAGACAAAATAGAAAAGGCAAAACAAAACAAAACAAAAAAACCCATAGCTTTGAATTTATTTAATTTGTATTTTTTGTTGTTGTTGCTTTACTGTTTGATTTTACTAATTCAGCAGGGGGAAATCCGAAACATCTGAATGTATAAATGCAAATGTATTATAACTAAATTATTGTGTTGGCTACAAGTTTTTAATAAATACTTCAGTCAGTTTTAGGGATGCTTTTGGTTTGTGATAATGGAGTTAAGAAAATAGCTGGCTTATATAATTGACCTTGAAAATTCATGGGTATTGAGAATGAGTTGAAGGTTAGAAATATCCAATTTTAAAAGTTTAACTGTAACATTAGGTATATTTAAAATATGCATTTGTGTAAAAAGTAAGGAAACAATTCATAACCATGTGCAAGTTAAATATTTTTCCAAAGGGCAATCTAAATTGTAACAGCTTCATCTTAACCCTTTTTGCATTTTATTTAATTTTAGTTTCAGTCTGATGGAAGCAAACAAGAAGATAAAGAGAAAACGGTAAGAGACTAGAAGTATTCAATAATGTGTCTAATGGTTGCCTAGGTACAACACATTGCAAATTTTTCTGTGAACAAGCTTTAGTTACATGTATAAATAATAACTTTATACTCTTCATGCTCAAGAAAATTTTTGGCAGAAAGTTATCTTTTAAGATGATCAACCTCCTTTTGAGGATTAACATGTGGAGAAAGGAAGAGGGATAAAAGTCCCTCATTCTCTTGCTAACCTTTTCCTTCCCTTGCCTCATTTGCTAGCCTAGATGGAGAAACACAAACACTGTGAAAAGGAAAGTGATATGATAGGAAATTAGATATGGTGTGTTATCTGTTCAAGGAATGGCAATTTTTCCAAGACCATCATAAATTTATATAGGGGGAATTAAAGTGCATAGGCAGTAACTTCTTACTGAAATAATTTTCCCTACCTTTTTCTTAGGAAGTTATCCTTAGCTGTTTGCTTAGCATTACTGACCAGGTGCTACTTCCATCTCTTTCTCTGATGGACTGCAATGCTTGCATGTCTGAGGAACTGTGGGGGATGTTCAAAACATTTCCTTATCAGCATAGGTAAATATATATTATTTTCATTTTTTCAACTACTTTTAGTTCTAGTGTATTAACCTTTAAGTGTTTAACACTTTTTCTAATTCCTTATCTCATCCTTTTTTAAGATATCGTCTATATGGCCAGTGGAAGAATGAAACTTATAACAGTCACCCACTTTTAGTAAAAGTTAAAGCTCAAACAATAGACAGAGCCAAATATATCATGAAGTAAGTTTTGATTTATTTTTCTGCATGTTAACTTAAATTATATATGGATCTAATTTACTTTCGTTCAGCTAGCTTAAGCCTGAGCTTAAGTTTTGAGGAAGTTCATGGATGTTTGCTAATGGTATAGCTGATTATATACTACAGATAGAATGACTCAATTTTTGTGTTTTTAGGTCATTTTGGCTACTAAATTAATGTTTTAATAGTTGTGTTTGCATAGATGTAAAATCTAATAAAATTCTTCTTTAATGCATACATATTATAGGATGAGTCTTTTAAATGACAGACTACTGTGGCCTTTGCTCAATTTGCATAATAAATTTAATGGTTTGTGCAAGGTTGTCAGTTATAGGAATTTTTTTCTCCTGAAAGTTATTATAATACAGAATTTTTATCTGTTATGAAGATCTAATGTAATTGTGCCAAACTGTCTCCCTAGGGATTCAAATTTTGAGGAATTTCAATTTTTTTTCATTTGTGTGCTTTATTTTTTTCATGTCATTGAAAACATAAAAATGGTGTTAATTCTGCTTCCTGGTAGACTATTTAAAGTTTAATTGTGAAAATTGTACAATTTAGGTTAGTATGAGTCTACTAAATATCTGCTAAATACACTGCAATATTGTAAGTGTTTTCATCAAGGCTATTTATTGTCAATTATCATTCCTTTTATATATTCATGCAGTAGATGGTTATTATAATTAAAGGTGGTTTGTTCTTTCGTTACTTAGATTTAGCAGGATGCAATTCAATGATACTGTCTCTGCCTCTAAGGGACGTCACAGCCTATCAGGGAAACAGGCATGTGCATAGTTAACCTATTAGAGCACCTCTTACACTGTATTGTGATTGTGTGTGTATATATGTATATGTATATATGAAGTTCTGTGGGAGGGTAGAGAGTGAATTACTTCAATGGAGGAAGTTGGGGAAAGTGTAGCAGGAAATAGTGTCAGAATTGGGCTTCCTGAAAGAGTTCCAGTCTCAAGAGTTCTCAAGTAGAGCCTCTAACGTAACAACGATAGTTAATATTTATGGAGCCATTGCTAAGTATGCCAAGCATTGTACTAAGTGCTTTACATGCATTATTTAATAATATGAATATATTAAGTATTCATTATTAAATCTCTTGAATATGTCTCATCCACTCTCTTTACCACCATACCATAGTTGTTTTATCTAGAACACATAGGGGAGCGTTTAGCCTTGACGAGTAGGAAGACCACTTTAAATAGTAGGTTTAGAGGGAAATGGATGTGGCTCAAGTGATTGGACTCCTGTCTACCATATAAGAGGTCCAGGGTTCGATTCCTGGGGCCTCCTGGTGAAAGGCAAGCTGGCCTGTGCAGGAGTGCGGTCCACGCAGAGAGCTGGCACAGCAAGATGACACAATAAAAAGAGACATAGAGGAGAGACAATAAGAGATGCAGCAGACCAGGGAGCTAAGGTGGCGCGAGAGATTGAGTGCCTCTCTCCCACTCCGGAATGTCCCAGGATTGGTTCCTGCTGCCACCTAAAGAGAAGACAAGCAGACACAGAAGAACACAGAGAGCAGACAGCGAGTGCAGAAACAACAGGGGGGATAAATAAATAAAATCTTTAAAAAATAAATAGTAGGGTTAGAAATAAAGTGGCAAGTTTGTTGAAACAGAGTGTAACCAAAGTTGAAGACTGATGGCCTCTCTCTGTGAAAAAGGAAGCTGGACCATGGAGAAATGAGAAAGGGAATCAGTTGGTGAGGACATAATTTTGATTGGTCAGTTTTGTCATATGAAGCTTCATAAGATAATTTTACCGAGTTTGTCACTTCCAGAATGGTCATATTCTTTGAACTGTAGGCTGAATTCATAATATGCTTTGTTACATTTTCATTCTAGAAAGCTTCTTTCCTGTCACTTGTAACCTTTTCATGTTTCCGGTTTTATTTTGTAATAATGTCATCAGGAGAATTTAAGATTCTGCGTAATAATTGTTTTGAACTGATTTCAATAGGTACAAATTTCCAGAATGTGAGCAGAGGAATTAGAGGATGAAAAGCAATAGAATTGACTAAAATTTGTTTACTTTGAATATTAAAGTGAGAAACTTTCCATTTTGAGGAATACAGCATTAACTTTTACTCAGTTAGGGTCACTGAGTCAGATGAAATGAAGTATTTCATTGCATTAATGTCAAATTTGATATCTTAATCCCTAAACTGATGAATGAGCCTCTCTAAATCTAAAATAGTTATGGTTCTCTATAATAAGAACTTAGAGTACATCAAGAGTTGTAATGCTTATTATTAGAACATTACTATAAAATGGAAGATTGTATTTTATAAATGTTCAAGCATTATATATAAAATCTTAGTACCCTCTGGGAGAATGCCTAATGAAAATAGCCGAAATCCTCAGTAAAGTATTTGATGAATGTGGTCATTTAATATGTATTTCTTTTGAAATACAGAATAAGAATTGTTTTTCATGATGTAATAAAGTTATCTGCCTTGTGAAGAAAATTACTTAAGATGACACCTGCCACCTTTTTCTCCCCTTGTAGGCGTCTAACCAAGGAAAATGTGAAGCCTTCTGGAAGACAGATTGGGAAGTTGAGCCATAGCAACCCAACCATTTTGTTTGATTATGTATGTTTCTAGATTAATATTGTATTAAAGGGTTTTTTTGTTGTCTTAAATCAGCACAAGCCAAAAGGGAATGATGTAGTTTTTAAAATGTTTGGTAGTATTAGGGGGGAAAAAAAACCCTTTAGCAAATGAAACATTATGTGGTTATGCTAAAAACAGAAGTTTCCATAGAATATATTTAATATAGTGATCTAATTTCTAGTAATGTGTTACTAGAGCACTACTATTATAGTCTAATGTTATCTTGTTTACCGCATTTTGATTTATGGAAGCGTTAGTAAAGAGATGCATTATTTCGTTGATTTTAGTTATTAAAAGCATTTGAATAGCATTTCATTATAATTTATATGTAACACTATTTTCATATTTAGAAAGAGACTTCTAAAACACATTTGACATGAGCCTAGTAGCCTCTATAATTCCAAAAGCCAACTGTAGACTCTGGAATTATTTCCTAGTTGGAAAATGTAGCTTAAGAAAATATTCTCCAAGGAAATGACCAGAATTGTAGGTTTTATATAAATACAAAATGGAAGGAAACTACTTTTATTACAAGCATTATTTTGTCTTTCTTTTGAAAAACAAGTATAGCTATTATTTCGTTTGCACAGTAGAAGACCTCTTTTAAGTTAATGCTGTCTTTTCTTACCTGCTGTCTTCCAGATCTTGTCACAAATACAGAAGTATGATAACCTAATAACACCTGTAGTAGATTCTTTGAAATACCTCACTTCATTGAATTATGATGTCTTGGCTTGTATCCTTTCAAGTGAAGTAATACATAGATTTCACATTTCATAGATCATAGAGGTGATGTTTTATTTTTATTCCAAGTTCCTTTAGTAACCACCTGGGATTGATTCTGGTGGCTTATCTTAAGTTTGAGCAATCATCTTTTTCTCTCAGGAGTTTGTATGTATATGTATGTGTCTTTGTGTTATATATAGGAATAAACAGCATTAATTCTACCAAACATCTTGATACAGATGGAATGTATCTTGTTTGCTGAAAGATGGAAAAGAGGCCAAAGAAGAAAAGTTAATGTTGCAAAGAATGTATTTTTCAATACATTGTAATAACTTGAAGTAAACATTTTATTTTTTTCCCATGTGTGGCATATTTTTTTTTTAAGGGTCTTTTTTAGAGATATATAGTGACTTAATTTTTTCTTAATTTATGGAAGATTGTATCATTGAAGCTTTAGCTAACCCAGAGAAGGAGAGAATGAAACATGATGATACAACCATCTCAAGCTGGCTTCAGAGTAAGTATTTTTATTTTTCCAACGATGAAATACATGCTGTGTATTGCATTACCTATGTTTAGAGACTCTTTAAGAGCCTATTTTTCAGCTCTTCAGAATCTCTAGCCACTCAGTTTGTTCAACAGAGTGTCTAGCTCCCTGGCTGTATAAGGAGATTCATATACTACTTATTCATTTTCCCAACTCAGGGGGCCAGTATTGACTGATAGGATTCAGGTAAGTATTCCTGGGAAGATGAAAATCCCTTCCTTTTTAACTACTGTTATTTTAGAGGAGTGGATCTTAAGAGAACTATTTTCCCTTCTCTCCCTTCCATCCTCAGGCTCCCATCATATTAAAAGAGCAAAAACTTAGTTGTTTAACCAAAAACCTAGCCTTGTTTCTTTTTATTTCTTGAATCCGACTTTCTTTCAACCTATCCTATTTGGTACCTGAATCTTTCAGTGGCTCCCATTGCTTTTTAGAGTAAAGTCTGAAATCTTAAAAAAATATATATATACAGTAAGTTCTTTTGGAACAAGGTCCCCTACACACTGTTCTAGCCTCATCTTTCCCCTCCTCATCTTTAAACTCTACCAAAATATTCTAGGCTCCAATAATACTGAATTTTTGCACTTTCCCTGGCCTTCTTCACATGTTATTCCCTCCACTTCTAATACCCTTCCTTGCCTACTCATTTCCCACCACCCTATCTTCCACTCATTTGTTAGATTTCAGTTTAGAAGTCACTTCCTTCAGAAAGCTTTCCGTGTTACATTCCCACCCACAACTGAAATAGATGCCCCTCCTCTGTTCTCCCATGGAACCTTATAGTTATTTCAGTTTACTTTTCTGTATCCCCCATTAGACTGTAAGCTTTTTGAGGGCATGACCTGTATTTTGTTCAGTATCATTTATGTATTTAGCAAATAATTGCTGAGGAGGCTATAGACCTTATAGACTTGATTATATTGGAATACCCTCCTCTTGTCTTGACTGGGGCTTCCTCCCTACTTTTGCTTTATGGTAAATATTCTTGTCTTTCATTTGATCTGACAATACTTTACCTGTTTCCTTATGGCTCCCCATATGGTAACATGTTCCTGGATACAAAGAGCTTTCTTCTTTTTTCTTTTCCTCTTCCTTTTTCTTCTTTTTCTTCTATTTCTTTAAGGGAGGTATCTGGGATTGAACCCAGGACCTCGTACATGGGAAGCAGACACTCAACCACTGAGCTATATCTGCTCCTGAGAGACTTTTTTCTTGACTCAAACATTTGAGGGAGTTTTGTTATTTATTCATCTTTACTTTGTGATTTGCAAGATTTTTTTCAAGTCCTAATTAACATCACAAGCTCTGGAGTCACACTGCATAGGTTTGATTCACTGTTCTACCTCATACTAGCTATGTGACCATGGGCAAATTACTTTATATATCTGTTCCTAATTTTCCTCATCAATACATTTATATCAACCTAAAATGATTGCTGCAAGGATTAAATAAGATAATAAGCATAGAGTGCTTAGTACAGTGCTTGGCATATGTGTGCTCAATAAATATTAGCTATTATTTTTAATTATAAAACTCCATTCAACAGCATCAACAATACTACTGTTCTTACCTCCTTTTGTTTTAGAAATTGAGTTGAAGAAATGACAATGTTCTGTTTTTGAACTTTTAGTCCTATTCTTTTTTATCTCTTATAGGTCTGGCTAGTTTCTGTGGTGCAGTTTTTCGTAAATATCCAATTGATCTTGCTGGTCTTCTTCAATATGTAGCCAATCAGCTGAAGGCTGGCAAAAGGTATTCATAGTAAATTATATATAAATTAAATTCAATAATAAGAATAGTTCTGGTGGTTTTGGGATATTGAGATTGCTTTTATCATGAAAGACTACTTGTTCATTGTAGGCCCAAGTAGAATAGTTGCTCATTTATTTGTATGGAATTCTTTAATTAAAATAAATAATTTCATATGAACTCTGCTGAAATATACTTAATGAAATACTTTTTCACAGAAATAAATGTAATATTTGGCTATATATGTAACTCACTAAAAAGACACTTGTAAATAGGTGATCATGGTTAATATGGTATATTGTACATCCTCTTATGACAAAACATATTGCAAGATTGATTATGCTACTGGACACTAATTGACCTTTACATTGAGCATTTGGTAGGAAAGGCATTTATTAATTTAGAGGGTGTTTATGGTGTCTTTAAAACAATTTTTGAATTGGAGCTTTAGAGATACATAAGGCTGCATTCCTTTTGGATAACGTCCTTTTTTTTTCTTTATAATTACTGTGTTTTATTATTCTGGCCCAGTACCTCTGCTTAGAGTTTGGAATAGTATGTATGTTAAACCTCATCTGCAGTAAACTGACTAGAATCAAAGAACTGGGAATTGTTTTCAACAAACCAAAACCTAAAAGCTATCTGGTGTTCCAAGCAAGCATTATCTAAGTAATTCTTAACAGATGTTTATTTTAACTAAGGGAATACTTTAAGAAATAATATTTAGACTCTTGTCAGCATATCACTTAGGCTATATTCATCTATTGATCATTCTTAGATATTTTACTCTTCTCTGTCTCTAGGCCAGGAGAACATACATTATTTTTTAATCTATAACTCAGTTTTCTGTACCATGAATAATAGTTTTTATGACCATTATATTAAATGATAGTTTAAAGAAATATTAAAAGATTTTATTAGTGTTAAATTTGTACGATGGCCTTCTTGTTTTTAAAAACTATCTTTAGGAAAGAAAAAGCAAGTTGAGAGAGCAAGCCCTTGATAAGAATCTTAGAAAACTCATCCTTTGTCTATTAGCTTGTGATTTGGGTGTCTAGCTCTTCATTTGGAAAAATACCTATTTTGTTTTATAGGAAGGAATGTTTTAACTCATGAAAGAATATTATATTAGAGGTCATATGGTGTTATTTCCATAGACAATCCTATACTTTGAAAATTAAAATGCGTAACTGTTAGCATACTATGAAAATGTGCATAGGGCTGTCATCTTGTTCAGCTTGGAACTTCCCTTTCTTTTCTTCCTTTCCTACTTTCATTTTCCCCTCCCTCCTAGTCTTCCTTTCTTCCACGTGTGTATGACCATTCCACATCTTTATTTTCTTTTTTAGTAATTGGATTGTTTAGAGATGGCTCTATACCATCAAAAACATACTGGGGAAAAAAAAACATATTGATCATTTTGTATTGGAGGAGAAAAAAAAATGCTATAAGTGACATTTGGTTAGCTGATAAAATTGAAATATGAACAATAGATGAGATAAAAAGTGTATTGCATCACTGTTAGATTTACTAAAGTTGATATCTGTGCTGTGGTTATATGAGAGAATATATCCCTATTCTTAGGAAATGCGCGCTGAAGTATATTAAGAGTAAAGGGCCATGATATATATAAAACTTACCCTCAAATGGCTCAAAAATTGTGTGTGTATGGGGGCAGGGTATGCACAAAGCAAAGGATAAAGCAAATAGGTAAAGATGTTAGGTGATTCAGGGGTAAAATATTTCTTTATTTCTGCTATTTAAGTTTGAATTTGTTTCCAAATAAAAAATTTAAACATAAACATATGCACCAAAAAGTTTTTGGTGTAGATCTAGGAATGCAGTTTTTCCTTTTTTTTTTGTCCTTAAAAGCTATTTTAGCTGCCCCTGCTCCTGATTTTTATGTACAAATACTTTAGGGATTTTTCAGTTTATTAATTTCAATATGCTGTCACTATTATATTTGACATTTCAACTATAGAGGTATTATTTTTTCCCAAATAGTTTTGACCTGCTTATATTGAAAGAAGTGGTGCAAAAAATGGCAGGAATAGAAATTACAGAGGAAATGACAATGGAACAACTAGAGGCCATGACAGGTGGAGAGCAGCTAAAAGCTGAGGTGAGTTGCTGTTTTTGTTTATTGGTTGTTTTTTTTTTTTTTTTTAATTCAAAACGTGTGTATGCTCATAATGAATCCAAACAGTACAAGAATATATAAAGACACATGTCAAAGCCATACCTTCCCCTCACAACTGCCTCTACCCACCCCCTTTTAAAATTGAGATTCACTAGCTAATTTAACCTAACTTTTAAAAAGGCTGAAACAGTGTGAAAGTAAGTAATACATTTGTAAAGGAAATAAATAACAAATTTTCTGTGGTGCTTGATATTCTCACTGGCGTAAGTTTGAACATAGTTACTCTCTTGTGGAATCTAATTGATTACAAGGTAGAAAGAGGAAAATATGCAGTTTAAATGTAATGGGCAATTATCTTTAAGCAGTAACTATAAGCAGTATTAGTGTCACTAAAATAAACATGTAGAAGTGGAAGGCTAAGGAATGTAGAATATATGAGTTTTTATTTTAAGGATTGTAATTTTACCTTTTCTGTATCTTTTTCAAATCAGATGGCATGTGCTATGTACTGTATACTGATAAGTTCATGTCTTCTCTTGTGCAGGGTGGCTATTTTGGCCAGATCAGAAACACAAAAAAATCCTCTCAGAGATTAAAAGATGCACTGTTGGACCATGACCTTGCTCTTCCTCTCTGTTTGCTTATGGCTCAGCAGAGGAATGGAGTAATCTTTCAGGAAGGTGGAGAGAAACATTTGAAACTTGTGGGAAAGCTCTATGATCAGGCAAGTTAAAGGGGCTTTTATGTTTTTGTAGATTTTTTATTCTAAAAGAAAATGTAGAATGTGCTGTATTTGAAAAATGTCATGTATATCATATTAGTGTGAAACAGCTCTAATGTAAAATAGACATTCTGGAAATAGGGTCTATTTCTGCTGTATGACTTTAGAAATGAATGCAAATTATGGTATTTAAGCGGTAGCTGTAGGAGAGTTGTTATAATATGTACAAGTTTTTAAATTAAATAGAAATTCCATCATTAAATTTCTGCATCGTCAAGTTGTTTGCTCTCATATCTTTCCTGATATCTGGAAGTCTGGAAATTCAATCACAGTAGCGATGTAGCTGATGGTAGTTAAACATCTTGTGGAGTCATCGCAGGTTTTGGTGCTTAGTATTTATAAATATATTTTATAAATAAAGTTTTCATCTTTTAAGGGCAATGGAGTTGACATATGTTTGCCTATGCATATTGTTTTATGTGATTTAGGTAAATATATTCTGCTACTAAAAGTGATGAACAATAGCTTGGAAATTAAGAGACCTGTTTGGCTGTTAAAACTTTGGATAAGTCAACATCAGGACCTTGGTGTTTTTTTGTTTGTAATAGGATGTGATTACGTTTGTAGAAGGTCTCTAGAGTTCTTTCAAGTTCTAAAATTTGTACCCTTGTTAATCAAAATATTGTTAAAATAACACCTTAAAAAAATATAACACCTTAATCATTTTGGAAAACGTTTGTTTTGTAAAATGGTAACACATCTATGTTTTTTGTCTTATTTTTTAAATTTAGTGTCATGATACTCTGGTCCAGTTTGGTGGGTTTTTAGCATCTAATCTAAGCACCGAAGATTATATAAAGCGAGTGCCTTCAATTGATGTGCTCTGTAATGAATTTCATACACCCCATGATGCAGCATTTTTCCTGTCTAGGCCAATGTATGCACACCATATTTCAGTAAGTACAAGTATCCTTATTGTCATTCAAGAATGATTTCAAATTATTTCTTAACTGTTTTGTTTTTAAATGTATTTTAGTTTGATATAGATTATGTCTCTTGGAAAGTTATTCTTGTCTTTTGTTAGTACTCAGCTCTGAGCAGTGTACAATGAAAATATCCCTGTTTAAAAGAGGTCTTAATCTGTAATTTTACTGTTACTGCTCTACCAGTTGTCTAGGTTAATATCATATGGGCCCTCTGGAACTGTACTTCTCAAACATTAGTGTAGATGAGAATCACGAGGGAAACATCTTAAAAACTCAGAATCCCATGTCCCCAAAATTCTAAGTCTTTAACTTAAATAGGACCTGGGAATTTCTTTTCTTTCTTTTTGTTTGTTGTTGTTGCTTTCTAACAAGCACCGGGTGATTCTGATGCAGGTATATCTGGGTACCTTATTCTGATTAACAATCCTGTTGAGTACAGAGAGAGTCCTATTTCCTTAATGACAATATCCTTGTCAGATGGTTGACATGCTATTACTCATAATGCCTGAAAGACAGACTGGCAGGCAGGCAGAAAGACTTACCAACCCCTTAAAAATTCTGTCTCTGTTACATAATTTTTAGGAAGGGTATGTTCATGATTATTTTATTCTCTCTACTTAAATGAAACAATCTCAAAATAAACCCAGCAACAAATAAGAGAGTGTTCTCAGGCAGGGCATCCCAGTAGTGACTTTGTTGAAATTCAAGTAAGAGAACTAGAGAAGAGGATATGCCCTCCCCACCCCTTCTCTACTCACTACATGGACTCTTCCCTGTAAAGCAGTGGCCTCTAATAGAAATTTAATTTTTCTTTCATCTCGGGCCCATGATCAATCCTTGGTTTGGAATCTGGTACTTCTCTGTGATCGAAGCCCCAATATATTTTTCATTTTTCTGTAAATTTGGATTCTGGCCTTTATGTTTGTTTGTTGTTTTTAAGTCTGTACTATGTAAGGCCTTTATTACAGATTTTGGGTAAGGTCTTGGTCCTTTCTCTTAAACTTAGGATCGTTTCTTTGTTCCCAGTAGGGCAATAGCTGTATAGCAGAGGCTGCAAAAAATGGTGCTGAGAAATTTGAGGTCTTAATTCATCATTTAATGAACGATAGCTGTTAGTATTTCATATCAACTGCCAGAGTCTCTAACCTCTCTCTTAACATCTAACCAAAGTTAATTGACTTAATTATCACTTTATCTCTATTAGCATCACCAAGCAGTTTCTGTGCTACCCTCTCTAGACGGGAAAAAGGGGTAAGGGCTTTCCTTCCCCTTTAGAATCTATCATTCCAGAGAATTTTTATGTTCTCTTTTCGTAGTTATGTCTTGTGTTGTCACCTCATCCCACAGTAGATCAGTCTCAGCTATACAACAGGGGACCTGATTTCTTGAAGGACTGAGGTGGGAGAATTTCTTCATCTCAGGAATTCTGCCCTGCGCTATACTGAATAGTGAGCACACTAATCAGTAATATTGAACCCTAGCAAACCAGAACACTTGGTTGCCTGAGGTTGGCTGAACTTTTCCAGGTCAGAAAATGGAGCAGGTCATTCATATCAGTAGCTACCTTATCTTTAGCCCATGTAAAATATTTGTCTTTGTCATTTAAGAGATAGAAAACCAAACAAACAGATGAATAAAACAAATAACTATATAGCCAAATTAGGGATGAGCCCCTTATTCTTAGGCCACATGCCACCTTCTGTAAAGGGAGTTCCTCAGCAACCTTGGTTGCAGTGGATGGTCATCCAAACTGCCCTGGGAATCCTTGCTTTTCTTTCTTGAGTGAAAGCCTCTCTTGAAGAACCTTCCATGGGAGAGTAAATATGTAGAAGTATTGGAGGACCTCTAGGTCCTCTCCAAAACTGACTACCAGCAGGCTCTCTGGGGAATAATTCTGCCAACAAAGCACTACTCAGAATCTTGGGCCAATAAGAGCTTTTTGAAGAATGATTAGAAGTACAGCAATAACTGTGGATGTCAGTTCTATTCCATAGATCTAATTCCCTGGGCTTGAGATGTAGGGCCTCTCCATTTGATTGAAGATGTGAGTTTGAAGTGGGAGTTAAACTGACTTCAGACAAGGAAATATTCATCTTAGGTGTATTAGTCAGCCAAAGGTTGCTGATGCGAAATACCAAAAATCGGTTGGTTTTTATAAAGGGTATTTATTTGGTGTAGGAGCTTACAGTTACCAGGCCATAAAGCATAAGTTTCTTCCCTCACCAAAGTCTATTGCCACGTGTTGGAGCAAGACAGCTGCTGACGTTTGCCAGGGTTCAGGCTTCTTGGGTTCCTCTCTTCCTGGGGCTTTGTTTCTCTCTGGGCTCAGCTGCTGTGTTTCCTCCACAAGGTCAGCTGTAGACTATGAGGCTCTCTAGGCTTTGCCTCTCTCCACAAGGCTAGCTGTGAACTGTCAGGCGAACGGCTCATCTCTTTTCCCGGGGCCTTCTCTCTTTCCTCACGACCAAGCTCCTCTGTATGCTTACTTGCCCAAGCTCCAGCATTAAAACTCAGCATCAGAACTCCAACTCAAAACTCCAGCTAACTCCTCTGCTCTGCCTTGTAGTTTTATCTCCAGTCCCCGAAGGGGTGGGGACTCAACATCTACTGACATGGCCCAATCAAAGCCCTAATCATAGCTTAATCATGCCCAGAGGAACAGACCAGTTTACAAACATAATCCGGTATCTGTTTTTGGAATTCATAACTATATCAAACTGCCACACTAGGTAAATATGAAGTTTAGCTGTCTTTTCTGATCAAGCCTATTTGACTAACTGGATAGGGACTAGGGGATGCCTAGCAATAGAAACCACAGATTCAGACTGGGGAGACTGGGACTATCATATAAACCTCTCATGCCTATAGCCTGATTTTCAGTTTTAATGGTTGAGACCCAACTTTGAGACAAAGGACTGAAAGAAAAGCTTTCCCAAGCTCATAATGTAGATTTTGCCCAAATAAACTAGCTGGGCTATCTTATTCAGGTAGCTTCAGCACTTCTTTTTCCTGTGTTTTGTTAGAATCTTAGCAGATGTCATTCTGCTCACCTAAATTCATGTTAGATAACCTTCAGTAAGATCCACCCTCAAAATGTTAAAACCATTTCTTATCCCAGCTGCTATTTTCTCAAGTCTTTGATGTAATCAGGACCTCTCTTTCATAACTAATGTTCTTTGTAGCATTGTCATTTGGTGGTCTCAGTAGTTATCAGGATGCTCTCAAATGGAGAGAGTAGGAGGTAAAGCTTCCTACTTACAGAGCAATTCTAAGATTCTAAGATCCTGCTTGAAATAATAATAATCTGAAACAAATAGTTACTTGGTATGCCTTCAGCCCAATGAACCTGGGAATATAGTAGCATCCAGAAGGTGGGGGTGGAGGGCAGGGAAGTCTGCTAGATCTTAAGGAGCTAAGAATCTTGTGCCTATCTTGTGGCAGAACTGGAAGTGGAACCTTTGTCTTCTGACCTTGTAGTTCTGGATTTTTGATACCATGCTTAGCACAAACTGAATGATAAAAAGTACTTTTCTAATATAAAGGAGAAACTAGTTTTTGGTCTCCTCTTAGGTTGACCTTCAGGGATGATGTCTAACCTGAACAGATTTTTTTGGGGTGAGAGCTCTTTCATTCTAAAGAGACTGAAAGACATGAGACAATAGCAACAACTCTACTTTGTGTTATTTTGTGTGTGTGCGTTGTTTTTTGTTTACATTTGGCATATACTAATTTTAAGTCCTTCCCATTGTACTTTTCTCACATAATTAGGTGTGTGGCCCTTTTCTGACTGTCCCCCTAATTAGGATAAGCCGGTCAGATCAAAGAAGCTGAAGCTTCATTTCCCATACACTTGAAACTTCTGTGTACTTAACCATACCATTCGCAGAGACTCTCATGTTGCTTAGTAGTTGAGTGATCAACTGATCCCAGTTTGCCCAGGGCTTTCTTAGTTTTAGCATCCCAGGAAATCCCTTAGTCCCAGGCAAACCCAGATGATTGGTCACCTTACTTAGCAGTGTTAAGTAAGACTTTCTTAAACCTTTCGTGTTGATACAGCTTCTTAATTTGCAAATTATAACAGCTGGCGGGGCCTATATGTTAGCGATACTACATTCTGTCCTGGTTCACTCTAACTAGTTCCATTCTGCCTTTTTACTAGTGTTAAGACACTCCATACTGTTCCTTGAATATCTTAGAAACAAGACTGGAAGCCCTATATGTTCAATTCCTGTTGCAGCAGCAAGGGAGAGAAGGGTAGCGGGAATGGAGAAGGGGACACATATACCCTGTTCACTTAGCTGGTCAGATTTGATAAGAATCTTTGAAAAACCCCTAGTCAGCACACGAGACTAAAGATTGGAACAGCTGCCAGGGATGATTTATCTTAAAATAAATGTTGTTGGTAAGAAACTAGAATTCTTGTAACAGCTTTGAGATTGGTGATCTTCTGATTTTTTGAGAAGAGAATATAGCTTTTTATACCATGAAAATTCAGTGCTATAAATTGTTGTGTATGTGTGTATACATTTTTTTATTTTACTTTTTATCTTCAGTCAAAGTATGATGAACTTAAAAAATCAGAAAAGGGAAGTAAACAGCAACATAAAGTTCATAAGTACATCACATCGTGTGAAATGGTGATGGCTCCAGTCCATGAAGCAGTGGTTTCCTTGCACGTTTCCAAAGTCTGGGATGACATCAGCCCTCAATTCTATGCCACATTCTGGTCGTTGACAATGTATGACCTTGCAGTTCCACATACCAGCTATGAAAGAGAAGTCAATAAGCTTAAAATCCAGATGAAAGCAATTGATGACAATCAGGAAATGGTAGGTTTTTGTTCTAGTAGCTCAAGTACATAACTTTATACTATTACTTCAACATTATCCATACTTTGAAATTGTTTTAGTTCAGGCTCCTTAAAGCTATGATCTAGTTGCTAGATACAGTTTTCTTAAGTAGGTTTTATGGTAACCTCTCAGTGGGTGGTGGGAGAGCCTGTTGACTCAGTGGAGGTTATGATCAATCAAAAGGTATTTGAGTTTGCTTTTCTTATTTATTTTTTTTAAGAGAACCATTCCTTTATCTTATAGGCAGGTTCATTAACTACTTAGAAAATACTTAAATTTACCAGGATTTTAACATGTTCACTACCTCTCTACATGTGATCTAGAATAGAAGAGATATTATTATATTCATCAGGTATATAGGTACACTTAATACTAATCAATGCACAAGTTCCTCTTTGAACTGCAAGTAATAGATCTAAGCTCCAGGTTTGCAATACTACACATGTTGTCTCTAAAGGGAGCAGGCCATAATGCCAATTGTGTTTAAGTTCTGCTTACACTCTGATGGTTATTGCTCCACTTGGTATGTCCTTCACACAGCCAGCATGCTGAGTTTGCTTTTCTACTGAAGACTGTGTTAGCAACTTAAGGTGATCTGTGTCACTCCAATGGTAAGAGCAGTAGGAGTTCCCAAAAGGAGAACTCTTTAGAAGAATTTATTGAGAAGGTGGGTCTTGAGCTGGGTAGGCCTTGAAGATATATTTGGAAATATGGAGGCAAATAAAGAAGCCACTCTTGTACTCCAGCAAAGATGTGAAGTAGTTTAGGGTTTAAGGAGACCAGTTTTGCTGGAGTGAATGGGATGAGTAATAAATTTGAATAGGTAGGATGGGGTCAGAATATGTAGTACATTCAAAGCCAGGTAGAAAAAGTAGACGATATAATTGAGAGCTATTTTCTCACTTCTCCTGTGTGGAGAAATGGTAATGATAAAATGGTACTTTAAAAAGTTTGCTGATGGCAGCAGTATGAAGGATGCTAAAGTATAAATATTTATCTCCCTTTACATTTTTTTCATTATTTTAAAAAAGGGAGGAGTAATGTGCATATAGTTAGAAAAGTGTCTAATTTATACTTCATAGCCTCCAAATAAAAAGAAAAAAGAGAAGGAGCGCTGTACTGCTCTTCAGGACAAGCTTCTAGAAGAAGAAAAGAAACAGATGGAACATGTACAGCGAGTTCTACAGAGACTGAAACTGGAAAAGGACAACTGGCTTTTAGCAAGTAGGTTTTTAGAATTGCTACACTGCTACTGCTACTAAATAACAAGAAAATCTTTATAACTTTGGAGGGGTTGAAATGTATTCTGTTTATATTTCAGTTTGGTGTATATTATCCCACTCTTTGGTTATTCATTAATGTGGAATCAAGTTCACATGTTTACTAAAGGAACTGATTTGTTTGCTGGTGAAATTAGTTAACTTAAAACTACAGTATTGACAGCTTATCAATCATGTCTTCTGTATAAAATCATATTTCTGAAGAAATTATAGAAAAATGACCACAGAGTAAAAATGAAAGTCTTATCCCAGTCATGCCCTTTTGGTTACAAACTATAAATAATTTGTGGTTTTATAGCATTCTCTACACTAAGGTTAATATATTGTCATGTTTACTGGCCTTGAGGCACTTGAGGAAGAAGTTTACCACTTAATATATTCTTCCCTTATTTTTAGAATCTACCAAAAATGAGACCATCACAAAATTTCTGCAGCTGTGTATATTTCCTCGATGTATTTTTTCAGCAATTGATGCTGTTTACTGTGCTCGTTTCGTTGAATTGGTACATCAACAGAAAACACCAAATTTTTCCACACTTCTTTGCTATGATCGAGTAAGTTCTTTTTATTGCAACCTTTACAAAATAAATCTCACACAAAAATAGCTATACATTATATAATCTTTAGAGGTACTACTATGTATGTGGTTAAAAGCATGTGACTCAAGAACCAAGTACCTGAACTTGAATCCTTGCTCTACCACTTTTTAGCTATGTGCTCTGTGGCAAGTTATTTAACCTCTCTTTGGCTCAGTGTTCTTATATGTAAAATGGGGTTTTACATATAAGTAGGTAATTTTATGAAGTACCTACTTCATAAAATTGTTGTGAGGATTGAATGGGTCACTACACATAAAAGCATTTTGTATGGTGCCTGGAACATAATAAGCACTCTAGGTTAAGCTATTAACTCAACATTTGGTTTATATATTGTGTCATAATGGGTAGAACTCTCTTCTCCATTTATAACCCCTTTCCCCTCAAAAACAACAAAAAGCATATACCTTTGCTTTTTTTACATAGAAATAGGGAAGCTATTCAGTATGGTCACATTAGCAGATTTTGCGTCTTTTTTTTTTTTTTTTCCTTTTCTTAATAACAAGTTACTGCATTTTGTGGTTTAAAAAGTAGTGTCATGTTGTAGTATTTCAGCTGCCTATTTATAGTTTCTATCAGCCTTGCTTCTGCTTACTGTCCCCCTAACCTCAGTAATATCTATGGCTTAGTTTTTGCTAAAGGAGTTATGGCATTATATAATAGTAATGATAATTTTGGGGCATTGCTTTATGAATGTGCTATTTCCCTACAAAAGCTGTAATCCTCAAAGATCTCCACAAGTGTGAATATATAAGGAAAAAATTAATTTGGACTAAATTTACCTACTTAGTTTATTATGATTTGCTCTAACATGATCTTTTAATTTTTAAACTAATTTTGACCTTAATTTCTTTTTTCAATCAATTTTTCTGTAGGTTTTCTCTGACATAATTTACACAGTTGCAAGCTGTACTGAAAATGAAGCTAGTCGGTATGGGAGATTTCTTTGCTGCATGTTAGAGACTGTGACCAGGTGGCACAGTGATAGAGCCACATATGAAAAGGTATGACTAACAACTATCCTTCTATTTTATTTATGATATAATAACCACTTCCAGTAAGCTCTAGGTTGTTCTCTAGGTGTGTGTGTTTTAAAAGGGAAGTTGAGTTTCAGATTCAGTTGTAAAACAGTGTTTAAATGCACAAGTCATTCACTATTAAAAACTGCTGTACTTTCTAATCTTATCTGAAACTGACATTCCAAATTGATAACATTGAATAAGCTGAACCTTTATGTGAAAACTATCTAACATCCAAGTAAACGTGTTTTCATATGGAACCATTAATCAAGTCTACTTAAGTTTCAGCTTCTGCTATTTTGGGGGACAGAACTTTTCTTTTAAAGTGACGAACTGTACTTTTGTAGGAATGTGGAAACTATCCAGGATTCCTTACCATATTACGGGCTACTGGATTTGATGGTGGAAATAAAGCTGATCAGTTAGACTATGAAAATTTTCGACATGTTGTACACAAATGGCATTACAAGCTAACGAAGGTAAAATAAAAATTTGAGTTTTCCAAACATGTAGTTTTTTTTTCCTTATACTATTATTATAATGTATCTTAAAATTTTTCTTGTAGGCATCAGTACATTGCCTTGAAACAGGCGAATATACTCACATCAGGAATATCTTGATTGTGCTAACAAAAATACTTCCTTGGTACCCAAAAGTTTTGAATCTGGGCCAGGCTTTGGAAAGAAGAGTGCATAAAATCTGCCAAGAAGAAAAAGAGAAGAGGCCTGATCTTTATGCATTGGCTATGGGGTAACACAATCTTACTTTAATGTGATTTATGAGACTAGATATCAAAAGGATTCTGAAGACTTTAAAATGTTTTACAGTGTTGAAGTTTATCTTCTGTTTTACTTTAGGAGATTATGGGAGATAATGCGATCATGTTCCCACAGGCTGGTGAGAGTTATCACTTCTGATTATCAAATTCCGGTCTATACTGGATGATAGTTTCAAAACTCATATATAATATGTCTTGGTTGGGAGGAAAATTAAATTTTCCATCAGTTGAGTTATCAGACCTTTAATAGTGAAAAGGAAACAGTCATCTTAGCTTAAGTATTAGTTTATATTGAAATTTTTATTAAAGAAAAAATCTAGGGTTCTCTATAAAGACTTTCAAGAGCTTACTGAAAAATTAATTTTTTTTTTCCTAGAACCAAGTAGTGGTGTGAATAACTTGTTAATTTTATTCTTTTAAACTCCAAGTTTGTACTTTTTGATTTGTGTTTGTATATTTAAACACTTTGTGCGACTTTCAGCTACTCTGGGCAGTTGAAAAGTAGAAAGCCATACATGATACCTGAAAATGAGTTTCATAACAAAGACCCCCCTCCGAGGAATGCAGTTGCCAGTGTACAAAATGGTCCTGGTGGTGGGCCTTCATCATCATCGATAGGAAGTGCATCTAAATCGGATGAAAGCAGTACTGAGGAGACTGGTATGCTTATTTGTAAAAACTTATAACTAAAACCTTTTGCTTCAAAAAACTGAAATGTTTCGTATCATGACAAGTAAAATGCTGGTTTAGTATTTTTTTTATTACCTAAGTAATAAGTAAGAGTGTGGAACTGTTGAGAAGTAATCAGCCTTTTGTTTCTTTCTAATTAATCTCTAATCATTTTGCTGTGAAATTATAATTCATTTATGTTTAACAGCTTGTCAAATAAAACCTAATCTTTATTTCAGATAAATCAAGGGAGAGATCTCAGTGTAGTGTGAAAGCAGTTAATAAAGCTTCTAGTGCCACACCGAAAGGGAATTCAAGCAATGGAAATAGTGGCTCTAACAGGTAGGAACACTGTGCTGTACATAAAAATCCTAAATTCTTCTATGATTAATTTCATTAGCCATGAATAGAAGGGGGTGATAGTTGAGTCATATAAAAATAATTTATGTTGGACTTTGAAATTTTGTATGTACCCCTATTTTGATGACGTACTTAACATCATAATTATATTTTGTATAATGCTGAAACTTATTTTGTTTATCCTGCTGGGATATATAGTGGAAATGATTTGGTGAAGGAAAACAAAAATTAGGGTTGAGTGATTGCTCTGGACTATCTAGGTAAAGATAATTAGCATAAGAAAAGCCCACACTAATTTGTAGACCATGATAGCGGCACCTTTGGTTGTTTTGTGGGATAGGTTTTTGTTATCCTTAAAGGGATGAATGTATACAAAAAATATATATATATATATATATCTCACACACTATAAACATTCTTTGAAATCTGGTATTCATGAATTTATTTTTATTTACTGCATAAAGAAGTATTTTATTGTTACTTGTCTTAAGTTTCCTTTAGTTTTCAAAGGACTACCCTTAGTTCTAGAATTTTTGTTTTGATTTTTTTTTTCTTAGAGTTTTTTTAAGTCAGTAAGAAATGCTTTATGATTTTAAACATGGAATATATTTTATCATTTGTCTTAAAATCTCATGTGTTTATTCTCAAACAGCAAAGCTGTTAAAGAAAATGAAAAAGAAAAAGGGAAAGAGAAAGAAAAAGAGAAAAAAGAAAAGACTCCAGCTACTACTCCAGAGGCCAGGGTACTTGGTAAAGATGGTAAAGAAAAACCAAAGGAAGAGCGGCCAAATAAAGATGAAAAAGCAAGAGAGACCAAGGAAAGAACGCCTAAGTCTGACAAAGAGAAAGAAAAATTTAAGAAGGAAGAAAAAGCTAAAGATGAAAAATTCAAGACCACTGTTCCCAATGTAGAATCAAAATCAACTCAAGAAAAGGAGAGAGAGAAGGAGCCATCCAGAGAAAGAGATATAGCAAAGGATATGAAATCCAAGGAAAATGCTAAAGGAGGAGAAAAAACAGCAGTTACTGGGTCCTTGAAGTCACCTGTTCCCCGATCAGATATTGCAGAGCCTGAAAGGGGCAAGTTTACCTTTCTTTATATTTGTTTATCTTTAAGTGTTTTGAAAAAAGTGGGAAATGCAATTATACCTTATTCTATTTCTTTTTGTCCTAACAGAACAGAAACGCCGCAAAATTGATACTCACCCTTCTCCATCACATTCCTCAACAGTAAAGGTTAGTATAGCCTGAGGAAGGCAACGTCCATGTTAGGCTCACCTGTTTGGAATACCATGTCCTGACTTCCTTCAAGTCTTGTGCCAAGTATTCACTGGAGCCACTGGAGGTTTCATATTGCATTAGAAAATGAATTTTTTCTATATTGGTGGACTGATATTTTTCCTAATGAATATTTTTATTATTAAAAAAAATAATAAAACTTCAAGGACCTAGCACTAATTTTGTGTAAATAGTATTTCAAAGTGAAAGAGAAATTTTACCCAGAAGTGCCTCACTGCTTTAAGCAGTCTTTTTTGGAGTGCAATGGTAGCTACAAGCAAATGAATCTTTTCAGCAGAATGAAGCCTATTTTTCTGCATAAATATTGAAGAATATATAGCACTGAAGACTTCCTGGATGATACAGGATAAACAAGATACCTCTGAATTCATCAAGCTTCTTGATGAGCATCATACCGATGTGTGCCTTCTAAGAAGGAGTCTTGAAAGGAGTTCCATTTTAAAGTCTCCTTGGTGATGAGTTCTCCTGTAGTTGTGTATATTCAGTGAGCATGCAGCTTCTGTTGTATCTTCCCTTGGAGGTTTGTTTATACCCATTGGGTTCCCAACAAGTTGAACCTTGCGTTACGATAAGAGCAGATGTGGCATCCAGTCCTACCACCCAGCAAAGAGAAACCCCAGGCATTCAACTGCAGCACAAAATCGTGGGTGTAGCCTTCTTGAAGACTCAGGGTAGCCATTCCTTGCTCCATATTTAATTTTAATTCTAAAGTCTTCTAATTTCATGGAATCTGTGAATTTGCAGTACGTTGAACTTTAAAAACTGTAAGTTACTAATTCTTCATCAAGAGCACTGTGGTGGAATACTGTAATTGATTTCTTTTCTTTTTTTTTTATTTAAATGCCTTTTTTTATATGGGAGGTGTGAGATTCACCATCATAGGCACTTTGCAAAAATTGTGATTACTTTTTTATGGAGTAT
Organism: Tolypeutes matacus; assembly: GCA_026826555.1. Classification (NCBI taxonomy): domain Eukaryota; kingdom Metazoa; phylum Chordata; class Mammalia; order Cingulata; family Chlamyphoridae; genus Tolypeutes; species Tolypeutes matacus. The sequence continues at coordinate 214,053 of JAKSZT010053810.1, forward strand.
TTTGTTCTCTTGTTAATATAATGCCACTAATAAGTTTTCCATCTAGGGTAAAATATGTATATGTTTACGTTAGGATCACAAGTGAAATTTGAAACCTCCCAATTAAAGAAAAACTATGAAAATATAAAACAATATTGTTCTTCCACAGTGACCTCCACTATTTTAACTTTTTTGTGGAGGAAAAATTGTTTTGCTTTCTTAAGCCTCTTAATATTGCCTCTAGCGTAAGCACAGAGTTATGAAAAATGTGGCATTGACTTATATTTTTTAATTCTGAGCAGAGATTTTTGTTACATTGAGTATGTACGATTTAGTGTTTTTAGCATTACAATTCCATTACATGGTTTTGCTTTTGTTTTTATTGTTGATATTCATATGATAATAGCATCATGAGATTTATCCTCACAAGAAGTAGCTGGTTTATTTCCAGGTTACAGCCATACTTCCCAAAGTTCCTCTGGGTTCTGAGAACTATGCCAGCTCACCTGTCATCTCCATTCATTTTCTACAGGACAGTCTCATCGAACTCAAGGAGTCTTCAGCAAAGGTTTGAGTCTTTTAAAATCATCATGCCTAAGTGAACCAAAAAATCTTTATACCTTTTATTTAGTAGATGCCCTAATCCCAGTAAATTTAGTAAACTAGAATGTGTGGGGAAAAGTGTTCTGCTTACTTAGATATAACCTTTAAAAAATACCTACCACAAAATGAAACAATGGATGACAATGGTTCTTTTTAATAAGGTTGTTATAAAATGTGTGTAATATGGCAATAATCTCTCCGTGCTTGCTGTGTTATGCAGTCACCTTTTATGCTTCAAAATATGGAAATAAGTTTAAGGTTTGGGAAAGGAGGTATTAGTTTGTTTTGGGGAGTGTGCTTATTTAATTTCTCAAAACAAATCTGCCAGGCTATTTTCTGATTGTTTTTTAAATAACCCAAAATACCAGAAGGTAAATTGTATGCATTCACATATCTGTTTTAAAAAGTGAGCCCATCTTGATCCTTAAAATTGAGCTACTCTTTTGGTAGTTGTATCATTATATCAGGAAATATAATTAATGTACAATAATTATTCCCCTGGAAGGAAATACTCAATTTGGTTGTGTTTACATGTCAATATTAATTCTTACCTATTATTCTACTTTCCTGAATATTTGGCTACTAAAAGTAATGTGCAGTTTGTGTATCTTATTACAGAGATCATTTCAGTATTGTAGTTGAATTGTCCATTTTTCATGTTACTTTGTCGTTCTTGATACAAAATTTGTACCCTTCTTTACTTTGATTTTTTACTTTGCCTCCTCTTATATCTGCTAAGTGTGATTCCTTACTGGTGGACCAAATACAAAATAAAATTTTTGAAACAGTGCCAGTTGACATCACTAACTCCTTTTAGATCTATAGCTTTATAATGAAATGTCTGTGGATATTGAGCAAATAAGCACTCATTTTTAACAGTTTAGATTAGCCAATGTTCCTGTGACCTAAAATTGTAGTGTTGTTTTAAAAATATACTGTATTAATCAACAAAAGTATCAGCTGTCCTTGTGGGTACCTTCTTTTAAAGTAAAACTTTTTATTGACTACATTAAATCTATGTTACAATATAATAGGTTTTCATAACCAATTTGGAATTGTGTATGTCACTCTTAACCTTCAGTTGGCTTGTGTGTGCTAGTTTAAATTCGTGGGTTAACACTGTTAACTTGTATTTATTTCCTGAGACATACTTTGAAGCAGCTTGAAACCTTGCTGTTAAAGTTAACTGGATTTTCCAATCAGTTGTGAAGATCATGATACCTCACTTTTGTGAAAGACTTTTGAAAGTAAAACATGTGAAATTAAAAAAATCATCGCACTTGGTGCTCATAGCAGCACTGAGAATTCAATAGGGTAGTTGGTCCTTCCAACAAATATGGATTGAAAAAGTTCTGAAGACTTTCCCAGTGACATACAGTTAGTACTAAAGCTGAGTTCTCTTAGCACACATTTCAACATTAGTTGAGAGGGTTCCTACCTCTTTTAATGTGTTTGTCTTATTTTTAAAGTTATAGTGATTCAAGTCAATCTCCTGTCCCCCCTTTTTTTAAAAAAATGGTGATTTTTATGGGCATTTAAAAATACTTAATAGATTTATTGTACATCCCAACCAGAAAATTTTGAAAGTGGCATATGAATACATTTCTAAAAAGTATGTGACTCATACCAGTTTTCAGTCCTCAGTGCTTAACATGGTACCTGGCATTATGGTTAGGTGTTCAATAAATATTTAAAACTTGGACCTTGGTAAAGCATCCAAAGTACTGGTTTGCATATTAGCTGACATTGCATTTTTATATGTCTAAAGTTTAATAGCAAATGAATGTCTTTTGATATGTGTGAAAATTCTTTTACCATGTTTCTGAGGTAGCTTTTGCTTTCTAAAGAGTTTAGAAGATGTGTATTTATATTCATGTTATCTTGTCACTTACACATAGAAAGTTTTTGCCCTGCTTTAGTTTGACTTTTTAATTGTATTTTGTCCCTGGGCTTTCATTTTTATTAAATTACTTAGTACTTTCATACTGATCCATGGTAAAAAAATAAATAAATACATGGAATCAGCTTTCACAGTAGGATTAAGGGGTGGGGGTGGGGGTGGGGGTGGGAAATCTAGCGTAGTATCCAAATCTTTTCTTTCAGTTCGCCCTCTACCCTCAATTTCCAATTGGCATATTGCCAGTTTTGATAAGTTGTGCTTTGACCTAGCAATCCTAGCAGCTATATTTGATGAAGAAAGTGTTGAAAGCATGCCCCTCTAACCAAGTGTCTCTGTAATTTAGGATGGCAGCAATAAAAACCTCAAGACAATTCTGCTTTTAATTCCATTCACTATTTTAAAATAAGGATTTACGACTAAACCCAAACCTAAAAGTGAGGCTATTTTTATACATTGTAGCCAAAAAAAGTCAGTATGGTAGTGTTCTCTTTAAATAGTTTGGAAATTGGCCAAATTCTTCTTTAGACCTTAAGAATCCCAGTGTCAGGAGTAAAAGCCCATCAGGAACAAACTCCATTAATGTTATATGCAGATGAATTTAATGAGTCACTTATTTGGCAAACATGTATTGAGTACCCACTATTTATACAAGGCACTAGGAACGGTAGAAAAGTAGAAAAGACAGCCTAGCTTCCCTACCGTGTTGGAAACTTCTATGGATAAAAATAAAGGTCATGAAATTAATAAGGAATACCTGCCCCCCCAAAAAAAAGTTTTTAAAAAAAGGTAATTATAAAATAATACAAAAGTTCACGGAAAGGGAATTACAGAATTGAGGGAGGGTTCGAGTGCTGATGGCTTTTAAGCTATCTTCAAAGGCTACGTAGGATTTAAAGAGATTAATATAAACGTGAGTGACCATTTCAGGTGAAGAAGACTGCTGGAAAGGAGCGGGTATTACAGAGCAGTGATGACCATAGCACAGAGTGCATTGGGTTGCTGTGTACTAGTATATAATTGTGAAAAGCTCGTGGAAGACTTGGAATGCTGAAGCTGCTAAAGAGTATGCATTTTATTCAGTAGGCAACGAGAGACTTTTTGTAGAAAAGAGTGTTATGATCAGAGGGATTCTTAGAATGGTAGAAAAGTAAGAATAGAATTGGGGACATTTCTAAAGTAAGAATTTCTGATTGTGTATCAGTTGAGCTATTTGACTCTTTATGTCAAGAATGAAATATTTGGACATTGATGCCAGAAGTCCTAGAAAAGGTTTCTCAATTTTTTTGTAATACAGAATTCAAGTTAAGCACAGTTAAAAACTTCATTCTTACAGAGGTGTGAATGTGTGCATGTTTATTTATAACCACACACCCCCCCTTTTTTTTTCTTTTTCCTTTTTTCTTTTGATGGGAGAAATTAAGCAATACTTCTTTGAGGCAAATCTTCTTTTGAGTATTGCAGTAATATATTATTTCCTTTGATTTATCTGTTTCATAAGTAATATTACCTTAAGATATGAATAAACCTCACAATTAGAAAATATTTAAATGTTAAGACATTATACCTGGCAAGAGTACCTTTTGGACAAGTACTTTTATAACTGTTTCTCATTCTCTTGCTCTTTGTGATTAATAAACATTTTGTCTATTTCAGTTGATCAACTTTTAAACATTGAAATTTTAAAGAATCTACTTCTGCATTGCTATGGCAGTATTTCTGAGCCAACTGAATTGAAAATGTTTGGTGGTGTTAAAAAATAAGTGTTTCTTAATTCTCAAACTGATGATCTTCTTTTTTTTTTCATGTATTCCTTTGAATACCAAATGATTTCTTCGTGTACAAATATTTGGCTTTTGACTCACTGTTCTATTCATTCCTAAGGTATATCTAGAATTGTGTAGTTATATATAATGAGCTATATTCAGTATATCTATCTAATATTTTAAATGTTTTAAACATAACCTTGTAGCACAGCTATAAATACTGTAAGGCTAGGTATTTGATTATTTCTTAATTACTTCTAAATATTTTCTTTTATAATGGATTTCCAGGTTTACAACTTTCATATAAAGGGTCCTTTCTTAATTATTCAGTTACAATATCCAGACTCCTTCGGGGGTTTTTTTGTTTGGTTTTTTTTTTTTTTTGGCTGTTTTATTGCCTATGGGCCTTTTGGCAGAGAAAGAATAGGCAAAGGAGAACATTGGTTCATCATTTTTAAGTCTGAGTTGTTTCATCCTCCACAGTTGACTAGATTGTATTTCCGAACTATTTAGAAACAATAACACAAATCTCACAGCCAATTGTCACTATATGATAGAAATTGGAGTGCTTTCAGAAGTAGATAATATGCTGCCTTTACATTTGTAAAAATAATTTAGGAATATCTACGCGTGATTTACACTGGGTCAGTTAAGTCTTATTTGTAAAGTCATGGCTAGGTCCTGTTTTATACTTTTGCTCACTGTCATCAATGGTTGCCTATCAGTGGATGGCAAAACTATTTAAATTTTCCATGATTGTGTAGAGGTTCATGCCTTTTTTTGCAGTAGAGAAAATTCTTTCACTATTTTTTTTTACATGTACACTCTTGTAATGAAAGTTATAGGTTTTCACAACAGCTATAAGAACTCTAGCTTGTGAATTTACTAATGAGTCTCAGTTGAAACAGTCATTAACTGATTGAGTTTAAATGATAATTTTTTAAAAGACTGAGAATTAAAGCCTTTTCATAATCTGTGCCATAGCCTTTTCTTTTACCTTTTGTAATCCAGACAGCCGTCCAGTTTTGACTTTGGGTGTAAGAGCCAATTGTCTTTCATTAAATAAACAAATGCCAATATTGGAAAACTAATAATCTTTAGTAATATTGCCTTAATTTAACAGCTCTACATTAACCATACTCCTCCACAACTATCCAAGAGTAAGGAGAGAGAAATGGACAAGAAAGATTTGGACAAGTCAAGGGAAAGATCAAGAGAGAGAGAAAAAAAAGATGAAAAGGACAGGAAAGAGCGGAAAAGGGTTTGTAATTTTTTAAAAACTAGTTTGGAAAGCTCATTATCATGTACAGTAGCATGTTTGTTGCCTTTAAATTTTAATACTATTTTGTTCTATAGCAGTCTGTTTACTGTTTTAACTGGTATTTTAGCTCTAAAGTGTGTTTGCATATTCTACAATAATAAGGATCTTCAGTTTTGTAATCTCTACCAGCTCTGCTTGTATTTCATGCCATTTTACCAAGTATGTGAAACTACTGCACATATTTTCCAGTGCTTGTTAGCTGTGCCCTTCTTGTATAAAATTAATACTTTAAAGCAAAAACATAAACCTTCTATCAATGTAGTTCACAATTCTTGGTTCTAGGATCATTCAAACAATGACCGGGAAGTGCCACCGGACTTAACCAAGAGGCGTAAAGAGGAAAATGGAACAAGTAGGTAGACTTATTAATACTTTTGAAGCAGTCCTCAAAGTGAATTGGAAAAGGCTTTCATGATTCTCTCTTGTAATTTTAGTGGGGGTTTCAAAACACAAAAGTGAAAGTCCATGTGAGTCTCCTTATGCAAATGAGAAAGACAAGGAAAAAAATAAGTCAAAATCTTCAGGCAAAGAAAAAAGCGGCGATTCATTTAAATCTGAAAAGATGGATAAAATCTCATCAGGTGGCAAAAAGGTAAATTAGGAAAACAAAGGAGCCGTGTGCTTTTTCTTTAAAAAAAAAAAAAAAAAAACCAACACTTTGAAAATTTAGCAGATCTTCAGTTTTTTTCATAGTCAGATAATCTTTTGTTAATTATTTTGGGGGTGGAAAGAGGAGGCATTAGGGGAAGGGAGTCAGGTTATCTGTTCCAGGAAACAGAACCAGTTCAGTCCCAGATTACTGGGAGATAGAGTTCTACTTTTGAAATCTCTTTCTTCTCCATTCCATTCCCACCTACTTCCATTCATTAAATTTCGGCCTTTTGTAGTTTTTTTTTTTTTTTAAGATTTTATTTATTTATTTATTTCTAGTTTTGTTTTGTTTTTGTTTTTAAAGTGTAAATGTTTATAAAGTATTATTATATTTGTAGTTTATAAAAGTAGTTTTCGAAAATCATAAGATGAAAGTTTTAAAATTTCTATAAGACTGATCCTTTTAAATACACTTTTTAATTGAGGTAAAATTTTCATGTAATATAGTTAATCATCTTAAAGTGTATAATTCAGTGGCATTTAGTACATTCACGGTGTTGTACAACCATCACTTCTACCTAGTTCTAAAACATTTCATCACCCGAAAGCAGGGGTTCCTTAACCAGGGGTCCCACCTGGAAAGATTGCAGGGGGTCTGTGAGCTTGAATTGAAAAAAATCAACTTATTTATTTTCTCTGATCTCTAACTGAAACCTAGCATTTCCTTCACTTATGAATGTATGCAATAAGTAAATTACAGTAGTATTCATTTCACCTGACTGGCATAGGGGTCTTTGGAACAAAAAAGGTTAAGAACCCTTGCCCCAAAGGGAAACCTTGTACTCATTAAGCAGTCACTTTCTATTCCTCCCTTCCCCTATCCCCTGGCAACCACTAATCTGCTTTCTGTCTCTATTAATTTACCTCTTCTGGACATTTCCTATAAATGGAGTCATACGATATGTAGCCTTTTGTGTCTGATACTTTCACTTAGCATAATGTTTTCCAGATTCAACCATGTTATAGCATTTATTGGTACCTCATTCCTTTTTAAGGCTGAATAAGATTCCATTTTATGGATTTACCAAACATTTCCATACATTGATCTGTCGATGGACATTTTAGTTGTTTCTACCTTTTGAGTAATTGTGAATAATCCTACTTTGAATATTTGTATACAAGTGTCTGTTCGAGTCCCTGTTTTCAGTTCTTTGGGGAATATACCTAGGAGTGGAATTGCTGGGCCATATGGTAATTTTATGTTAACTTTTTGAGAAACTGCCGATCTTTTCCACAGTGGCTGTACTGTTTTACATTCACATCAGCAATGTATGAGTGTTCTCCTTTCTCCACATCCTTGTCAACACTTGTTGTTTTCTGATTTTTGTATTACAGTTATCTTAATGGGTGTGAAGTGGTATCTCCTTGTGGTTTTGATTTGCATTTTCTTAATAACTAATGATGCTGAGCATCTTCATGTGCTTCTTCGTCATTTATATATCTTCTTGAGGAAGAAGTCTTGTCATTTCCCCATATATTAATTGGGTTTTTTGACTTTTTATTGTCGAGTTGTAAGAGTCCTTTATATATAATTCTGGATACTACTGAACGCTTATCAGGTTTATAATTTGCAACTGTTTTCTCTCATTCTGTGGATTGTCTTTTCACATTCTTGATAGTGTCCTTTGCATGAAAGGTTTTACTTTTGATTAAATCCAAATTTTTTTTTTTTTTTTGTAGCTTATGCTTTTGGTGCCCTACTAAATAAGTTTTTTAAATAACTGGTGGGTGTTTAAATGGGTTTTTGAGCCGATTTTTGTATTTGGTTTTCCCTTTCCCTACTAATTCCACCATTCCTTATAGGAATCCAGGCATGATAAAGAAAAAATAGAAAAGAAAGAGAAACGGGACAGTTCAGGAGGAAAGGAAGAAAAGAAACAATATCCTTTTCATCTTATGATGTTTTTAATCTATATATGGAAAGCTTTGATGATGATAATGTTTTAGAATTGTACTCTAGTGTGTGGTCTAAATGCTTAAGTGCTTATTATTGGCTTAGAAATGGTCTCTCCAATTAACCCTCTCAAATGTACAAAATCTAGAAGTGAGAGACCTGGTCTTGATTTTTTTAAACTTCTGTGGTGACTGAGGCTCCTTTATGCTGCCAAGAGATTTAGAGTCCATCTGGCTATATTATTACCCAGAGGAAGAAAGGGGACAGAGCATCCCTTGGGCTGGGGGCATGGGGAATAGTAGAGCAAAATGATGTGACAGATCAAATAGAGCTAGTAAAGTTTGAGGCTACCAGGCTGGTCAGAACCAATTAGACCTGAAAGCTGAAGGATTGTACTAAAAGGTGAGACACTTTTTTTCCTCAAAGTTGTTTTCCCTTAATTTGTCATCTACTCATAAGTCCTCGGACAAGCACAGATAATGAAGACTTTTAATCAAGGTGAGTGTTCTCTCACCTCCTTTTCATTTAAAGATAGAAAACATACAATGAGGTCTGAAAATGTTGAAGAAACTAGATCCATTTTTGTAAGATACATCTACTTGAAATTTCCACCTAACTATAATGACCAAGTCTTTGGGTATAAATGCAAAACAAAATTGACTTCAGTTATTATTTTTAAGCTCTTTTCTTTTTTACCACTCATTTTCATCTTCTCTGGGTAATTAATTACCTTGTTAAAGTGCCTATAGTCCTGTAAGCTATGGTAGTATCTGCATCTTACAGATGAAGAAACTCAAACTCTTGAGAGGTTAAGTTGACCAGAGATAAGACACAAACCTAGGTCTTCTTCTTATCCTTCAGTTCTTTGTTCTCCTTTTTGCCTTCTCATGCAGACATGTTACCAAAGATTTTTGTTTAAATTTTTGTACCTCTTTTTTCTTCCACTGCCTATGTTTTGCAGAACCAAAAAATATGGTCTTTGCTTTTAGTTCAGGAATTTAAAATATGCAACTTTGTTTTTAAGGTAATACGCTTGGGCCATATGTGAGGTTTCCAGGTAAAAAGAACCCTGCCTTTTAGAAAATATCAAAATAGTATTTTATTTAAAAAAATTTTTTTTTAAACATCTTAAATAAATTGCATATCCACCTTAGCAGACAGAGTGTTCAAAACCTAATATACCCTTTTCTGAGTACTTCAGATCGTCATATGAATAGCTATTGTTTGGTGATGCTTCTGCTATATAGTACTATTTGCCACCTACATTAATGTTTTCAAGTGGCTGTATTTGAAGTTATTGGCTCTGCTTTTTTATAGCCTATTTTCTTTCTCACTGCCTATGTTAGCTGTGACTTCATAATATCAAGTATACTTGCTGCCTATACCCTCCCCCAGTCTTGAAACCAGATAGATAACCAAGGTTATTTCAGTTGTTTAAATTAAGAGTGAGGAATATCTGAGAGCCAGTTCTGTATGTATGTATGAGCTTTAGAGTATGGACCTTGCCATATTTATTTTGGCTGCAAAGTAGGTATTTGAGGCTGCCAGATAGGTTACCTCCTGATTAGTAGTTCTTTCTGCTTTGTTATTCTTTGTTTGTTAGAAGCTTGTAGCAAAGCTTCTATATTCAGATATCCTCTTAAGAAATTTTTAGTTTGATAATCCCCTTGTCAGATTTCTTGCTGACAACTATGTCCTAGTCTTCCTTCCTGGATAGACTGTTAACTTTGTTTGGCTCTGGTTGATTTTCCCTTTTTCTGGCTATTTTTTGGCTGTTTCCTTCTATCTGGGTACATTTTAGAGTTGGTCAAGCATTTCTCCTTTTCTCCTTTTCCTTTAGAGGTCTCATCATTTTGGATTGGCACCATCTATCTGTAGCTACTTACTTCTGAATCTTTTGTCCCTGTTCTCTCTTTTATTTTTCATTCTATGGAAAGGAGAGCTGCCACATGTCACACTTCCATGATTCAAAGATGTCATTAATTGTAATATTCGTTGGTTTCTAGGACAATTTTTTGAGGGTGGTGGTAGAGAAATGACATTGATTTGTAAGAATCACCTTGATTTCAGAAACATTAAAATTCATATTAGAATTAAGAAAATATAGTATATAAAATGTGACCCAGATTAAATCCCTTCCATAGTCTTCTGTCTTATTTTCCTGTCTCATATATTTTGTCACACAACCCTTTCTTACCTGTCCTCTGCATCTTCTGTTAACCTGTTGTTGGTAAAAGTCTTTGTCCAAATTCATCGTATTTCTCTTTGATTTAGTCTCTTGCATTCTACTAGCTGCTTTGCCCTTATCCTTTTCCCTCACTTTAATCTACTTTAAAAATTCCTGCCTTTTAAAATTGTCCTCTTAGAACTATATGTGACCTCAATTTTTATTTCATGTTTGGGACCTCAACTCATGAATGTTGAGTTCAGCAAACTTTGAGAGTCCTTCTGTGTACTAGACACTGCTGAGCTGAGACTTGCTCTCATACCTTGAGAAGCTCAGTCACATTGCTTTTTCTGATTTTAGACTTAAGACTTTGACTTCAAAGAACAGAAGCAGTTAGCGCTTCCCTATCCATCTGTATTTATAGTCTACTACATTCCTATTCTAATCCTCCACTCCAACTAGGCTAAATGTATTTGGCAGATTCATCTCTCACCTTCATTTCCCTTATTCTCTAAACCCAAGGTTGCAAATTATCAGCCCTTGGGCAGAATGTGGCTTGTTAGAATGTAGCTTGTTGGCCTTATACAATGTTTAAACATTTTTTAAAAATTAATTACCTTTAAATATCTGCAGAGTTGAAAAAATCCAAATTTAATTTTCTCTTGAAAAATTAGAAGAGCCAGCAACATTGAATCCTGATTTCTGTAAGGCAACAATCAGTTAGATTTGCCTAGGTGCTGCCCCCTTTAGATAGGACATGGGCTTTTTTTTTTTTTTTTTTTTTTTTACAATTCACTACAATCAGTCCTCACCCAGCCTAGTTCTTTAGTTTCCATAGTTTCCATTATATATCTTGCCCCTGTAGACCACTGATTTTACAGCTCCTGCTGCAAGCCGCCTTTCTTCAGTCCATACTTGGAAACTCACTTCCTAAGCACGCAAAGATTTCTTAATTTAGGAATGTATTGCCTTGTTGAGGCATAGTCCTAGATGCTAGTAATATGTGTTGGTGTAAGGAGAGTTTGATTCAGTTTCTTTCTCAATATCTTCCCATTTCTTACCTGTGTACACATAGGCTTGCCTCTAGAGTCCTTGTCACAGATTCCTTTGTTAGATGAGTGATCTTGCTGAAGGCTGCATCCTGTCCTTTTAATCAGGCAACTAGGTATTTTTCTTTATTACATGCTATGTTTCAGAAATTTTGTTAACTTCACATGGAGAACTGTGTACAGGGGTTTTAAATTTATCTCTTTGAGATCAATCTGAACATTGATGAGAAGGAACAGTGACTTCTTTTATTTGCCATCAAAAGATAGTTCAATTTACTTACAACATTTCATGAAAGGGGAAACCATGCTCATTAAAAAGAAGCTATTTTGCATGCTGCAACATGTTTTTGAGGGCAAGTTTATTATGGATTCATTTTAGTCTATATGTAGTAATCATTAAATGTGTATGAAAATTTTGCTAAGAGATTTAAAAGATAGTGATGAACTGTTTATTCTCTTGTCATCCTTTATACTCTTAGAAGTACAGGATGTGTGTTCTGTGGACAGATATTCATAGGCACCAAACAGTTGGGAGAGGGCAGGAAGAGTTTTTCTGTTTCTTTGCTCTTCCACTTAAGTTGAACCCAATATTCACTAAGGTGCTATTTTTTTATCTGGACATAGGCATGAACACCTATAAAAGGCTCCCATGCCACATTTACCCCTGAGCATGAATATCCCCTACATACACATTTATCCTGAGAGGCACCGCTAAAATTCAGCTCAAAAGAATCCCAGTTTAAAAAAATCTGTGTTACGTTTTATCTACACGGAATATCTCTGGAAATGTGTTCACCTACCTAATAATAAAAAATTTCCAGGTCGTAGTATGAGGGTAAATGAAGGAGTAAAGTGGAAATAGGATGTCTGTCCCAATGACTTTCTCCCCATAGCTTGTTTCTTCTTCTTAAATGTTCATTTGACTTTTACCTGTCAACTTCATCTGTATCTGCCTTGCTCTCCTTGGTTTTGTATATGTTTTTGTGTTTATAAAGGCATACCTCTGATAAGGCTGATTTTATATTTGCCTTTGTCTTTTCTTCTCTACTTTGATTGCCACTCTAGTTGCTCTTTTCTCCAGACCCACCCTCCTTTTCATACTTGCATCTTGTTTTCACAGCTCTCTATAACATCCTTTAAAAGTAGCTGCCTCAAATCTGAAAGTGTGCTCTTTGAGGACATTTTATGCATAGTTTTCTTATGCCCTGATAATGAAAGAGGCCAAGGTGGAACATAGGGAAATAACCTAATAAAGGAGGACCTATTTCTAGCGAGAGAGAGAGAGAGAGAGAGAGAGGGGGAGAGAGAGAGGGGGAGAGAGGGCGCGCGCGCCAGGAGATACAAATAATTCCCAATATAATATGATGTTTACAAATATAATTTTATCTCAGCAGAGTGGAAGGCCACCTTTTGTTGGAACGCATCCTGCAAACATCGTATTACTAATGCAGTTTATAGCACCATTAAAGTTAGGTGTCTGTGACAGAGGACAGCAGACTGAGCTGAGGCTGAAGTAGAAAACCTTTGAGAAACATCAAAAGTCCTAGGTGTGAAAAAGATAGATCTGTGTGATCCCTTACATTTAGAGCCTGTACTTTCTCATGTACAATGGTTAAAGTGACACATATTTAAAAATAAGTACTTAAATATCCTCAGAAGAAGATTCCAGGTAATGTTGTGGTATAAATTCATTGTTAATGAGAAGAAAAAAAATATTACTCTGCTCCAACAAAAGGAGTCCCAAAGGCTGAGTTTTGCACTGTTTCTTCGCTTTTGACTTTCTTCTTGATGGCAGCTAGCTCTCTCTTTCTGAAGTTCAATGAACTTGGGGCGGTTTTCAAGTTTGTAATCCCAACACGTCAGCATTATTTTATAAATATCCTCTGGACACTGCTGAAGGACTGACATCCGGTATCCTCTTTCCACTTGCTCTTGTGCTTGCTGATTTGTCATTCCAGGGTATGGACAGACCCCTAAGCTGAAGGTCTCCCAGAGGAGGATGCCAAAGCTCCATGCGTCACTCTCAGAACGATATCTCCCATAATTAAGAGCTTCTGGTGCTGTTCATTTAATGGGAATCTGCTTTAAGCCAGAAGATGAATATACATCACCATCCTCTTGACGAGACATTCCAGATTCCGGTCATTGATTTTCAGAACATTATTTTCACCTCCAGGCAGTTTCTTGCAGCAAGGTCCCTGTGTATACAGTTTTTATTCGAGATACGCCATATCAGAAGCAGCATCTAATGAAAATTTCACTAACTGAGTTTTAGCTCATCCTTCTTTCTCAGAAAGGAGAGAAAATCGCCTCCTGGAACCAGTTCTATAATGATGTAGATAGGCTGTCTTTATGTGTGAACTCCTATAAGTTTGACAAAATTGGGATGATCATATTGCTTGAGGATTTTGGCTTCTTGTAAAAACATTTTAATTTCACTTCCTGGGAAAGATCTTCTTTATACATTTTAAACAGCAGTTTTATCCTTTAATGTGCCCTTAAATATGTCACCAAAATTTCCCTTGTCTAGTAATTCTCCCAATGTGACATCTTCATGATTGAAAACCCATTTCTTACCCTCCTAGTTATTATCATACTGATACCATGATGCTCTTTATTGGAACATTGACTTTTTTTTTTGTTTTGTTTGGAATTTTTAAGATTGAGATAAAATTCACCATTTTAAAGTGTACAAATTCAGTGGTTTTTAGTATATTCACAATGTTGTGCAACCATCACCACTGTCTTGATTCCAGAGCATTTCCATCACCCCCAAAAGAAACCCCATACCTGTTATTAGTCATTCCCCATTTCCCCTTCCTCTCAGCCCCTGGTAACCACTAATGTACTTTTCTGTCTCTATGAATTTTGCCTGTTCTGGACATTTCATATAAACGGAATCATGCAATATGTGGCCTTTTGTGTCTGGCTTATTTCACTTAGCATCATGTTTTCAAGGTTCATCCATGTTGTAGCATGTATCATTCCTTTTAATGGCTGAATAATATTCCATTGTATGAATGTGTACCATATTTTGTTTATCCATGCATTAGTTATTATTAAAATTGTAAGTTCAACATTAGTGTATCCACAATTATAATTGGTAATGTTGAGATTATACATGGTATGAACAGTGCTGTGTAGAAATGATATGTAAATTATTTGTCAGAATTTCATGCAAGTGTGATTATTTTCTAAGGCCCCTTCTAGCTCTGGTTTTATCAAATATGTGAATGTAGTATTTTCATCAATAAAGTTTAATGCATTATGCATTAATTTAAAATTTGAATGAGAACAATGTTAGGCAGATATGAATTTATTTGCCACATGTTGTAATGATCATGTTTTGAATTTATTTCAATATGCCATATTTGAAAAAATGTCAATACATAAAGGAAAGGAAATGAGTATAATTGAGTCTATATTTTTAAAGCAATTTTTATAATTTAGCAGACATTGCATCTTAATATAAGTCACTATTAAAATGTGTCCTTGTAAAAATGTGATGTCATTTTTCCTTTTTTTTTTTTTTCCCAGTTGATCATGTAAAATAGGTTCCTTTTCATTGCTACATGTTCTGTTTACTTTTGACAAACTACCACTTGCCCCTGTGGAATGTTTTTGTTGCTATTTCATTTTTATTTTCCTCCCTACCCCATCTCTCTCTCTCTCTCTCTCTCTCTCACACACACACATTATTATCTGTTCATTGTTTTTTTTTTTTTTTTTTTAAGTCATCCTACTCTGCCTATCTTGAAAGATTTCTAAGAATGGACATTAAGAAATACACAAATATTTCATCCCATTCTGGGGACTTAATGCAAACTTTTGTTATTGATGGGACTCTGACTTTTCTTTATTTCTTAAATCAATCTTACCTTCCCTCCCTCCCCACTTCCTTCCTTTCCTCCTTCATTCTATCCCTCTTTCCTTCTCTCCCTCATTCCCTTCTTCTTTCTCTTCCCCTCCTTCCCTCCTTCCTTATCTATCAATATAATCACTTTGTTTCTTTCAGGTGAGATTGGAATGAAATTGTTCCGCTGTGACCAGAAATTTATTTTCCTGAGTAGATTGCTGAGCAATTATGAATGAAGAGGGCCCATTTGCATCTTCTTAAATTATTCAGTTATCTGCTTTATTGCTCCATGCCGAAAAGTTAAAATTGTTGAGTTGTGCATTACTGTATCTTAACTTGTTGCTTAGTTTCTACATGTTTATTTTCAGTAAATGGCTGAAAGTGTTAACTGTTCCATAGTTTTAGCACAATGTGCTGCATACAGTTCCCAAAAAGCAAATAAGGTTACATGTGTACAGAACTTCACTTTAGGTTAACTAAATATTGCCTGGGTTTAGTTGTTTTTTTTTTTCAATCTGAAATGCTTTTTATTGTTTGAAACTGAAAATAAATAATTATTGAACCATTTTTGAATTTACCTCATTTTAAAACTCAATTTTAACTTATTATTTGGCCTATTTTTAATATTAGTCATAAAAACAAAAGTGGGAACAGTGTCTTATGAAATGTTTAAGAATCATTTTATATAGTATGTGTACATTAAAACTTGTTTAAAAGAGAAGAAGGTACCAGCACTCACTTAACCCTTTGCCACCTTTTTTTCTTGTAATTATGTTAGACAAATCCAAGGGGGGAAAATCAGAAGTTAATTGTGTTTTAATTCTACAGCTACAGGAGCTTTGTATTGCTGAACTTTCATCTGGAAAAGTTTCACAGTGACATTTTTAAAAGAGAATTTTTTTATCTACTGAATTCTACCAGTGTAACCTTTTTTTCTAAATAAACAATTTTCTCAATTGATTGTACATTATTGTGTATATTGTTGCTTATTCAAAATAACTTAGCAAAGATAATTCAATAATAGCCCTGTCTTGGGGAGTGGGTGTAGCTTAGTGGTTGAGCATCTGCTTCCCATGTACAAGGTTTCTGGGTTCAATCCCCAGTACTTCCTTTTAAAAAAAAAAAAAGCCTCATCTTCACAACACAATTTTCACTCTATTGCCTACATTATTTTCAAGTAATGTATCATCCAATAATACAAAAAAAAATACTGTTTGATCACCTCTGCACCTGGGGTAAACAGTGGGCCAAAATCATGCCTAGAATTATCCACCTAGTCTTCAATTCCTTGGAACCAATGATACTATGCAAATTAAAGTTTTCAGCGAATGACACAAAGCATAATTTTTTAAAAGATTAAGAAATAGGATATTTTAGAATTGGCAAGGGTTGTAGATCTTGATGCCCCCTTTTTAGGTGCCAAAATTGGTTGAGCAGAATATTTAAGGGAGAGTGATCCCATTCAATGACTGTTGAGCCCCCATAATGTGCCTGGCATAAAAAAGAAATACTTCATTAAAGTGATTTTGGCATTGAGAAAATAACTATTGTTTGCCTCAAAATTATCTGAAAATTTTCAGGGAAGAGCTTTATAGTTAGTACATCACATTTGCATTTCTGTTATAAAACTTACATGATTGTGAACTTGAGCCAGAAAGTTTGCTACTACTAAGCATCAGTACCTCTCCTTTCTTTCCAAATTATTGAACACAGGTAATGTTTGGTTATGATCTTTTTAGAAATTGAGAATGAAAAATACTAACTTTGGATTTAATTGTGTAAAAATGATGTTGGAAGTAGGAAATCTGTTATTTGTGATGTGATAGCTATTTTTAAGTATTTTGTTCTTGGTACAAAGGAGTGTTAAGATCCAACTCCTGCTCCTAGAGCGTTTCCAGTCTAGCTGGGAAAATAAGGGCCAAATGAATGCTATAGCGGATCAAGCACACTTTGTAAAGGGTCAGGTAGTAAATATTTGAAGCTTTGTGGGCCATATGGTATCCATTGTAGCTACTGAGCTCTGCTGTTGTAATGTGAAAGCAGCCACAGACAATATATAAACGAATGAGCATGGTTGAGTTCCAATAAAACTTCATTTACAAAAACAGTCTGGATTTGGTCTTCCAACCTCTAGGATTTCAGCCCACACTTGTGCTTCCTTGAAATAGCAAAACGCCCAAATATCTCTCATAGAGAAGAGAGTCCTGTAGGAGATTGATTAAAGAGAGATTTTTATCATCTCTTACGCCCTAGAGATTCAGCCATAAAAAGTCCCCGCCCTTGAAGAGCTTCCATTTTAGTTATCAGAAGTTGACAACAAATATATATAATAAGTGGTGGGATGTACTCTGAGTAAAAATAAACCAGGGTAAGGAGGTGGGTGAGGCAGGACTTACTAATTCATCAAGTGATAAGAGTGAAAATGAGCAAAGTAGAGTAATTATGGAGAATGTGAGCAGGAGATAACCCTGTTCTCCAACCCATTTTGAACCTTTTACATGAAAAATTTAATATGCAGTATTTCTCAGGACCTAGGTTTTGAGTTCAAGTGGCTGATCTTGAGGCATTTTCTAGAAAGGAGTTCTCTAGGCTCATAAATGGACTTGGGCTTGTTTATGGACTCGCAAGAAACTGAATGAAAGCTTGTGGTCTGGGTCCATAGCTTATATACCCAATTCTCAAAAAGGTTGGAGCACATTTAATATAGCTCAATAGATCCGAGGTGGCAAGTTTGTTTTTTCGGGACCTTGTTCCAAAGCAGTCTAAAACCTGTATAAATAACCCCGAACCTGTATGTCTGGAGCTGATGAAACATTGGAAGACATTTATCCATCTATGCTGGATTAAACAGTAGAGGCAAAGTTAGAGCAGCTTGCTTTTCTTGGCAAACAATCTACAAATGATTTGCAATTTATTCTTGAAAAGTCACTGGTCCATGGTATTGAGCCTTTTTCTGTTTCAAGGAAGCACTTTAGCCAGGAATGGGTGGAAAACCTAGTAGCTTTTTTCTACCCAACAATTATACAATTTTTATTCCTACCCTACCATGTTCAAAAAAGGATTATGAGATTTAAAAATAAGTGAGAAATTTTGGTTTCTGGTTAAAATTAATACCCTAAAAGAGGTTAATACCTTAAAAAACCCGAAAGCTGGTATACATATGTCCCATGATTTGGCTCTAAGATATCTGAGAGGTCACCCAGATAAGAGAATGTGGTCAGTTATAGGAATTAGTGTCCAATTAAAAAGCCAGTTGTGGGTGAAGAAAATCGTTTCCTGCAGCGAATATTCTCACTGTCCTGATTTTGTGATAATCAGGGTAGGCTAAACATTCGCTATATTAGAAACCATGCACGTGTCCCCAGACCTAGTTTTTCTCCCTAGGTCTGGTTTTTAGAATGCTGGTGATAAACTAAACCTGATTTATTATATGACCATCCTATATGGGAAAAGGCTGTAACTTTGGGTATCTTTAGTCAACCTTAAGAGATATAGCAGGGGGACAGATGTGGCTCGGGTGGTTGGACATCCATCTCCCATATGGAGGGAACTGGGTTCGATCCCAGGGACCTCCCAGTGAAAATAAAAAAGAGAAAAATATAGAAGGCACATGGGCCACCAGGCCCCATGCATGGGTGCACCACCAGGCCCCACGAGCTACGCAGCAAGATGGTAACGTAACAGGAGAGTGACACAAGGGAGAGCCAAGACGAGATGCACCAAAAAACCAGGAACTAAGGTGGCACAGGCAGTAGGATGCCTCTCTCCCACACCGGAGATTCCGAGGATGAATCCCAGTGAAGACAGGAGGAGAAGGATAAGAAGAGAGGGCAGGAAATGGACACAGAGAGTTGCCCAGTCAATGGACATAGAAACAGCAAAAACGGGGGGGGGGGCGGCTAAAAATGGGTAAAAGTAAATAAATAAATTAATTAATAAAAAAAAAAAAAAAAAAAGAAAATCGTTTCCTGGCAGTGAGGCCTAAAAGAAACATCTCCTTTGGATACTCATAAAGAAGAAGCCATGTCTTTTCGGTAAATAGAACTATGGTTGTATCTTGTAATGGCACTGTATGTTAGCTGATGGCCAACACCTAGATTGATTCCAGTAAGATTGTTTCTACAGTGACACTAAAGTGTAGTCCAGGCACCCAGGTCTCAAATGATTTGGTTCCATCCAGGAGAAATTTTGAATATTTAGAACAGGGTCCTTAAGCTAGGTTTTGTGATAGCATTTATTTATTTAGCAGAGCAGAACCTATTTATGAGTCTAATATAGGAGATAATTTCTTGATAACGATCATTCTTGCATTTTATATTTCCATTTAGGCTGCATTTTTCATAGATTAGTTAAGCTCTCTTTCCCTACCTCATATTTGAACATTTGGATAAGTTAACCCATTTTTCTTTTCCCATCCTTACCCATGTTCATGACCATGTCCACCTGTAATAATCCTGAGTACTATATGAAGGTCAAATCATTTTATCCCACTTTCGGTAAACACAGCTTTAGGACCAGACAGAATAAATCTGTAGTCCCTGAGTATGTGTCCATGATGCTTTGCTTGCCTTTTAAGCATTTGTGTTCTGTGCCCTGAATTGCAGTTGATTTATTTACATGGCTTTGTCTCACCCAGAAAGTCACAACTCTGTAAGGAAAGGGACTTGTCTTGTTCCTTGACCTGGCTTCCAGAGTATTTCCATACAGGGTAGTGGTAATTGCTTCATGTATCTAGAGAATCACTTTCGCAAAATTTGTTCCAAGGCAATATTCTACGTACTTTTTCAATTGAAGGAATAATTCCTTGGTAAGGAAGGACAGTTTAAATGTTTAATTTTTTAAATTGAAGTAACATTTCTAGAGATGCTGTATGTCAAGACCTAAGGGATTATATTGGGTCTAGAGATTAAAAAGAGAAGCTGCTTAAAAGATGCTAATTTATGTTAATTGAATATATAGACACAATAATTAAGGATATCAAGAGAAGGGATATTGGAAGTAGTGACTGAAGGAAGTGTGGTGACTTGAGAGGATATATTTTAATGTAAGAATAATTGCTTTTCTTTCCTAATTTTTAGATACTGTTTGAAGCTGTAATGGCCATTCAACATGGCTCAAGCTGAAAAAGCTTAATTCCTTTGATGTGTTGCTAAATGAAGATGATTAATGTAACAAGGAAAGAAAATTCTGATTGGGCATAGGGCACATAACCTTGATAAGTACATCATTGCAAATCAGAAATAATCTTCATTTCAGAGATAGGAAGTAAAAAATGACCTGGCACCTAATCTCTAGCTTACTCTGACCCCTAGTTTTTGTCAGGTAACAGCTAGGTGTCCTTGGACTTGAGTATCAGACTGTCAAAGAGCTTCATCCCCACCAACTTTTCTTCTATTTAACCAAAATAATGTTGTACTATGTTTAAGGCCTCCAGGATCCTAACTTAATGCAGTACGTAATGGTGCTTTTCTCCTGTTATGTATATCATTACCAAAGAGCATTTATGATATAATTTGGGAATTTAATTGGATGTTTATGGTTTTGTAACAGCTTATGCCACTGCTAGGTACCCCTGTGCTTTCTAGGAGACTTGCTCAAAGACGTCAGTAATACAAAAGTCAAGCTTACAAGATAAAAGCAGGAAATGTGAAATAAGGGGTGTAATCTGGAGTCCAATTACATATAAGATAATGGTGAATACATGGGGTAAGAATTGGCTCAGACTATATGTGATTTGGGAAGTCCTGTTCTCAACAGGTTGATCTGGGAGGGCTTCATGAAGGATTTGGATATTCACAAAACCAATCTATTTCTACCCAGACCTAGAAAATATAGATCTCTTTGGGTCTGATCTAACCCTAAGTTGGTACTGGAGGAAAGAGAATACTGAATTTGGAATTCAGATCCATTCTGGTACCGTGCAGAATCCTTGGAGCCAACCTATTTGAAGTCATATTAGGATTGGATCCGTTTTTTTGTTTGTTTTTTGAGTACCAGGGGCCAGAGATTGAACCTGGGACCTCTATGTGGGGAGCCAGCACTCAACCACTAAGCTACATCGGCTTCCCTGAGTTGGTTTATCATTTGTTTTGCTTGTTGTTTGTTTTTGTCTTTTCAGGAGGCACTGGGAACTGAACCGGTACCTCCCATGTGGGAGATGGGCGCTCAACTGCTCGAGCCACATCTGTTCCCTGGATCAGTTTTTTTTTTTTTTTTTTCTTTGTTTTTTTTTTTGTTTTGTTTTTTTTTTCTTTTTAACATGATTCATCTATTTTATTTAGGCAGTACCTATTAAAAAAAAAAACAAAGTAATTTGAACCAAAGAGGTGTTTGTATTAAAGACATAGCTTTAAAACTGATTTCTAAATACATATACATTTATATATTTCCAAACCTAATATAATGTGAATCCTATAAGATAATATCGCTGGAACACTTTAAATTGGCTATTGCTATAAAATTGAAATGAAGAAATACAAGCCTTGCTGCAAAGGAATTACTACCTTAGGGTCAGGCTAAATGCATTTTTTCCCTCTACACCTATCAAGTGAATTTACAGTGTGTCATTAGAATGAAAGTAACCTCCATATATGATTTTTAGAGATGGGTGGAAAAGTATTTTAAGAGGAGATAAATTGCATATTAAAGTAACTAACTAAAAATGTGGAGCTTCAAGTAAAGAGCTCTTTCAGCAAACCTGCTACTTAGGTTCTTTCTGGTATATTCTTTGGTTAACAGTTGGCAGTCGCTATTCATTGTACCAGGTTTTTAAAAAAACAAATCTATTTTATTGATACATATTAATAAACATAAAATTCATCCATAGTGTACAATCAGTGGTATTTGCTGTCATCACATAGTTGTGTGTTCAGCACTTCAATCATCAGAGCATTTTCATTATTTCAATAATAATAATAAACAAAAACCGGACAAACAAGAAAATTCCATGCTGCCCCAAAAGTTTTTCTGGTTTTTGGTCTGTTTTCATGGTTAAGCCTGACATCACCATTAAAAAATTTTTATTTTAATGTGTTTTGATCACACTTAATGTCTCTAGAAAACGTCGCCTCTATGTGAAGATGACTTTCCTTTATTTTGATTCCTTTGCGTGGGGATGAGCTCCACTCCACTAAGCTACTTAAACTTTACTCATCTGGTCTTCACAGTGCTCTTTTGCTAATGAATTAAATGTAACAATACATGTTAAGCATCTAAAACAGAACTTAGTCCTCAATAACTGGTAGTAATTATTATTATTAGTAGTATATATATACCAGTAGTTTCCAAAGTGGGAATCATCAGAGTCAGAATTATGTGGGAGACTTTAGGCTCCCACTTCAAATATATTGAAACTTCTCTTGCGGTGGGGACCTAGAATATTTTTAAATGGTTCCTCAGGTGATTTCAATGTAGGAATGACGTTGGGAATTACAGAGTTTAACCAGCCTGCAATCTCAGATCCTTCTGTTATATCTAGTTTAATTCCTCTGTGATAAAAGAACCTAATGTTGATTATTTAAATCCTCTTTAATTTACTGAGACTTGTATGGCCCAGCATTTTTTCTACGATGGTGAATATTCCCTGTGCATTTGAAAAGAATGTGTGTTCTCTTCTCCTTGGGTGTAGTGTCCTACAAATGCCAATTAGGTCAAGTTGGTTGATGCTGTTCCAAGTCTTCCATATCCTTGTTGATTTTCTGTCTACTTGTTCTATCAATTACTGAGAGAGGAGTATTGAAAACTATAGCTACAATGGTGAATTTCAGTCTTATTTCTCCTTTCAGTTTTATCAGTTTTTGGCTTTATATATTTTGAAATTTTGTTATTAGGTGCATACACATTTATGATTATGCGCTCTTGGTGAATTGACTCTTCATTTAATATGAAATGTTTCTCTTTATCCCTGGTGTATTAGTCAGGGTTCTCAAGGGAAACAGAATCAACAGGAGATATCTGTAAATAGTATGAGAATTTATAAGAATCTCTCACGTGACCGTAGGGATGCACAAGTCCAGGTTCTGCAGGCAGGCTGCAAACCAGGGGCTCTGATGAAAGTCCAAAGAAGGTCCTTGATGAGTTTCTGGGAGACGTTGGCTGTCCAAAGACAAGCTGGGAAATTCTCTCTGAATTATGAAATCACTTCCCCCTTTTAAGGCATTCAACTGATTGGATAAAACGTCACTTGTTGCTGACAGCAATCTCCCTGATTGATCGTAGATGTAATCAGCCATCTATGCAGTAAACTCACTGATGACTAAAGCCCATGAATGTCCTTGTAATACAATTAGCCCAGTGCTTGCTTGACCAAACAGCTGGGCACAATTACCTGACAGAGTTGACACATTAACCTAACCATCACACCTGGTAATATTCCTTGTTCTAAAATCTACTTTGATATTAAGATTACCTTTCCCATGTTCTTTCAATTGTATTTGCATGATATATTTTCCCCATCCTTTTATTTTATATTGAAAATGGGATTCCTGCTTTTTTTTTTTGTTTTTTAAACTTTATTTTGCACATTTAGTAAATGAAAATATAAACAATAATTAGAAAATAAAAAGAAAATACAGTTGAATAAAAACATACATTTCTCAATTAAATATACTGAGTACACATACTTTTTTTTGAATCATACAATATGTTACACAATATATTTGGTTCATAGTAATGCAATATTATAATATTTGTCCTTTTGTGTCTGGCTTGCTTCACTCAACATAATGTCCTGCAGGTTCATCCATGTTGTCATATGCTTTATGACTTCATTTGTTCTTACAGCTGCATAATATTACATCATGTGACTACAACACAGTTTGTTTATCAGTTCATTGGTTGATGGACACCTGGGTTTGCAACTTTTTTAAAACTTTATTTTGTACATTTAATAATTGAAAATATAAAAAATTAAAAACTAAAAAGTAAACACAGATGAATAGATATATACATTTCTCAAATGTGCTGGATACATATAAAATTTTTTTGAATCAAACAATATGTTACACGATTATTTGGTTCATAGTAACGCATTCATACAGTATTTGTCCTTTTGTGTCTGGCTTGCTTTGCTCAACTTAATGTCCTCCAGGTTCATCCAAATTGTCATATGCTTTACGACTTTCTTTCTTCTTACAGCTGCATAATATTCCATCGTGTGAATAGACCACAGTATGTTTATCCATTCATCTGTTGATGGATACCTGGGTTGTTTCCAACTTTTGGCAATGGTGAATAATGTTGCTATGAACATCGTTGTGCAGATTTCTGTTCATGTCACTGCTCTCAGTTCTTCTGGGTATATACCCAGTAGTGGTATTGCCGGGTCACATGGCAAGTCTATATTCAACTTCTCTAGGCACTGCCAAACAGTCCTCCATAGTGGTTGTACCATTCTGCATTCCCAGCAACAGTGAAGAAGTGTTCCTATCTCTCCACATCCTCTCCAACACTTGTAGTTCTTTGTCTTTTTAATAGTGGCCATTCTTTTTATTATTCTTATTATTTGTTTAAAGGTATTTAGGTTACATAAATGTTACTTAAAAATATAGGAGATTCCCATATGCAACTCTCCCTACACCTCCCCCATTTTCCCACATTAACAACGTCCTTCATTAATGAGGTACATTCATTGCAATTGATGAACACATTTTGGAGCATTGTCACTAATAGTGGATTAAAGTTTACATTATAATTTATACTCTCTCCCACCCAATTCTGTAGGTTATGGCAAGATATATAATGGCCTTTATCTGTCACTGTAATGTCATTCAGGACAATTCCCAAGTCCCGAAAATGCCCCTGTATTACACCTGTTTTTCCCTCTCCCTGCCCTCAGAACCTCCAGTGGCTACTGCCACTACATCAATGATATAATTTCTTCCATTGCTAGAATCACAATAAGTCTCTAGTAGAATACCAGTAATTCTACTTTAGTCCATTGTTCATTCCCCAATCCGGAGGATTCTGGGACGGTGATGTCCACTTCACCTCTAATTGAGAGGGGGCTGCAATTCCATTGGGCCGATTGATGGGACTCTCTTGCTTGCAGTTGTAGACTCTCTTGGTTCTTTGGTATGGTAATTGTCCATCATCACCTCCTTGTTAGTTGTCCTGAGTGAGTCCAATGAACTGTAGAGTAGGTGTTGCAACTCCATTGAGATTCAGGGCCCAGCTGGCACATGGACAGCCCAAAGATTTAAGTCTCTTGGGTGTACATCTACTAACTCTAGTACTTATTATAGGTTCAAATATAAGGACAGAAGAGCCATGTGTAGGGAAACCACTACTGAGTCCAAACGGTCACCCTGGGGAGCATAAATTCCAAAGTAGGGCCCACTGACAAGACACCAAACTCCTGAGCTATCTGCCCTGACTATTGTGTCTGGATGTCTCCAGAGCCCTCAGGAGCCCCACAATTTGGGGTAGTATCTACTTTGGCAGTCAATGAGATCCTGCTGAGATGTGCATAAGTGTAACCTCTGAAATGACCTCCTGACTCACTTTGAAGTCTCTTAGCCATATAAACCCATTTGTCTTTACCTTTTCCCCCTTTTCATCAAGGTCTGTTTCCAGTTGCATTGCTAGTTGGTGCTTGGTAGTAATCCCTCAGTGCCCAGAGAGGCTCATCCCTGGAAGTCATGTCCCACTTTGGGGGGAAGTAAAGTGTTTATATGCTAAGTTTGGCTTAGAGAGAGGCCACATTTGCACAAGGAGGCTCCCAGAGGAAACTCTTAGGCACCCTATAATAATAGGCTAATTTTCAATTTCAAGAGTAAAGGTTCATAAGCACAGTCATCAATATCAAGGGCCCATCAATGGACCATCCTCCTTCACTAGTCATTGCCTCTGTACTTGGGGGATTCTTGCTAGTCAATTAGAGAATGTGGCAGAGCTCCCCAGGATGGGAATTTGATATTCCTTTGGTTATTGTGTGACTCTCCACCAACCATGATAATGCCCCATGAACATTTGAACACATTTATATGCCTTAAATGTATGCCCAGGTGAGCTTCCTCCCATGTATCCCCCGTCATTGACATCCCACACCAGTGACCCTCCCCTGCCACAGTAGTAACCTTTCTGTGATCCAAAACCTCTTCAAAAATGAAGCCAATAAGATAGCCAAATACAATAAATAAGAAAATGAAATAATATAATGATAGTTTTAAAATTAAGAAATAAAATACAGAAATTAAAAAAAATAATAAAAAACAAAAAATCGAAGTTTGGGATAATAAAAAATAATGAAAAGATATTTTAAAATTTTTTGACATTTGCCTTTCATCACTGTAAGATCTGTTGTCCTATATGTACAGTGACATTTTCTTCTGTTTATTCCCCCAGTGTCTTATTTTTTTCATTTTTCTTCAAAGAAGTTTTAGGTTACAGAAAAATCATGTACCGAATACAGGAGACTCCCATATGCCCAACATCCTCCCCCTTTCCCCCCTTCCCCTATTAATAACATTTTATATGTGGATGGTACGTTTCTTACAACTGATGTACAAATATTTAAACATAGATGCTAACTATGGCCAATGGTTTACATTTTGGACCATAAACTTTTATAAATTTTGATGTAATTTAATATGGTCTGTGCCCATCATTGCAAGATCATGTAGAACACTTCCATCACCCCCAAAATGCCCCCTGTTCCATCTATTCTATTCCTCCCTCCACCTCCCCTTGGGACCCACGACAACCACCAGGCTTCACTCCTTGGAGGACAAGATTCATAGTTACTTGCAACAACACCAAGGACTTGACACACTAGTATGTCCTCCTCTATTAAGCACCACCCATGCTCTTGAGAGACTCCTGCCCCTCTATTTAAGAATATAGTGGGCTTCACCAGGGTAGGAGTCCACGACCTTGCTGCTCATTATGTGGTACTCCACCCACAATAGTGGCCATTCTTATCAGGGTGAAATGATATCTCATTGTAGTTTTGATTTGCCTTTCCCTAAACACACCAGGAATAAATTCCACTTGGTCGGGGTGTATAATTCTTTTTATATACTGTTCAATTCTATTTGCAAATATTTTGTTGAGAATTTTTACATCTATTTCATTAGAGAGATTGGTCTGTAATCTTCTTTTCTTGTAGTGTCTTTATCTGGCTTTGGGATTAGGGTCATATTGACTTCATAAAATGTGTTGGGTAATTTTCCCTCCTCTTCAGTTTTTTGGAAGAGTTTAAACAGGATTAGTGTTAATTCTTTTTGAAATGCTTGGTAGAATCCACCTGTGAAGCCATCCGGTCCTGTACTTTTCTTTGCTGGGAGATTTTTGATGATTGATTCAATCTCTCTAAATGTGATTGGTTTGTTAAGTTCTTGTATTTCTTGTAGCATCAGTGTAGGTACTTTCTGCATTTCTAGGAATTTGTCCATTTCATCTAGGTTGCCTAGTTTGTTGGCATACAGTTTCTCATAATATCCTCTTATGATCCTTTTTATTTCTTTGGGTTCAGTAGTAACTTCCCCCCTTTCAATTCTAATTGTATTTATTTGCATCTTCTCTCTCGTTTTCCTTTTTAGTCTAGCTAGGGGTTTGTCAATTTTATTGATCTTCTCAGAGAACCAGCTTTTGGTTTTGTTGATTTTCTCTATTTTTTTTTTTGTTGTTGTTGTTGTTCTCAATTTAATTTATTTCTGCTCTAATCTTTATTGTTTCTTTCCTTCTGCTTTCTTTGGGATTGATTTGCTGTTATTTTTGTAGTTTCTTTAGTTGTTCAGTTAAATCTTTTAGTTTAGCTCTTCTTTTTTAATATAGGCATTTAGGGCTATAAACTCCCTTCTCAAGACTGCTTTCACTGTATCCCATAAGTTTTGATAAGTTGTATTCTCGTTTTCATTTGTCTCAATATATTTATTGATTTCATTAGCAATTTCTTCTTTGACCCACTAATTATTTAGGAGTGTGTTGTTTAGCTTCCACACATTTGCGAGTTTACTTTTTTCCTGTCTGTTATTGGTTTCCAGTTTCATTCCATTATGATCTGAGAATGTGCTTTGTATAATTTCAGTCTTTTTATATTTATTGAGAGCTGCATTGTGACCTAAAATGTGGTCTATCCTGGAGAAAGATCCATGGGCACTTGAGAAGAATGTATAACCCGCTGAGTTTGGATGCAGTGTTCTGTATATGTCTGTTAGGTCTAACTTGGTTATCATATTGTTCAAGTTCTCTGTTTCCTTGTTGATATTCTGTCTAGTTGTTCTATCTAATGATGTGAGTGGGGTGTTGAAGTCTCCAACGATTATTGTAGAAATGTCTATTTCTCCCTTCAGTTTTGCCAGAGTTTGTCTTATGTATATTGGGGCACCCTGGTTAGATGCATAGATATTTATGACTTATATCTTCCTGGTGGGTTGTCCCTCTTATTAATATATAATGGCCTTCTGTATCTCTTATACCTTTTTTGCATTTAAAGTCCGTTTTGTCCAATATTAGTATAGCTACCCCTGCTCTTTTTCAGTTACTATTTGCGTGGAGTATCTTTTCCCAACCTTTCACTTTCAGCCAGTTTGTATCCCTGGGTCTAAGGTGAGTTTCTTGTAAGCAGCATATGGATGGCTCATTAAAAAAAATTTTTTTTAATCCATTCTACCTATATCGTTTGATTCCAGGGTTTAATCCATTCACATATAATGGTATTATTGTAAATGCATTATTTACTTCCACCATTTTATTCTTTGTTTTTCATATGTCATGTCATATTTTCATCTGTCTTTTTACTCTTTTGGTTATCCTTTCTGCTGTTCTTTCTTCTGTACTCTACTCCACGCCTCTCTCTACTGTCTTTTTCTTTCAGGCTCTATGACTTCCTTTAATTAATATTTCCTGCAAAGGTGGATTCTTTTTTGCAAACTCTCTTAATTTCTGTTTGCTTGTGAATATTTTATACTCACCTTCATATTTGAAGGTCAATTTTTCTGGATAAAGAATTCTTGGCTGGCAGGTTTTCCCTTTCAGTATCCTAATTGTATCATACCACTCTCACCTCCATGATTTCTAAGAAACCTGTGCTAAGTCTTACTGGGCTTCCCTTGTATGTTATGATTTGTTTCTCTCTTGCTGCTCTGAGAATTTTCTCTTTATCTTTGACATTTGACATTCTGAGTAGTATGTGTCTTGGAGTAGGTCTATTCAGATCTATTCTGATTGGGGTACCATGCACTTCTTGGACATATAAGTTCCTTTCTTTCATGAGAGTTGGGAAATTTTCTGCTATTATTTCCTCAAATACTCTTTCTGCCCCTTTTCCCTTCTCTTCTTCTGGAACTCCCATGACACATATGTTGTTGTGTTTTGTGTTGTCATTCAACTCTCTGAACCCTTGCTCAATTTTTTTCCATTCTTTTCTCTCTCTGTTCATTTCTTTCTTCAATTTCAACTGTTCTGTCTTTGGTATCCTTTATTCTTTCTTCTATCATTTCGAGTCTGCTGTTGAATGCCTCTAATGTATTTTCGATCTCACCTATTGTGTCTTTCATTTCCATGAGCTCTGTTGTTTTTCTGTTCAGGATTTCAAATTCTTCTTTGTGCTCGCTCAATGTCTTCTTGATTTTGTTTATGTTTTTAGCCATATTATCTTTCAACTCATAATTTGATTTTGGAAATTTTTTTTTTTTTTTTTAAGATTTTATTTATTTATTCATTTATCCCCCCCTTGCTGCCCGTGTTCGCCGGGTCAGCCAATCACGCCGCGCGGGCGGGCCCTGCCCCCAGCAGGAGGCCCCGGGAACCGAACCCGGGGCCTCCCATATGGTAAACGGGAGCCCCACTGATTGAGCCACAGCCGCCTCCCCAATCCTGCATATCTTTTGGTGCTTTTATATATTCCTTTTCTTGGGCCATGTCTTCCATTTTTTTAGTATGGCTCATAAGTTTTGCTGATGTCTAGGCATCTGCTTAGGATGCAGTTTACTCAGATGCTCAATTTCTTTCTCTTTTGTAGGGATTTACTCGCGGGATGCTGTGTGTTACCACTGCTGTGTGATTTTTGGCTTGACCTGGATCATTAGAATTGTCCCTGCTATTTGCTCAATATTGGGCTCTGGACCCAGTTATTGGTTGCAAACCCAGGCTATAAAGCCCAGAAAAAGCCTCTCTTATTTATTTATTTTATTTTATTTTTCTTTTCTTTATTACTTTTTTCTTATTTATTTTAAATTTCCTCATGTGCACTTCCTTGTTCTGCCAGCATATGGCGCCCTTTGCCTTCCCTCTCAGTTCAATGCCTGGTCTGAGTGTGTTTGTTACAATGCAGAGGAGATCAATGTGATAGAGCTTCGTGCCTGGAGGCTTAGAGCCTTATAATTCAAACTTTCTCAGAGACAGTTTCCAGCCTTCTCTGGCAGCCCCCTCCCTTTTCCTGGGTAGGAAATATTTCTATTCCCCTCTGTGTCCTCAACAATCAGTCCTGGTTAGTAGAGAAGGAGATTGGGAGGGTTGTATATATTTAGCCCCTTGTGGGCTCCCAAGTCAAACAATGGTGGGGTCCCACCCGGCCTGGAAGGACTGGTGAGACACAGCAGACCAAATTTGTGGGTCAAAAGCTGAGTCAGCCTTAGGATGTGTCCCTCTCTCTCCCCTTTCCTAGGGAAGTTGGTACTCAACAATCATTCCTGGCTAGAAGAGAGGGAGATTGAGAGGGTCGGATTTCTGTAGTCCTGTGCTGCCTCCCAGGGTAAACCACTGCGTGGTCCCACCCTACCTGGAAGGGCTCCTGGGACACAGCAGACCAGATTTGTGGGTCAGAAGCTGAGTCAGCCTTAGGCTCTGTCCTTCTCTCTCCACTTTCCTGGGGTTGTGTGTCCCTGGAGTCCCCTTTGTTTGTAGCCACAGGCCCAGAGGCCTGTGTCTTTTTTATCGGGGTAGAGTCCTGGCAGCAGCAGCTGTTGGTTTCAACTCAGTTCTGTCATCATGATTCCCCTCCTTTGTCCCTCTCTCCTCTGGGTGGTGTCCAGTCTTCACCTGGTGTCCTACACCCTGGAAGATCTTCAGCTTGTCCTCTAGCTATTTTTCTGTAAGAGAAGACAGTTCCTTGTTTTTCTAGTCTGCCATCTTCCTGGGAGTCTCTGGACTTTTTTTTTTTTTTTTTTTTTAAGTACTTTATTGTGGTGACATTTATACATAACATAAAATTTTCCCATTTTAACCACTTTTAAGCACACAATTCAGTGGCATTAATTACTTTTACAGTTTTGTGCTACCATCACCACCTTCTATTACTAAAATATTTTATCACCCAAAACAAAATCTCTTTACCCATTAAGCAATAACTCCTCATTGCTCCCTCCCCTCAATCTTTGGTAACCTCTAACCTACTTTTTTTCTCTATGAATTTACTTATTCTAGATATTTCATGTAAGTAGAATCATGCAATATTTGTCCTTTTGTGTCTAGCTTCTTTCACTTAGCATCATGTTTTCCAGGTTAATCTATGTTGAAGCATGTAATAGTACTTCATTACTTTTTATGGCTGAATAATATTCCATTGTGTATTTGTACCACACTTTGTTTATCCATTCATCTGTTGATGGACATTTAAGTTGTTTCCACCTTTTGGCTGTTGTGAATAATGCTGCTATGAACACTAGTATACAAATATCTGATGAGCTCCTGTATTAGTCAGCCAAAGGGATGCTGATGCAAAATACCAGAAATCTGTTGGCCTTTATAAAAGGTATTTATTTGGGGTAGAAGCTTACAGTTACCAGGCCATAAAGCATAAGTTACTTCCCTTACCATAGTCTGTTGCCATGTGTTAAGGGTCAGTGGTCCCAGCTTCTTCCAATATCAGCTGTAGGCTGGAATAATTCTTGTCTCTCTCCCGGGGCTTGTTTCTTTTCAGGCTCAGGTGCTCTATTCTCTCCACAAGGTCAGCTGTAGACTACCAGGTTCTCTCTCTTCCTGGGGCCTCTGCTGTGTCTATGGAGCTGTCTCTATTCCTCTGTGTTCTTCTCCTGTGTGTTTACTTCCCGGGGCTCCAGCTTAAAACTTCAACTAACTCCTCTGCTATGTAGTGTTCTCTATGAGTCCCCATCCCCTTGGTGGCCCTACTTATGTGGCCCACTCAAAGCCTTAATCATTATTTAATCAAGTAAAAGTGAAACCTCTGAATTTCATGCAATCTAATATACCCAGAGGAACAGACCAGTTTACAAACATAATCCAATATCTATTTTTGGAATTCATGAGCAATACCAAACTGCTACAGCCCATGTTTTCAATTCTTTTGTTTTCAATTCCTAGTAGTGGTATTACCAGGTCATGTAGTAATTCTTCGTTTAACTTTTTGAGGAACCACCCAAACCGTTGTATGGTTTCTGTTTTTTTAATCCAATTTGACAATCTCTATCTTATAATTGGAGTGTTTACACCATACATTGCATGTAATTTTTGATACAGTTGAGGTTAAACCTGACATCTTGCTATTTGATTCCTATTTGTCCCATCTGTGCTTTCTTCCTTTTTTTGTTCTTAACCTGCCTTCTTTTGGATGAATTGTGCCTCAGTTTCCTCATTCGTAAAATGATACTAAGAGTAACAACCATATCATAAGATTGTCTTAACAATTAAATAAGATAATTTATGTAAAGTACTTAGAATCATACCTGGTATATATTTATGTAGAGCTTGATAAGTGTGTGTGTGTGTGTGTGTGTGTGTATACAGAAAATAGAAAACTCTTTGGGATATCAACCCTACAAATGTTTTGGCTCTTGACCAGGTATGTACACACATAAGTAACATAGATTGTTGTCTACAGGTGTGATTTGAGTGGGCATTGAAAGGTCCTGGTTCCAAAATATCTCCTCTACTGTGTAGCCTGTGGTCTGTGAAATTCTCACTGTTAAGCATTTAATGGGACTTCTGGAGATGTGCATATCCTTTAAGCTAAGGCATTATGAGAGGAGCAATTAATTCTCTTAATAGGACAGTAACATGAATGATATCTGATGATATTCCATCATGCTCCCATTTCCACTAGGAAAGAACCAAGCACTGAGATATTGGGTAGGGTAAGTGTGCCTAGGCAAAAGTCAGAGAAAGCCACATAGTCTTTTCTTGGAAGCGAGCCAGTATAGTCAGCCCAGATAGCTCCTCGAAGGTGAAAGGAGAGATGGGAAAATTGACCTCCTTGATGATTTTGCCTTGGGCTGATTTGTGAAGTTAAGCTTCTGGGTTTTGTATTTGCTGCTTTAGTCCAGTTCCACTGTAGGGGTAATACATCACAATTGACATTTAACTGTTTGACTCTTGCAATATAGTGAAGTTAGTCATACTTTACATTTTACTCACCCTGGGCATAAGTTTTGTAATAGTACTTTTTTCTTGCCCTTTATAGCTAATCTCACCTCTGCACCCAAGTTCCATGAACCTCTGTCCTTACTAGGACTTGTCAAGAGTGGGTGTCCTTGTCTTAAATACAAATCATTAAGCTTGGTCCCTAATACCTGTTGCTCAGCCTGCTGTCCTCTCCTTTAACACACACTCAAAACTAGGGTTTGTGTTAGTGTTGAGAGGTTTGGAAGAGGTTAAAGACATTGGGAGAGGAGCATTAGGGAAGAGGTTGCTGCACCTAAGCTTGGTCTTTTGGGAAATTTTTCTCTGAATTGCTCTGCAACAGGAATGGAGAAGGAGATTCTATTCCTTTTCTCCCCTGTACTCCAGCCTATTACTCTCAGGATCCAGAATACAGATGAGTACCAGTAATTGCATGGTTGAAGTCAATATGCAATCCATAGGTTTTTGTGAGCTGGTCTGAGATCCTAATCACCCTTTGCTCTTATGGAAAAATATGTACTGAGTCTCAAACAATTGACTTACAAATAAAATTTGGAACCCAACCCATTGATAAATTGTAGATGGCTGGTAAGCTAATTCAAACATGATTTCTCCACCAGTGATCTTGAGTAAATGAGGCTAAACTTGGATTTCCAGTTTGGTTTCTGTGATGGTTAGGTCCATGTGTCAATTTGGCTAGGTAATGATGCCCAGTTGTTTGGTCAAGCAAACACTGGCCTAATTGTTACTGTGAGGACATTTTGTGGATTTAAATAATCAATAAGTTGATTGCCTCTATGGCTGATTAAATCTACAATCAACTGAGGAGTTTGCCTTCAGCAATGAGAGAAGTCTCATCCAATCATTTGAAGACTTTAAAAGAAGTGATGATTTCAGGAGTCAGAAAAGAGAATTTCCATCTCTACTTCAGCCAGCCTGCTTCTCCTGGAGAATTCTTAGAAAACCTTCATTGGAGTTCCCAGCTTGGAGCCTGTCCTACAGAATTTGGACTTGTGCATCTCCACAGTTGGGTTAGACAATTTTATAAACTCATAATATTGACAAATATCTCCTGTCAGTTCTGTTTCCCAAGAGAACCCTGATTGATAGAGTTTGGTACTGGAAGTGGTTCTTGAGAAACAGAATCTTAAAAATGGGATTTCTGAATTGGTTCTGGGGATTTTGCAACTGGTTCTCTACTCTGATTAGATTCAAAGGCACTAATGACTCTGTTTCCAATAATCAAGATAACACTAATAGGGGAGCAGATGTAGCTCAGTGGTTGAGCACTTGCTTTGCATGTACAAGGTCCCAGGTTCAATCCCTGGTACCTACTTAAAAAAATGACACTGATAGTCCATGGTGTGAGTTGGCAATAGAGATATGCAAAATATCACCACTGGATACAGCTATGCATATGCTTATAAGAGGCAAGGCTCTGGGTGAGAGTGTTTTTTAAAAAAGTGTTTATAGTAGCTTTATTCATAGTGGAAACAATGAATATGGAAACAATCTAAATGTTCTTCAGTGGGTAAATGGACAAACCTGGTCCATCCACACAATGGAATACTACTCAGCAATGAAAAGGGATGGACTATTGATAAATGCAGCAACATAATGAATCTCCAATGCATTACATTAAGTGAAAAAAGCCAGATTCAAAAGACTACGTATTATATGATTCAATTTATGTGACATTCTGGAAATGGTGACCAGAATGGACAGAAAACAAATCAGTGGTTTCCAAGGCGTATTAACCAGGGTTCTCTAGGGAAACAGAACCAACAGGAAATATCTGTAAATAGTATGAGATTTTACAAGAGTCTCTCACACGACCATGGGAATGCACTAGTCCAGGTTCTGCAGGCAGGCTTTAAAACAGTGTCTCTGATGAAAGTCCAGTGAAGGTCCTTGATGAGTTTCTGGGAGACGTTGGCTGTCCAAAGATGAGATGTTAAAATCTCTTCCCCTTTTAAGGCATTCAACTGATTGGATAAAGCATCACTCATTGCTGATGGCAATCTCCCTGATTGATGTAGATGTAATCAGCCATCTATACAGTAAACTCACTGATGGGTAGAGCCCATAAATGTCTTTTATTACAATTAGTCCAATGCTTGCTTAACAAAACAACTGGGCACAATTACCTGGCCAAGTTGACACATTAGCCTAACCATCACACAAGGGCTTGGGTGGAGCTGAATACAAAGGCACTAGGGAATTTTGATTATGGTGGTGGCTACATGACTTATGCATTTGTCAAAACTCAGTAATAAATTTAAAAAAGAGAGGAAAAAAAAACCCTTAGTACTGAACAACAAAAAGAGAAAATTTTATTGTATATAAATTATACCTCAATAAACATGGCTTTAAATAAATCTTATGGGCACAGTTACAATTTTTGGAAGTAGAGCTACTTGATATCTTCCTGCCTTATTGTCCCCTGAACCTTCTCTGCTGAACTGTAGGGCCCCTTTAGACCTAAACAAACAACTTTATATTTACAAGTGAAAAACAGTGGGGCTCCAAGAGAGAGATTCCTACCTGCAGTTACTCTCTTGGTGGGTGAGAGCGATAGGGCAGACCACCTTGATGGTATAGACCCTGCCCAATGGGCCAAAGCTCTCTGCATCACACCTTGAGGCAGAAATTATTGTCATGTGTAGGACTACAGCTAGATAATCTCAGAAACAGGTCTGGGCTTAGCTAGAAGAGAAAGGTGAGACTGGAAATATATCAGGCAGGGTAGGCGCAGTACTGGAGAAGCTGGATTTTTATGCACTCTATTTGCTCATCATGAGCATCTAAATATGGTGTCACATTGGTTACCTTATGAGCATTATAACCTCACCAGAAACCTTATTTTCCAGAAAGAATTCTCTCACATTTACTTTCAAATTTAAAATTAGTCATCCAGGCTGCTTGTTTTGCTTTTCTAGTAATATCTAGACTTTCTTATTTACTGTCTTTATGTCATCAATTACCTATATAATAATAAAGAGCAATGGCTGAATCCTTTCTCACATGTATCCCATTAAAAATGTCTTGGAAAATCTTTTTGATAATGAATAAAGTATCTTTCAGATTCATCATTTAAAGGGGGTTTCTTTACAACAGGGGTTTGCTGATTAGTATGATTCATGCGCTATGGCTGAAGGCTTTCCCACATACAGAACAATGATAAGATTTTTCACGTACATGTTACCTGAGGCTGAATAAGGGTTGAACCCCAATTGAAAGCCTTTTCAACTTCATATTTATAAGGTTTCTCCTAAGTATGAATTTCTGATCTTTAGTGAGTTTTTGAGGTGGGCCTGAACGTTTTTCCACATTCATAACATCCAAAGGATTTCTTGCCATTGTGAACTGTACAATGTAGAACAAGGTTTGTGCTGTAGCTGAAGGCTTTGCCATGTTTATCACAGACATAGCATTTTTCTCCAGTATGAATTTGTCCATGTAGCATAAACCTGGAGCCATCAACAAGGTTGGACCACATTTTTTTGCCTTTATGAGGGTTTTCTTCAGTATGAATTCTCTAATACTGAGTAAGGGTTGACCTCTGGCTGAAGGATTTCCCACAATCTCCACATTCATAGGGTTTCTCCCCAGTGTGAACTCTCTAGTGTAGAGAGAGTTGTGAG
Organism: Tolypeutes matacus; assembly: GCA_026826555.1. Taxonomy (NCBI): domain Eukaryota; kingdom Metazoa; phylum Chordata; class Mammalia; order Cingulata; family Chlamyphoridae; genus Tolypeutes; species Tolypeutes matacus. Next base: position 251,177 of record JAKSZT010053810.1, read on the forward strand.
CTCTGACTGAAGGCTTTCCCATGTTCAATGCATTGATAGGGTTTCTCTCCAGTGTGAACACTTTGATGCTAAACAAGAGTTGAACTCCAACTAAAGGCTTTGCTGCACTCCTTACAAACATAAGGTTTTTCTCCAGTGTGACTCCTTAGGTGTTCAGTAAGGTGAGAGTTATAGCGAAAGGCTCTGCTGTATTCATTGCATACATAGGGTTTCTCTCCAGTATGAATCCTATGATGGAGAAAGAGGCTTGAGCTTTGACTGAACATCTTCTCACACTGATTGCATTTATGGGGTTTCTCTCCAGTGTGAATTCTCTGTTGGTGGATAAGGCTCAAACTTTGACTAAACGCCTTCCCACACTGATTACATTCACGGGGTCTCTCTCCAGTATGAATTCTCTGATGTTGTGTTAACTGAGGGCTCTGGCTGAATGCTTTTCTACATTCATCACATTTGTAAGATTTCTCTTCTGTGTGAATTATATGATGGGAAAAACCCAAAAGGTTTTTCTCCAGTATGAATTCTTTGATGGAGAAGGAGGTGGGAATTGAATCCAAAAGTTTTTCCTACATTCATTACATTTGAATGGTTTATTTCCAGTGTGAACTCAATGGTGCAGAATGAGACTTGAGCCATGAGTAAAGGCTTGTCCACATTGACCACATTCACAAGGTTTTCCCCTATATGACTTCTCTGATGTCTACTTAGGTCTGAATTATATTTGAAGATTTTGCTGCATGTATCACATTTAAAGACTCTCTACCCTATTTTATTTCTCTGAGGTCTAGCAACAGTTTGGTTTAGGTTCAATTTTCTATCAAATATACCACACTCTTGGAGATTCTTTCTCCTGGAGATCTTTTCCTACACATGACAGCTACTTTTTCATTGGGGGGGGGGGGTGTTCTTTTCAAACTCTGCCCAACAGAATTTCAGATGCCCTTCTAGTTTACTGCTACAACCCCAAACCTTCTGCAACTTGGAAGCCTGTTGATTACCCCTTGAGAATCTTGATATCAATTCTGAGGTTTTCTGGTTTTGAATGTATAGTTCCCTCTCAGACTCAATCTCATAATCTGGTTGGAGGAAAACTTCAGGGACTCGGAAAAAGAATGGGCATGGGGAGGGGTGCCGAGTATGGGAGCGGGCTCTGCAGGGCGACCCCGATGGTCCCACCGGCCATCAGGATGGGTGAGGTCAGGATCCGAGGCTCAGGGTCCTGGACACCCACCCCCTGTCCCTGCCAGAGCGGCTGCAGCTTTCTGCTCTCCTGGACTCCCCCGGACTCCTGCGTGGCACCTGGGTGAAGGTGTTTTTGACAGCTTAGAGTTTTGTGGAGTTAAAAGGTATAATGATGCTGGCTGGTTGTTTCTAAATATGCTGGATACAGTTATAAAGAAAATAATAAGCATGAAGGATGTAAAAATTCCTATGTACCCTGAAAGAAAATCTTATTTCATGTAACTGCAGACTTGAGATGTCTGAAAACCAGACCCACAGACTCATTGTGTGAATTGCAGAATGACATCAGAAACTAAATTCTCAACCTTGCAGGATGTCTGCTGTTAAAGTGAGGAATTGATAGGAAAGGAATGGGATCCTGAATATTGGAATGGAGACATATGGGTTGATAATGATGGCAGTGGGTACATTGAAAGCCTAGATTCTGCTGAGTCCCAGAGAAACCTGTAATTGTCTTCCCTGAGGAAACAGCAAACCAACCTCCATTCTGCCCTGAGGAAACAGCTTCCCAATCTCCAGTCTGAACTAAGGATTCTGCTATCCAACCTCCACCTGAAGAGATTAATCCTGTTTCACCAGATGAAACTGGAAGGGAATGTCTTGAGATAATTGGCTTGCAAGACACTACTAATGCTTCTCCTTACCCAGCTCCACAACCCCTCTTTTCTTCCAGACCTGTAACTGGACTGAAGTCCCAACAGGGCCCAAAAGGTGAAGTACATAGTGTGACCCATGAGGAAGTATGCTGTACTCCAAAAGAACTGCATGAGTTTTCCAATTTACATTGACAGATATCAAGAGAATGTGTGTGGGAATGGATATTAAGGGAGTTGGATAATGGTGGAAGGAATATAAAGTTGGATCAGGCTAAATTTATTGATATGGGCCCACAAAGCAGAGATTCTGGATTCAATGTGTAGCTCAAGGGTTTAGAAAGGGCTCTAACAGTTGGTTCGGGTGGCTGGCAGAAACATGGACCAAAAGATGGCTGACATTGCCTGCCGTAGAAATGCCAGAACTGCCCTGGTATATTGTAGATGAGGGATCCAAAGGCTTAGAGAGATTGGAATTCTAGAGTGGTTGTATAATGTAAGACCTGCTCACCCACCCCAGGAATGTCCAGAGGACACACCTCTAACCAGGACTGTGAGGAAGAAATTGTGAGACTAACTTAATCTTCTCTGAAGAGCTCTGTGGTTGTTATTTTCTGTAGGTCAGATATTACTGTAGGAACTGCTGTCCCTGAACTAGGATCCTCAAACACAATGGGGATGATCAGATACTGGGTTGGCAGAAACCAACTGGCAGCACTTAATTGCAAAAGACAAGGTGGGCATGGCTATCACAATGAACAGCAGACTCAAAGCAACAATCAAAAGAGTCTGAGTCACAGAGACCTATGGCATTGTCTAAGTCATAAGTGAAATAGACGGGGAGTCTAGTAAACTCCTACTTGAGCTGTATAAGCAGAGAAGTTTTAGGTCAGATGAACAAAAGTCTAACATGAATTAAAAAAAAAAAAAAACCAGAATCACAGCCCTTAATCAATTCCCAGACTTGAGACCCCAAGCCCCTTGAATAAGGGGAAGGCCAGGTCCCCATGGGGAAGGATCCTGTTATTCAGCCAAACATTTATATTGCTAGTCTTCCTCCCAACCTTCCCTAAATAAACCAATGGCCTTATACCAGGGTATTGGGGAAAAAGAAATTTTAAGATATTTCAGGGATTATTATTAATAGATACTGGCTCTGAAGTGATCTTAATTCTAGGAGACTCAAAAAGTCACTGTGGTTCAGCAGTCAGTGTAGGAGCTTATGCAGGTCAGGCGATCAATGGAGTTTTAGCTCAGGTCCATCTCATAGTGGGTCTAGTGGGTCCCCAGACCCATTCTGTGGTTATTTATCTAGTTCTGGAAGGCATAAGTGGAATAGACATACTTAGCAACTAGCAGAATACCCCCAATGGTTTCCTGACTTGGGGAGTGAGGGCTGTTATAGTAGGAAAGGCCAAGTGGAAGCCACTAGAACTGCCCCTACCAAGCAAAATAGTAAATCAAAAGCAATGCTGGAGACGCATTTCTTGGGTGTGCACCTTTCCTTTTTCTTATTTCTTAATAAACTTTTTTTTACTGGTCTCATTAAAGAAAAAACAATACTGGATTCCTGGAAAGATTGCAGAGATCAGTGTCACCATCAAAGACTTGAAGGATGCAGAGGTGGTGATTTCCCATCACATCCCCATTCAGCTCTCCTATTTGACCTGTGCAGAAAACAGATGGATCTTGGGTGATGACAGTGGATGATTGTAAATTTAACCAGATGGTGACTCCAATTGTTGCTGCTGTCTCAGATATGGTATCATTGCTTGAGGAAATGAACACATTCTCTCATTTCTGGTATGCAGCTATTGATCTGGAAAATGCTTTTTTCTCAATTGTTGTTACTCAGAAACAGTTTGCTTTCAGTTTTCAAGACCAGCATTATATCTTCACTGTCCTACTTCAGGGGTTTAACAACTCTCTGGCTGTGGCAGTTTGATATTATTTATGAATTCCAAAAAGAGATATAGATTATGTTTGTAAACTGGTCTGTTTACAGCTGAGATGTCTTTGATTAAATTATGTTAAGATTAGGGCTTTGATTCGACCACATCATTAGGGAAAACTTGGTTTGAGTCCCTGCCCCCTTGGTGGGCTATATAAATGGATGCTCAATCAAGAACATGGAAGTAGATACACAGAGAAGAACACAGAGGAAGAGAGACACCTCCATAGACACGGCAGAGGCCCCAGGAAGAGAGATGAACCATTCGCCTGATAGTTTATAGCTGACCTTGTGAAGAGAACAGAGCAGCTGAGCCCGGAACGAAATGAGCCCTGGGAAGAGAGAAGAACCTTATGCCATCCTACAGTTGAGATAGGAAGAAGCTGGACCCACGGAGCTTTAAAAGGAACCCTCGCAGATATCGCCTGCCATCTTTCTTCAACATGTGGCAGCAGAGTTTGTTAAGGAAATAACCTTGAGTTGGACTCTTTAGGGCCTTGTAACTGTAAGCTTTTACCCCAAATAAATACCCCTTTTAAAAGCCAACAGATTTCTGGTACTTTGCATCAGCAACCCTTTGATTGACTAATACATGGGACCTATGTCATAAAATTGTATGCGGGGAACTTGATCATCTCATCCTCAAAGAAGACATCACACTGCTCCATTATATTGATGATATGTTGATTGGACCTAGCGAACAAGAAGTAGTAACTACTCTAGACTTATGGGTAAAGCATTTGCATGTCAGAAGATGGGAGATAAATACAACAAAAATAAAGGGACCTTCCACCTCAGTGAAATTTCTAGGTGTCCAGTGGTGTGGGTCATGTCGAGTTATCCCTTCTCAGGTGTAGGAGGGTGTTTCTGGCCCCTCCTACAACCAAAAAGAAGCACATTTATTAGTTGGCCTCTTTGGCTTTTGGAAACAACATACTCCTCTTTTGGGAGTGCTACTATTTACTGAGTGACCTGAAAAGCTGCTAGTTTTGTGTGGGGACCGGAACAAGAGGAGGCTCTGTGACAAGTCAAGGTTGCTGTGCAAGATGCTCTGCCACTTGGGCCATATAATCCAGCAGATCCAGTGGTGCCAGAAGTTTCAGTGGCAAATAAAAATGCTGTCTGGAGCCTTTGGCAGGCCCCCATAGGAGAATCACAATGAAGACCCTTAGGATTTTGGAGCAAATACTTGTCGTCCTTCACAGATAATTACTTTCCTTTTGAGAAACAGCTTTTGGCCTGCTACTGGACCTTATTAAAGACCAAATGTTTAACCATGGGCAACCTAATTACCATGAGATATGATTTGCCTATCATGAGCTGGGTGTTGTCTGACCCACCAACTATAAAGCTGGGCTCCACATCAGCACTCAATTATAGAATGGAAGTGGTTTATGTAAGATAGGGCTTGAGTGGGTCCTGAAGGCACAAATAAGGTATATGAGGAAGTGTCCCTAATGGCCATGGCCTGTTCTCCTGCCACATTACCTTCTCTCTCCCAGCATACAATGAAGGCCTCTTGAGGAGTTCCTTATAATCAATTGACTGAGGAAGAGAAAACTTGGGCCTGGCTTACAGATGGCTCTGCATGATATGCAGGTATCATCTGAAAGTGAACATCTGCAGTAGTATAGCCACTTATTGGGATGTCCTTGAAAGACAGTGGTGAGGGGAAATCCTCCCCATGGGTGGAACCTCAAGCAGTATTTCAGTTGTTCATTTTGCTTGGAAGGAGTAGTGGCTGAAGGTGTGTTTGTATACTGATTCATGGGAGGTTACCAAAGGTTTGGCTGGATGGTCAGGGACTTGGAAGGAACATGATTAGAAAATTGGTGATAAAGAGGTCATGGGAAGAGATATTTGGATAGACTTTTCTAAGTGGGCAAAAAACATGGATATGTGTCCCACGTGAATTCTTACCAGATGGTGACTTCTGGAGAGGAAGATTTTAAAAATTAATTGGATCCGATGAGGCTGTTCTGTGGATAGCAGTTGTCCTCTTTCCCCAGTGTATTTGTCAGCTAAAGGAGTGCTGATGCAAAGTACCAGAAATCTGTTAGCATTTATAAAGGGTATTTATTTGGGGTAGAAGCATACAGTCACAAGGCCATAACGTGTAAGTTACTTCCCTCGCCAAAGTCTGTTGCCACATGTTGGAGCTAGATGGCTGCCAGTCTCTGTGAAGGTTCAGCCTTCCTCTTCATCCTAAGGCTCTGTGGTCCCAGCTCCTTCCTTTCTCAGCTGTAGGTTAGCATAAGGTTTGTCTCTCTCTCTGGGTCTTGTTTCTTTCTGGACTCAGCTGCTCTGCTCTCTTCACAAGGTCAGCTGTAGACTATCATGCTCATTCTCTTCCCTGGGCCTCTGCTGTATCTAATGGAGCCTTCTCTCTTTCTTCATGTATCTGCTTCTCTGTGTATTTACTTACTGGGACTCCAATGTAAAAAACTCCAACTCTCTCCTCTGCCATGTCATTTTTGGCCTACTGACATGGCCAAATCAAAACCTTGATCACAACTAATCAAGTAAAAGTGAAACCTCTGCATCTAATACAATCTAATATGCCTAGAGAAACAGACCAGTTTACAAACATAATCCAATATCTATTTTTGGATTTCATAAATAATATCAAATTGCTGCATCCAGCCACTCCTGTCATTGCCCAATGGGCTCATGAATAAAGTGACCATGGTGGTAGGGATGGAGGTTATGAATGGGCTCAGAAACATGGATGTCCATTCACCAAGGCTGACTTGGTTACAGCCACTGCTGAGTTCCCAGTCTGCCGGCAGCAGACATGAACACAGTCCCTGATATGGAGCCATTCCCCTGGGTGATCAGCCTGCATCCTGGTGGCAGGTTTATTACACTGACCATTTCCATTATGGGAAGGGGCAGCGATTTGTTCTAACTGTATAAACACATACTCCAAATATGGGTTTGCCTTCCCTGAAGCAATGCTTCTGCCAAAATTGCCATCCATGAACATACAGAATGCCTTATCCACCATCATGGTATTCCACACAGCATTGCTTCTTATCAAGGAGCCCACTTTATAGCAAATGAATTGTGGGAATGGGCACATGTTCATGGAATTTATTTGTCCTATCATGTTCCCCATCATCCTGAAGCAGCTGGTTGGATAGAATGATGTAACGATATTGTGAATGCTCAATTACAGCATCTACTGGGTGGCAATACCTTGCAGGGCTGGGGCAATGTTCTCCAAGAGGCCATGTATGCTCTAAATCAGTGTCCACTCTATGGTACTGTTTCCTCCATAGTCAGGATTCACGGGTCCAGAAATCAAGGGGTGGAAATGGGAGTGGCACCACTTACTATTACCTTTAGTGATCCATTAGAAAAATTTTTGCTTCCTGTCCTTGCAACCCTAACCTCTGCTGGCCTACAGGTCTTAGTTCCAAAAGAAGGAGTGCTTCCAGCAGGAGATACAGCAATGATTTCATTGAACTGGAAGTTAAGACTGCCACCTGGCCACTTTGGGCTCCTCAGGCCTCTGAGTCAACAGGCAAAGAAAGAAATGACTGCACTGGCTGGGGTGATTGATCCTATTATAGGGAAATAGGACTGTATCTACAATGGAGGTAAAGAAGAGTTTGCCTGGAATACAGAAGATAGCCTGGGTGTCTCTTAGTACTACCATGCCCTGCGATTAAAGTCAATGGAAAACTGCAACAATCCATCAAGGCAGGAATACCAATGGCCCAGAAACTTCACAAATGCAGGTTTTGGGTTGCTGCACCAGGTAAAGAGCCATGGCCAGCTGAGGTGATTGCTGAGAGTAAAGCAAACATGGAATGGGTAGTGTAAGAAGGTACTGATAAATATGAACTATGATCATATGACCAATAACAGAAGCAAGGAGCTTAATGGTTATGAATATTTCTTCCTTGTTTTATTATGAGTAGGTTTATATATGTACATAAAACAAATATCTGTTTCTTTTATATGATATCCTCTTATCATATGACATTAGTTGTATGAGTTTCATGTGATAGATTTAAATTATAGGATATAAAATTTGAGTGACTATTACCCAAGGACTTGTACCCTAATCTGGAGAGATTTAGTGCATTTCCATTTTTTAAAAGAAAATTAATTAATATGCCTTAATATTTATTGTACTCTCAAAAAACGTTTTAAAGAAGTCAATGAAAAATAATTAGGAAAGTCCTATTAGATTAATCAAGAAAAAGTAATTTTCAATAATTAGAATCTGACAGAGAGCAGCTGTTAAAAATTGAAATACATATTCAAGTCTTTATAGAGGGAAGCCATTTAGTTTTATTGTCAAAGCACAAAAGGAAGGCGTTTTCAGGCCTTTTTAGAAACAGTGTTCATATTGCAATTTTTTTTTTAATTTTAAAAGAAGCTTAAGATTACATAAATGATACGTAAAAATATAGGGGAATCCCATATGCCCTTCCCCCTCCCCCTCCCCACGTTCCCACATTAACAACATCCTTCGTTGTTGTGGTACATTTGTCACAATTAATGAATACATATTGAAGTGTTGCGACTAACTGTGGAGTATAGTTTACATTATAGTTTACACTCTGTCCCGCACAATTTTGTAAGTTATGACAAAATATATAATGGTCTGTATCCATCACTGCAATGTCATGCAGGACAATTTCAATGTCCCAAAAGTGCCCCCATGTTATACCCATTCTTCCCTCTCCATTCCCCCAGAACCTCTGGTGGCACTTTTATATCATTGACAAATGTTCCTCTATTGCTAGAATAATAATAATTCTGTAATTGAATAATAATAAGTCTACTTTATTATTGTTCATTCCCCAATCTTGAGGGTTTGGGGATGGTAATGCCCACTCAGTTTCCAGTTGAGAGAGGGCTTAAATCCCATGGGGCAGATGGATGGAACTATCTTGCTTGCAGTTGCAGACACTCTCTGTTCCTTGGGATAGGCATTATCCATAATCTCCTTGTTTGTTTTCCTGGGTGAGACCATTGAACTAGAGAGTAGGTGTTGCAACCCTGCTGTGATTCTGGGCTCAACTGGCACATGAACGGACCAAAGATTTAAGTCTCTGGCACATACATTTAACAAGTATAGTGCTATTATAAGTTCAGATATAAGGGGTAGGAGAGTCATGTGTAATGAAACTAAAAATGAATCTAACTCTGTTACACTGGAGAGCAAATATTCCAAAGTAAGGCCCACAGTTAGGGTGCCACATTCCTGAGCTTGTCTGCCCTGTTTATAGTGTCTGGATGTCTCTAGAGCCCCCAGAAGCCTCACTATTTGAGGCACTGTTTACTGTGGCAGTCAATGAGTCCTGCTGAGACATGCATAAGCATAACCTCTGGAATAGCTTCCTGATGCACTTAGATATCTCCTAGCCATAAAAACTCATTTGTATTTCCACATTTTGGTCAAGGTCTTTTTCCAGATGCATTGCTAGTTGGTGCTTGTTGATAATCCCTCAGTGCCAAGGAAGCTCATCCCTGGGAGTCATGTCCCACACCAGGGGGAAGGTACTGCTTTTATATGCTGAGTTTGGCTTAGAGAGAGGCCACATTTGAGCAACAAGGAGGCTTTCAGGAGGCAAATGTTGGGTAATATATAAGTTTTAATTTCACAAGAAAATGTTCACAAGTACAATCATCAACATCAAGGGCCTGGCATAGTGGTCTGTCTTCCCTCACTGAGCACTGCCCTTGTACTCAGGGAATTCTTGCCATCCTATTAGAGAATGTAAGAGTACTCCCCAGGATGGGAATTCAATATTCTTTTGGTTATTGTGTGGTTCTCCACCCACTGAGACAGTGCCCCATGAACATTTGAACATATTCATATGACTTAGAGGCATGCCCCAGGTGCACCCCTCCCCACAAAATCAACCCCTATCACCGACACCCTGCACCAGTGATCCTACCCTGCTACTATTGTGACCACTGTGATCAAAAACCTCTCCAAAACTGAAGCCAACAAAATAACCAAATAAAATTAATAAGTAAATGAAATAATAATAATTTAAAAAGTAACAAATAGGTTTGGCTGCTGCCGCCGCGGGGTGCAGCTGGGTGCTGTGGAGCAGAAAGAACATCGAAGGGCTCCCCAGTCATTGACTGTCAACGATTTAAAACCCCGCTAGAATCTGGTTTAGGACAGCAGGTGAAGGCTGCACACCACCCAGAGGAGAAAGGGACAGAAGAGGGAAATCGCGACAACAGAACTGTGAGTTGCAAGTAACAGCTTCTGCTGCTGCCGGCACCCTCCCCCACACTCTTCAGAATTCTCGGGCCTCTGGGACTGCGACCACAGACAAAGAGGGCTTCAGGGATCTGCCACTCCCGGAAAGGGGAGAGAGAGGGACACAGCCTTAGGCTGACTCAGGTTCTGCCCTGAAATTTGGGCTGCGGAGCCCCCTTCCACACGGCGGTTTGCCCTGGGAGCCTAGAAAGGACTGGAGAAATCCGACCCTCCCAACCTCCCTCTCTTCTAGCCTGGACTAATTGTTGAGGACTCCACGGGAGAGGGGAGAGAGAGAGCCTGGGGCTGACCCTGCTTTGGACTCCCAGGTTTGGTCTGCCTGGTCCCGAGGGCCCTTCCAGGCTGGGTGGGGCTGCGCCATTGTTTGCCTTGGAGCCTGCAAGGGGCTAAAGATATACAAACCTCCCAATCTACTCCTCTACTAACAGGGACTGATTGTTGAGGATTCAGAAGGGAGTGGAGATATTTCCTAGCTGGGAAAAGGGGGGCGCTATGAGAGAAGTCTGGAGAACTGTCTCAGAAAGTTTGAATCACAGGGCTCTTAGCCCCCAGAAAGGAAGCTCTATCACATTGATCTGGCCTGTGTCACAACAAATACGCTCCTACCAGGCATTGAATTGAGAGCTGCCAACAAGCGCCATCTCCTGGCAGACCAAGGAAGTGCACATAAGAAAATTAATAAGTAAGAGAGGCTTTTCCTGGCCTCTATAACCTCCCTGCCCAAGGCCCTATGAAACGACTCTACAACCAATTACTGGGTCCAGTGCCCAGTTTTGAGCAACCAGCAGAACAATCATAACAATCAAGGTTGAGCCCAAAATCAAAGAGCTGTGGTAACTCAAAGCCTCCTGCCACTAAAACCCCATAAAAGAGAAAGAGATAGAGCATCTAAGTAAAATACAAACTAACCAGATGCCTAAGCACCAGCAAAAGATTATGAGCCATACTAAGAAAATAGAAGACATGGTCCAAGAAAAGGAATACAGCAAAGTCCCAGAAGAGATGCAGAATTTGAGAGAACTAATCAGTGAGAAGAGCATCATTTCCAAAATCAAATGAATGAGATGAAAGACAATATAGATAAAGAGATCAATGACATTAAGAAGTCATTGAGCGAACGCAAAGAAGAATCTGAAACACTGAAGAGAAAAGTAATGGAGTTCATGGGAATGAAAGACACAATAGGTGAAGTCAAAAATACATTTGAAGCATACAACAGCAGACTCGAAATGATAGAAGAAAGAATAAGGGATACTGAAGACAGAGCAGCTAAAATTGAAGAGAGAGAAGAACAGAGAGAGAAAAGAATGGAAAAAATTGAGCAGGGGCTCAGAGAGTTGAATGACAACACAAAACGTAACAACATACGTGTCATGGAGTTCCAGAAGGGGAAGAGAAAGGAAAAGGGGCAGAAAGAGTATTTGAGGAAATAATAGCTGAAAATTTCCCAACTCTCATGAAAGAAATGAACTTACATGTCCAAGAAACACACCGTACCCCAATGAGAATAAATCCAAATAGACCTACGCCAAGACACATATGATTAAGAATGTCAAATGTAAAAGATAAAGAGAAAATCCTCAGAGCAGCAAGAGAGAAGCAAACCATCATGTACAAAGAACGTCCAGTAAGACTTAGTGCAGATTTCTCTTCAGAAACCATGGAGGCGAGAAGACAGTGGTATGATAAAATTAGAAAACTGAAAGAGAAAAACTGCCAGCCGAGAATTCTTTATCCAGAAAAACTGTCCTTCAAATATGAAGGTGAATATAAAGTATTCACAAACAAACAGAAACTAAGAGAGTTTGCAAAAAAGAATCCACCTATGCAGGAAATATTAAAGGAAGCCTTAGAATCTGAAAGAAAAAGACAGGAGAGAGAGGCTTGTAGGAGAGTATAGAAGAAAGAAAAGCAGAAAGTATAACCAAAAGAGTAAAAAGAGAGACAAAAATAAGATGACATAAGAAAACCAAAGAATAAAATGGAGGAAATAAATAGTGCATTTACAGTAATATCATTGAATGTGAATGGATTAAATTCCCCAATCAAAAGATACAGGCTGACAGAATGGATAAAAAAACATGAGCCATCCATATGCTGCTTACAAGAAACTCATCTCAGACCCAAGGATACAAGCCGGCTGAAAGTAAAAGGTTGGAAAAAGATACTCCACATGAATAGTAAACAGAAAAGAGCAGGGGTAGCTATACTAATATCAGACAAAACAGACTTTAAATGCAAAAAAGTGATGAGATGCGGAAGGCCATTATATATTAATAAAAGGGACGATCCTCCAGGAAGATATAACAGTCATAAATATCTACGCACCTAACCAGGGTGCCCCAAAATATATGAGACAAACTCTGTCAAAACTGAAGGAAGAAATAGACATTTCTACAATAATTGTCGGAATCTTCAACACCCCTCTCACATCATTAGATAGAACAACTAGACAGAAGATCAACAAGGAAACAGAGAACTTGAACAATATGATAAACAAGTTAGGCCTAACAGACATATACAGAACGCTGCATCCAAACTCAGTGGGTTATACATTCTTCTCAAGTGCCCATGGATCTTTCTCCAGGATAGACCACATGTTACGTCACAATACAGCTCTCAATAAATATAAAAAGATTGAAATTATACAAAGCACCTTCTCAGATCATAATGGAATGAAACTAGAAATCAATAAAAGACAGGAAAAAAGTAAATCTGCAAATGTGTGGAGACTGAACAACACACTCCTAAATATTCAGTGGGTCAAAGAAGAAATTGCAAGTGAAATCAGTAAATATATTGAGACAAATGAAAATGAGAACACAACATATCAAAACTTATGGGATACAGCAAAGGCAGTCTCGAGAGGGAAATTTATAGCCCTAAATGCCTATATTAAGAAACAAGAAAGAGCTAAACTCAAAGATTTAACTGAACAACTTGAGAAACTAGAAAAAGAACAGCAAACCAATCCCAAAGCAAAAAGAAGGAAAGAAATAATAAAGATTAGAGCAGAAATAAATGAAAATGAGAACAGAAAAGCAATAGAGAAAATCCACAAAACCAAAACCTGGTTCTTTGAGAAGATCAATAAACTTGACAAACCCCTCGCTAGACTAACAAAGAAAAAAAGAGAGAAGATGCAAATAAATACAATCAGAAATGAAAGGGGGGAAATTACAAATGACCTCACAGAAATAATAAAAAGAATCATAAGAGGATATTATGAGAAACTATATGCCAACAAACTAGACAACCTGGATGAAATGGACAAATTTCTAGAAACTCATAACCGACCTACACTGACACAACAAGAAATACAAGAACTTAACAAACCAATCTCAATTTAGGAGATTGAATCCATCATCAAAAATCTCCCAGCAAAGAAAAGTCCAGGACCAGATGGCTTCACAGGTGAATTCTGCCAAGCATTTCTAAAAGAATTAACACCAATCCTGTTTAAACTCTTCCAAAAAATTGAAGAGGAGGGAAAAATACCCAACACATTTTATGAAGCCAACATCACCCTAATACCAAAGCCAGATAAAGATTCCACAAGAAAAGAAAATTACAGACCAACCTCTCATGAACATAGATGCAAAAATTCTCAACAAAATACTTGCAAATCCAATCCAAGAGCATATCAAAAGACTTATACATCACAACCAAGTGGGATTTATTCCTGGTATGCAAGGCTGGTTCAACATAAGAAAATCAATCAATGTAATACACCACACTAACAAATTGAAGGAAAAAAAACCACATGATCATCTCAATAGATGCAGAAAAGGCATTCGACAAAATCCAACATCCTTTTTTTGATAAAAATACTTCAAAAGATAGGAATAAAAGGAAAATTCCTCAATATGATAAAAGGCATATATGAAAAACCCACAGCCAACATCATACTCAATGGGGAAAGGTTGAAAGCTTTCCCCCTAAGATCAGGAACAAGACAAGGATGCCCACTGTCACCTCTGTTATTCAACATTGTACTAGAAGTTCTAGCTTGGGCAATTAGACAAGACAAAAAAATTAAAGGCGTCCAAATAGGAAAAGAGGAAGTCAAACTCCCACTGTTTGCAGATGACATGATCCTGTATTTAGAAAATCCTGAAGTATCCACAACAAAGCTACTTGAACTAATAAATGAGTTCAGCAAAGTGGCAGGATATAAGATCAACACGCAAAAATCAGTAATGTTTTTGTACACTAGTACTAAACAATCTGAGGAGGAAATCAGGAGGAAAATTCCATTTTCAATAGCAACAAAAAGACTCAAATACCTAGGAGTGAATTTAACCAAGGAAGTACAGGACCTATATGCAGAAAACTACAAAACAATGCTAAAAGAAATTTTAAAAGACCTAAACAAATGGAAAGACATTCCGTGTTCATGGATTGGAAGAATAAATATCATGAAGATGTCAATCTTGCCCAAACTGATTTATAGATTCAATGCAATACCAATCAAAATCCCAACAGCTTACTTTACAGAATTAGAGAAGGCAAATACCAAATTCATCTGGAAGGATAAGTGCACCTGAATAGCCAAAAAGTATTCTAAAAAAGAAGAGCAATGTGGGAGGGATTTCACTGCCTGACCTTGAAATATATTACAAAGCTACAGTGGTCAAAACAGCATGGTACTGGCATAAAGATAGACATATCAATCAGTAGAATAGAATCGAGAATCCAGAAATAAACCCTCACCTATACAGTCAACTGGTTTTTGACAAACCTCCCAAATCCACGCAGATGGGAAAAAACAGTCTCTTCAACAAATGGTGTTGGGAGAACTGGATATCTATAACCAAAGGAATGAAAGAGGACCCTATCTCACCCCCTATACAAGAATCAACTCAAAATGCATCAAAGATCTAAATATAAAAGCCAGGGCCATAAAACTACTAGAAGAAAATGTAGGGAAACATCTTCAAGACCTTGTAGTAGGTGGTGGTTTCTTGGACCTCACACGCAAAGCACGTGCAACAAAAGAAAAAGTAGATAAATGGGACCTCCTCAAAATTAAACACTTTTGCACCTCACGGGACTGTGTCAGAAGGGTGAAAAGGCAGCCAAATCAATGGGAAAAAATATTTGGAAATCACATATCTGATAAGGGTTTAATGTCCAGGATATATAAAGAGATGTTACAACTCAACAATAAAAAGACAAATGACCCAATTAAAAAATGGGCCAAAGACTTGAAGAGACATTTCTCCAAAGAAGAAATACAAATGGCAAAAAAAAAACACATGAAGAAATGCTCAACATCACTCATGATTAGAGAAATGCAAATCAAACCTACAATGAGATATCATTTCACACCTATCAGAATGGACACTATGAAAAAGACAGAGAACTACAAGTGTTGGAGAGGATGTGGAGAGATAGGAACACTTCTTCACTGTTGGTGGGAATGCAGGATGGTACAACAACTATGGAGGACTCTTTGGCAGTTCCTAAAGAGGTGAATATAGACTTGCCATGTGATCCTGCAATAACACTACTGGGTATATACCCAGAAGAACTGAGAGCAGTGACACGAACAGAGATCTGCACACCGATGTTCATAGCCACATTATTCACCATTGCCAAAAGTTGGAAACAACCCAGGTGTCCATCAACAGATGAATGGATAAACATACTGTGGTCTATTCACACGATGGAATATTATGCAGCTGTAAGAAGAAATGAAGTCATAAAGCATATGGCAACATGGATGAACCTGGAGGACATTATGTTGAGTGAAGCAAGCCAGACACAAAAGGACAAATACTGTATGAATGCATTACTATGAACCAAATATATTGTGTAATATATTGTTTGATTCAAAAAAAATTTTACATGTATCCATTACATTTAATTGAGAAATGTATATATTTATTCATCTGTGTTTACTTTTTAGTTCTTAATTGTTTATGTTTTCAATTATTAAATGTACAAAATAAAGCTAAAAAAAAGTAACAAATATAATGCAAAAAAATTGAAATAATATAAAAAGGTTGTTAGGCATTTTTTCTTTCATCACTGTAAGATCTGTTGTCTTGTATATACTGTGACATTTTCTTTCATATATTTCCACAGTGTTTTATTTTTTTCATTTTGTCTTCAAAGAAGCTTGAGGTTATAGAAAATTCACATAGAGAATATAGGGGATTCCTATATGCCTAATGCCCTCCCCCTTTTCCACTCTCCCTTATTAATAACATTTTACATGCTGTATTAGTCAGCCAAAGGGGTGCTGATGCAAAGTACCAGAAATCTGTTGGCTTTTACAAAGGGTATTTATTTGGGGTAGAATCTTACAGTCACAAGGCCCTAAAGAGTCCAACTCAAGTTTACTTAAAAGGTGCTTTCTCACCTAAAGTCTGTTGCCACGTGTTGATGCAAGATGGTGGTGATGTCTATGAGGGTTCAGCCTTCCTCTTCCTCATAAAGCTCCATAATCCCAGCTTCTTCCAATCTCAGCTGTAGATTTAGATAAGTCTCATCTCTCTCCTGGGGCTCTTTTCTCTCCAGGTTCAGCTCCAGCTGTTGGTTATCAGGCTCATTCTCTTCCCAGGGACTCTGCTGTGTCTACAGTGCAGTCTCTATTCCTATGTGTTCTTCTCCTGTGTATTTACTTCCTGGGACTCCAGCATCAAAAAGTCAAACTCTCTCCTCTGCGGTGTCATTTCTCTTGGTGGGTGGGAACTCAATGCCCTACTGATATGGCTGAATCAAAGCCCTAATTTTAATTTAATCAAGTAAAAGTGGAACCTCTAAACTTAATACAATCAAAGGGGAACACGCCCAGAGAAACAGACCAGTTTACAAACATAATCCAATATCTATTTTTGGAATTCATAAACAATATCAAACTACTACACATGTGGATAGTAATGATGTACACATATTGAAATTGTTGCTACTAACTATGGTCAATGGTTTACATTATGATTTACATTTCGGACCATACAATTTTATAGGTTTTGATGAAATTTAAAATGCCCCGTGTCCATTACTGCAAGATCATGCAGAACAATTCTAATGACCTAAAATAACCTATGTCCTATCTATGCTATTCTTCCCTCCCCCTCCCCCTGGATCCTACCACTAAGTTTCAATTTTTGAAGAATAAAATTCATAGTTACTTGCAATAATATTGAGGGCTTGACATATTGGTCTGTTTTCTTTTATTAGGCACTCACTGCCTATGTTTTTGAAGGATTCTTGTCCCTCTAATTGAGAACATAGCAGGACTCCCCAGAATGGAAGTTTAATATTTTCTTGTTTATTGTGTGGGTCTCCACCCACTGATATAACACATTATGACAAGATGAACACTTAGATATTCCACAGAAGATTGCACCTGGTATGCCCTATCCCATATATGCCCCACACCCAACACTCTACACCAGTAACCCTCCTCTGCCATATTTTCCAAAAGAAGTTTTCCAACATGGTAGGTTTAACCACAGAACTGCAAATCCCCAGAGTTCATCTGCTCCTTCCCTTGACCAATCCCCCAGTCCCATGGATAGTCCAGTGCAATCCCCCACCCTACTCCCCCTCGCACACTAGCATCACCAAACTCAATCACCTCACTGTACCACTGTTATACCTATCCACTGCCCAACCACACCCTTCCACCTTATCATGGATTTTTGTCCTCTACTCCCTTTCCGTCTCCTGTAAACCTATCTTCCAGACTCTAGCTCTGTGAGTCTGTTCAATTTGCTAAATTCATATCGGTGAGGTCATGTAATAGTTGTCTTTCAGTGTCTGGCTTACTTCACTCAACATAAGGTCTTCAAGATTCATCCATGTTATCCGTGTGCTAATACTGCATTCCTTCTTAGAGCTAACTAATATTCCATTGTATGTATATACCACAATTTGCTTATCCATTCTTCTATTGATGGACATTTGGGTTGCTTCCAACTTTTGGCAATAGTGAATAATGCTGCTATGAACATTGGTGTGCATATATCTGTTTATGTCCCTGCTTTCAATTCTTCTGGGTATATACCCAGTAGTGGGATTGCTGGGTCACATGGCAGTTCTATAGATAGCTTCCTGAGGACCCACCAAACTGTCCTCCACAATGGCTGGACCATTCTACATTCCCACCAGCAGTGGATAAGTGTTCCTTTTCCTCCACATCCTCTCCAACACTTGTAGTCCTCTGTTATTTTAATAGCCACCAGTCTAATGGGTGTAAGATGATATCTCATTGTAGTTTTGATTTGCATTTCCCTAAAAGCTAGTGATGTTGAGCATCTTCTCATGTGCTTTTTAAGCATTTTTTTTTTTAATTTTTTAATTTATTTTTATTGTGGGTAAAAATCAAAATTCTCGCAATACATACAAACATTTGCAAAATGATATATAAATATATATGCATATATGTGTATTTGCTTACAAAAATGTTATTTATATATATATATATAAATATATTTTAAGAGGTGCTTAGATTACCCAAAATATTACACGGAACCCACTGGGATTCCCATGTTGCCCACCTCCCACACCTCCCACCACATCCCACACAAACATCTCCCACAAGTGTGGCCCACCACAGAAGTGATTTTTCCTTTTTTTTTTTTTTTTTTTTAACATTTGTAAAATGATATATAAATATATATGCATATATGTGTATTTGCTTACAAAAATGTTATTTATATATATATATATATACATATATTTTAAGAGGTGCTTAGATTACCTAAAATATTACACGGAACCCACTGGGATTCCCATAGCTCTAGCGGTTACTTCCAGTGTGGGACGACTCCAGCACAACCCTTACTTTTTAAGCATTTGTATGTCTTCTTTGGAGAGATGTCTATTCAAATCTCTTGCCCATTTTTAAAATGGGTTGTTGCCTTTTTTTTGTCAAGATGTAGGGTTTCTTTATATATGCTGCATATTAGGCCCCCATCAGATAGTTGTTTACCAAATATTTTCTCCCACTGAGTAGGCTGCCTTTACACTTTCTTGACAAACTCCTTTGAAGAGCAAAACTTTTTAATTTTAAGGAGGTCCCATTAATCTATATTTTCTTTGTTGCTCATGCTTTGGTTGTAAAGTTTATAAAACCATTTCCTACATGATCTCATAAATGCTTCCCTACATTATCTTCTAGGAGCTTTATGGACTTGGCTCTTACATTTAGATCTTTGATCTAGCTTGAGTTAATTTTTGTATAGGGTGTGAGATGGTGATCTCTCTCATTCTTTTTGATATACATATAGAGTTCTTCAAGCACCATTTGTTGAAGAGGCCATTCTCTCCCAGTTTAGTGCACTTGGTGGCCTTGTTGAATATTAGTTGATTTTATATGCAAGGTTCTATATCATAACTGTCAATTCAGTTCCATTAGTATGTCTATCCTTATTCCAATATCATGCAGTTTTGACCAGTGTAGCTTTGTAGTAAGTTTTATTTATTTATTTTTTTTTTATTATGGGTAAAAATCAAAATTCTCACAATACATACAAACATTTGTAAAATGATATATAAATATATATGCATATATGTGTATTTGCTTACAAAAATGTTATTTTATATATATATATATATACATATATTTTAAGAGGTGCTTAGATTACCTAAAATATTATACGGAACCCACTCGGATTCCCATGTTGCCCACCTCCCACACCTCCCACCACATCCAACACAAACATCTCCCATAGTGTGGCCCACCAACCTCAATGAACTTACACCTCCTGGAGCCTTGCCACCAACCATAGACCACAGTTCACACTGTAGACCACACTCTCTCCCACTCAGTTCTGAGTGGTGTGTGCTGATTTAAAATGGCCTACATCCATTGCCACAACAGTACTCAGGACAACCTCCAACTCCCAAAGAAGCCCCTGTATTTCAACTGCTCATCCCCTCCCTACCCAAAAAACTGTCAAGTGGCCACTGGCTCCACCTCATTGTTATAATTTCTTGCATTGCAAGAATCACCATATGTGAGCAAGAGAATACCATCAAGTCCACTCTAGTCCATAGTTCTTCCCCCAATCCAGAGGCGACTGGGATGGTGATGTCCACTCCAACTCCAAGTGAGAGAGGGCTTATATCCCATGGATATGGTGGGTGGGATGATCCTGCCTGCAGATGTAGGCCCTCTCCATTCCCTGGGATGGCCATTTCCCATCGTTGTCTCCTCACCAGGTGACTTGGATGAGTCCATTGAGCTGTAGGGTAGGAGTTGCAGCTCCACCTAGATTTCATGCACACCTGGCACATAGGTAGGCGGGAGGCTCCAGTCTCTGGAAGTATACCTAAAAACCCCAGCATCACATATAGGTTTGAATAGAAGGGACTGGTGAACCATGTGCAGAGAGGACTTATTTGAGTCCAATTCTGTCACTCTCAGGAGCACAGATTCCAAAATAGAACCCACTGATAAGGCATCAGTCTCTGGGGCTATCCTCCCTTATATAGGACCAGGGTGTCTCCGGAGCTCTCAGGAACCCCACTGAGTGGGGTGATAGGCATTTAGATGTTCTATGAGCTCCTACTGAGGTGTGCGTAAGAGTTACCTCTGGGATGACTTCCCGACTCTCTTTGAAGTCTCTTAGCCACTTGAACTCATTTGTCTTTACCATTTCCCCCTTTTATTCAAGGTCTTTTTCCAGTTGTGTTGCCAGTTGGCACTTGGTATTAATCCCTCGTTGCCAGGGAGGCTCATCCCCGGGAGTCATGTCCCACGTTGGGGGGAAGGTAATGCAATCATATGCTGAGTTTGGCTTAGAGAGAGGCCACATTTGAGCAACAAGGAGGCTCTCAGGTGGCAACCCTTAGGCACCCCACAACTGCAGGCTGTCTCATTAACAAGAGCAAAGACTCACAAGGGTAGTCATCAATAAAAAAAAACACATCAGTGGGTCATCCTATTTTGACAGGCACTGTCCCTACACTCAGAGGACTATTGCTGCTCCCTTGGAGACTGTGGCAGAGCTCTCCAGGTTAGGAATTCAGATTCCCTCATTTATGTGTGATTATCCACCCATCGTGACCATGCCCCATCCCCCGATCCTTTGAATGATTTTGTATAACTTTCATGTGTATTCGGATGAACCAATCCCCACGAACCCCCCCCCC
>JAKSZT010053810.1:272427-347298 GCA_026826555.1 Tolypeutes matacus
AGAGAAGGAAAAAAAACAAATAAACAAAGAACAAAATAAAATATAATTAGTGGATTGGGACATTCAAAAAATGGGCAAAAAAGCAAAGGAAATGCCTTTAAAAATATATATATATATATATATTCATTTTTTTTTCCTTTCTCTTTTCTTTTTTCCCTTTTTCCCTTCCCTTTATCACTGTGTTATCGGATGTCTGGTGTGCCATGACACCTTCCTCCTCTCAATCCCCATTGTCTCCCAATTTTACATTTAATTTTCAAAGAAGCTTTAGGTCACAGCAAAGTCACACACGGAGTGCCGGAGACTCCCAGTTACCAAACCACCCCCCCTTCCCCACCACATATTAACTCCCCCCCCTTTTTTTTTTGGTTGTTAGCATTGTTTTAACTGTTATGCAGATAGCAAAATATAGCAACTAAACATTGTCAGTGATTTACAGTATAGTTTACCATTTAGATGATACAGTTTAATAATTTTGATGATATTTACCATGTCCTGTGTCCATTACTGTAAGGTAATGAAAAACCTTCCCCATGACCACCAAACAACCCATTAGATCTTGACTGTTCCCTTCTCCCCAGCCCCCCAGGGCCCATGATACCCACCTCTCCCAACCCATGGAATGTCAAGATTCACAGTTACATGCCCTGGGGATTTGAACCAGCCCTTCCAAATCCACCAACCCCCCAGTGCTGCACCACCAAACCCAGGAACACCACCACTCATCTGCCCCATCCCCCAACATGCAACCACACTCTATCCCTTTACCATAGATTATGTCCATATGAGTGATGGCTCAAAGCCTGCTCTTCTCTTACTCTTCTTTGTTAACCTATCTTTCAGACAATGGTTCTCAGAGACTGCTCACTTTCCTCAGTTCAGATCAGCGAGGTCATATACTGTTCATCCTTCAGTGCCTGGCTTGCTTCACTCAACATAAGGTCTTCAAGATTCATCCACGTTATTCCATGTGTTAGCACTTTGTTCCTTCTTACAGCTGAGTAATATTCCATTGTATGTATGTACCACATTTTGCTTATCCATTCGTCTGTTGATGGGCACCGGGGCTGATTCCAACTTTTGGCAATGGTGAACAATGCCGCTATGAACATTGGTGTGCATATATCTGTTTGTATTTTTGTTTTCAGTTCTTCTGGGTATATACCCAGCAGTGGAATTGCTGGATCATACGGAAGATCTATTGCTAGTTTTCTGAGGAACCGCCAAACTGTCCTCCACAGTGGCTGGACCACACCGCAGTCCCACCAGCAGTGGATGAGGGTTCCTATTCCTCCACATCCTCTCCAACATTTAGTGTCTCCTGTTTTTTTAATAGCTGCCATTCTGATGGATGTAAGATGGTATCTCATTGTAGTTTTGATTTGCATTTCCCTGATAGCAAGTGATGTTGAGCATTTTTTCATGTGCTTTTTAGCCATTTGTATTTCTTCCTTGGAGAAGTGTCTTTTCAGGTCACTTGCCCATTTTTTAAATGGGTTGTTTGTCCTTTTATTTTCGAGGTGAAGGATTTCTTTATCTATGCAGGATATTAGGCTCCTATCAGATATATGGTTGCCGAATATTTTTGCCATTGGGTAGGTTGCCTTTTTATTTTCTTAATAACATCCTTAGAGGTGCATAAGTTTTTAATTTTGAGGAGATCCCATTTATCAATTTTTTCTCTTGCTGCTCATGCTTTGGCTGTGAAGTTCATGAAACCATTTCCTATTACAAGGTCCTGTAGATGCTTCCCTACATTATCTTCCAAGGTTTTTATGGTTTTGGCTCTTATATTTAGATCTTTGATCCATCTTGAGTTGATTTTTGTATAAGGTGTGAGATGGTATTCTTCTCTCATTCTTTTGGATATGGATATCCAGTTCTCCAAGCACCACTTGTTAAAGAGGCCACTCTCTCCCAGCTGAGTGGGTTTCGTGGCCTTGTCAAATATCAGATGACTGTATATGCGAGGATCTATATCAGAACTCTCAATCCGGTTCCATTGGTCAGTAGGTCTATCCTTGTGCCAATACCATGCAGTTTTGATCACTGTAGCTTTGTAGTATGTTTTAAAGTCAGGTAATGTGATACCTCCAACTTCATTTTTCTTTTTCAATATATCTTTGGCAATTCGGGGCCTCTTACCTCTCCAAATATATTTTGTGGTTAGTTTTTCCAGTTCCTTAAAAAATATAGTGTTGACTTTTATTGGGATTGCATTAAATCTGTAGATTAGTTTGGGTAGGATAGACATCTTGATGATGTTTAGTCTTCCCATCCATGAACAGGGAATATTTTTCCATTTATTTAAGTCTTCTTTGATTTCCTTTAACAGTGTTGTGTAGTTTTCTGTATATAAGTCCTTTACATCTTTAGTTAAATTTATTCCTAGGTATTTGATTCTTTTGTTGACTATTGTAAATGGTATTTTTTTCCTGATTTCCTCCTCAGTTTGCTGGCTATTGGTGTACAGAAATGCTACTGATTTTTGAGCGTTGATCTTATAGCCTGCAACATTACTGAACTCCTTTATAAGTTCTAGAAGCCTTGTTGTCGATTTCTCAGGGCTTTCTATGTATAGGATCATGTCATCTGCAAATAATGAAATTTTTACTTCTTCTTTTCCAATCTGGATGCCTTTTATGTCCTTTTCTTGTCTCAGTGCTCGTGCAAGTACTTCTAAGACAATGTTAAATAGGAGTGGTGATAGTGGGCATCCTTGTCTTGTTCCCGATCTCAGAGGGAAGGCTTTTAGGATTCACCATTGAAAATGATGTTAGCTTTGGGTTTTTCATATATACCCTTTATCATTTTCAGAAAGTTTCCATCTATTCCTATCTTTTTTAATGTTTTTATGAGGAAAGAGTGCTGTATTTTGTCGAATGCTTTTTCTGCATCTATAGAGATGATCATGTGATTTTTTTCTTTTAGTTTGTTTATGTGGTGTATTACATTGATTGATTTTCTTATATTGAACCATCCTTGCATACCTGGGATGAAACCCACTTGGTCATGGTGTATAATCCTTTTGATATGTTGTTGAATGCGATTAGCAAGTATTTTGCTAAGGATTTTAGCATGTAGGTTCATTAGAGAAATTGGTCCATAATTTTCCTTTCTTGTGGTATCTTTATTTGGTTTTGGTATTAGGGTAATGTTGGCATCATAGAATGAGTTAGGTAATATTCCTTCTACTTCTATTTTTTGGAAGAGCTTAAGTAGAATTGGTGTTAGCTCTTTCCAGAATGTTTGGTAGAATTCAGCTGTGAAGCCATCTGGTCCTGGACTCTTCTTAGTTGGGAGGTTTTTAATGACTGAGTCTATCTCTTTACTTGTAATTGGGCTGTTGAGTTCATCTATTTCTTCTTTCATCAATGTCGGCTGTTTGTGGGTTTCTAGAAACTTGTCCATTTCCTCTAAATTGTCATTCTTGTTGGCATATAATTTTTCAAAGTATCCTCTTATGATACTCTTTATTTCTGTGGGGTCAGTAGTGATATCACCTTGCTCATTCCTTATTTTATGTATTTTCATCTGTTCTCTCTTTTTCTTTGTTAGTCTGGCTAAGGATTTGTCAATTTTGTTGATATTCTCGAAGAACCAGCTTTTGGTTTTGTTTATTGTTTCCAGTGCTTTCTTATTCTCTATTTCATTTAGTTCTGCTCTAATCTTGGTTATTTCCTGTTTTCTACTTCCTTTAGGTTTAGTTTGTTGTTGTTTTTCCAATTCCTCCAAGTGTGCAGTTATTTCTTCAATTTTAGCTCTTTCTTCTTTTTTAATATATGAATTTATGGCTATGAACTTCCCTCTCAGGACTGCTTTCGCTGCATCCCATAGGTTTTGATACGTTGTGTTGTTGTTTTCATTAGTTTCAAGGTAGTTACTGATTTCTTTTGAAATTTCCTGTTTGACCCACTGTTTGTCTAAGAGTGTGTTGTTTAACTTCCATATCCTTGTGCCTAACCTGTTTCTCTGGCCCTTATTGATTTCCAACTTCATTCCATTGTGGTCAGAGAAATTACTTTGTATAATCTCAATCTTTCTGAATTCATTGAGTGTTGTTTTGTGGCCTAGCATGTGGTCTATTTTGGAGTATGTTCCATGTGCACTAGAGAAGAATGTAAAAGTACCATGTTGTTTTGACCACTGTAGCTTTGTAATGTGTTTCAATGTCAGGCAGTGAAATTCCTCCAACATCACTCTTCATTTTTAGAATGCTTTTGGTTATTCGGGTGCACTTACCCTTCCAAATGAATTTGGTAATTGCCTTCTCTGATTCTGTAAAGTAAGCTGTTGGGATTTTGATTGGAATTGCATTGAATCTATAAATCAGTTTGGGTAAGATTGACATCTTCACGATATTTATTCTTCCAATCCATGAACACGGAATGTCTTTCCGTTTGTTTAGGTCTTTTTAAATTTCTTTAAGCATTGTTTTGTAGTTTTCTGCATATAGGTCCTGTACTTCTTTGGTTAAATTATCTCCTTCATATTTGAGTCTCTTTGATGCTATTGAAAATGCAATTTTTGCCCTGATTTTCTCCTCAGATTGTTCAGTACTAGTGTACAAAAACATTACTGATTTTTGTGTGTTGATCTTGTATCCTGCCACTTTGCTGAATTCATTTATTAGCTCAAGTAGCTTTGTTGTGGATACTTCAGGGTTGTCTAAGTACAGGATCATGTCTTCTGCAAACAGTGAGAATTTTAGTTCCTCTTTTCCTATTTGGATGCCTTTAATTTTTTTCTTGTCTAATTGCCCTAGCTCTAACTTCTAGTAAAATATTGAATAACAATGGTGACAGTGGGCATCCTTGTCTTGTTCCTGATCTTAGAGGGAAAGCTTTCAACCTCTCCCCATTGAGTATGATGTTGGCTGTGGGTCTTTTATATATGCCTTTTAACATATTGAGATATTTTCCTTCTATTCCTATCTTTTGAAGTGTTTTTATCAAAACAGATGCTGGATTTTGTCGAATGCCTTTTCTGCATCAATTGAGATGATCATGTGTTTTTTTCCCTTTAATTTGTTAATGTGGTGTATTACATTGATTGATTTTCTTATGTTGAACCGGCCTTGCATACCAGGAATAAATCATACTTGGTGGTGATGTATAAGTCTTTTGATATGCTGTTGGATTCAAATTGCAAGTGTTTTGTAGAGAATTTTTGCATCTATATTCATTAGAAAGATTGGCCTGTAATTTTCTTTTCCTGTAGTATCTTTATCTGGCTTTGGGATTAGGGTGATGTTGGCTTCATAAAATGTGTTGGGTAATTTTCCCTCCTCTTCAATTTTTTGGAAGAGTTTAAGCAGGATTGGTGTTAATTCTTTTCTAAATGTTTGGTAGAATTCACCTGTGAAGCCATCTGGTCCTGGACTTCTCTTTGCTAGATTTTTGATGATGGATTCAAACTCCTTAAATGTGATTGGTTTGTTAAGATCTTGTATTTCTTGTAGCATCAGTGTAGATAGATTGTGTGTTTCTAGGAGTTCGTTCATTTCATCTAGGTTGTCTAGTTTGTTGGCATATAGTTTCTCATAATATCTTCCTATGATTCTTTTTATTTCTGTGGGATCATTTGTAACCACCCCCCCTTTCATTTCTGATTGTATTTATTTGCATCTTCTCTCTTTTTTTCTTTGTAAGTCTAGCTAGGGGTTTGTCAATTGTATTGATCTTCTCAAAGAACCAGCTTTTGGTTTTGTTGTTTTTTTGTTCTCATTTTCATTAATTTCTGCTCTAATCTTTATTATTTCTTTCCTTCTGCTTGCTTTGGGATTGGTTTGCTGTTCTTTTTCTAGTTTCTCTAGTTGTTCAGTTAAATCTTTGAGTTCAGCTCTTTCTTCTTTTTTAACATAGGCATTTAGGGCTCTAAATTTACCTCTCAAGACTGCCTTCACTGTATCCCATAAGTTTTGATACGTTGTGTTCTCCTTTTCATTTATCTCAATATACTTACTGATTTCACTTGCAATTTCTTCTTTGACCCACTGATTATTTAGGAATGTGTTGTTCAGCCTCCACACATTCGAGAATTTTCATTTTTCCTGTCTATTACTGATTTCCAGTTTCATTCCATTATGCTCTGAGAAGGTGCTTTGTATAATTTCAATCTTTTTATATTTATTGAGAGCCAACATGTCATCTATCCTGGAGAAAGATCCATGGGCACTTGAGAAGAATGTATAACCTGCTGAATTTGGATGCAGTGTTCTGTATATGTCTGTTAGGTCTAACTTAGTTTATCATATTGTTCAAGTTCTCTGTTTCCTTGTTGATCTTCTGTCTAGTTGTTCTATCTAATGATGTGAGTGGGGTGTTGAAGTCTCCAATGATTATTGTAGAAATGTGTATTTCTCCCTTCAGTTTTGCCACAGTTTGTCTCATGTATTTTGGGCACCCTTGTTTGGTGAATAGATATTTATGACTGTTATATCTTCCTGGTGGGTGGTCCCTTTCATTAATATATAATGGCCTTCTGTATCTCTTATAACTTTTTGCATTCAAAGTCTGTTTTGTCTGATATTAGTATAGCTACCCCTGCTCTTTTCTGGTTACTATTTACGTGAAGTATTTTTTTCCAACCTTTCACTTTCAGCTGGTTTATATCCCTGTGTCTAAGGTGAGTTTCTTGTAAGCAGCATATGTATGGCTCATCTTTTGTTATCCATTCTATCAGTCTGTATCTTTTGACTGGGGAGTTTAGTCTATTCACATTCAATGATATTACTGTAAATGCACTGTAGCAGTTTGGCAGTTTGTTATAGCTATGAATTCCAAAATTAGATATTGGATTATGCTTGTAAACTGGTCTCTTAATCTGGGCATGATTAAGTTATGATTAGGGTGTTGACTGGGCCACATCAGTAGGTCATTGAGCCCCACCCCTTGGTGGGTGGGGAATCAAATATAAAAGGCATGGCAAAGGACAGAGTTGTAGTAGTTCTGATGTTGGAGTCTTGAGCTGGAGCCCCGGGAAGAAAGAGAGCTTGGTCATGAGGAAGGATAGAAGGCCCTGGGAAAAGACATGAGCTGTTCACCTGAGAGCCTACAGCTGTCCTTGTGGAGAGAGGCAAAGCCTAGAGAGACTCATAGTCTACAGCTGACCTTGTGGAGGAAACAGAGGAGCTGAGCCTGGAGAGAAATGGAGCCCTGGGAAGAGAGGAACCCAAGAAGCCTGAACCCTGGCAAATGTCAACAGCTGTCTTGCTCTAACACGTGGCAATGGACTTTGGTGAGGGAAGAAACGTACGCTTTATGGCCTGGTAACTGTGGACTTCTACCTCCAAATAAATACCCTTTATAAAGACCAACCAATTTCTGGTATTTTGCAACAGCACCACTTTCACTGACTAATACATGCACTATTTACTTCCTCCATTTTATTCTTTGGTTTTCATATGTCATCTTGTTTCCATCTATCTTTTTACTCTTTTGATTATCCTTTCTGCTATTCTTTCTTCTATGCTCTCCTCCAAGCCTCTCTCTCCTGTCTTTTTCTTTCAGGTTCTAAGGCTTCCTTTAATATTTCCTGCAAAGGTGGGTTCTTTTTTTACAAACTCTCTTAGTTTCTGTTTGTGAATGTTTTATACTCACCTTCATATTTGAAGGACAGTTTTGCTGGATAAAGAATTCTTGGCTGGCAGTTTTTCTCTTTCAGTTTCCTAATTGTATCATACTACTGTCTTCTCACTTCCATGGTTTCTGAAGAGAAATCTGCTCTAAGTCTTACTGGACGTCCCTTGTATGTGATTGTTTGCTTCTCTCTTGCTGCTCTGAGAATTTTCTCTTTATCCTTGACATTTGATATTCTGAGTGGTATGTGTCTTGGAGTAAATCTATTTGGGTTTATTCTGATTAGGGTACGGTGTGGTTCTTGGACAGGAAAGTCCATTTCTTTCATGAGAGTTGGGATATTTTCAGGTATTATTTCCTCAAATACTCTTTCTGCCCCCTTTCCCTTCTCTTCTCTTTCTGGAACTCCCATGACATGTATGTTGTTGCGTTTCATGTTGTCATTCAACTCTCTGAGCCCCTGCTCAATTTTTTCCATTCTTTTCTCTCTCTGTTCTTTTCTATCTTCAGTTTTAGTTGTTTGGTATCACTTATCTTTCTTCTATCATTTTGAGTCTGCTGTTGTATGCCTCAAATGTGGTTTTGATCTCACCTATTGTGTCTTTCATTCCCATGAGCTCTGTTACTTTTCTTTTTTTTTTTTTT
Source organism: Tolypeutes matacus (assembly GCA_026826555.1). NCBI lineage: Eukaryota > Metazoa > Chordata > Mammalia > Cingulata > Chlamyphoridae > Tolypeutes > Tolypeutes matacus. The sequence continues at coordinate 280,653 of JAKSZT010053810.1, forward strand.
TTAGTATTTGACCATATGTTATATATTTTCAAATACTAGTTTAGGACAGAAGATCCTAAAACACCAATACATTTTCAACCTCTCCACTGGTTTTGTTTTCCGACTATGAAGGATACTGGTTTTCAAAGTTATAGCTCTGTTACTTTTCTATTCAGGATTTCAAATTCTTCTTTGCGTTCACTCAAATGTCTTCTTGATGTCATTTATCACTTTAACTATATTGTCTTTCAACTCATTAATTGGACTTTGGAAATTTGTGTGCATCTCGCTGACTAGTTCTCTCAAATTCTGCATCTCTTCTGGGCTTTGATGTATTCCTTTTCTTGGGCCATGTCTTCTATTTTCTTAGTATGGCTTGTAATTTTTTTGCTGGTGTTTAGGCATCTGGTTAGGTTGTATTTTACTTAGATGCTCAATCTATTTCTCTTTTGTAGGGATTTAGTGGCAGGAGGCTGTGAGTTACCATTGCTCTTTGATTTTTGTCTCGATGTGGATAGTTAGGCTCGCCCTGCTGGTTGCTCAAAACTGGGCACTGGACCCAGTAATTGGTTGTAGAGTCATTTCCTAGGGCCTCAGGGAGGAAGGATATAGAGGCCAGAAAAAGCCTCTCCTATTTATTTTTAATTTTCTTGCATACACTTCCTTGGTCTGCCAGGAGATGGTGCTCTTAGGCAGCTCTCAGTTCAATGTCTGGTTGGAGTGTATTTGTTGCAACACTGACCAGATCAATGTGATAGAGCTTCCTGTCTGGAGGCTAGGAGGCTTGTAATTCAAACTTTCTCTGAGAGAGTTCCCCAGCCTTCTCTGGCAGCCCCCTTCCTTTTCCTGGCTAGGAAATATTCCACTCCCCCCTGAGTCCTCAACAATCAGTCCCTGTTAGTATAGGAGGAGATAGGGATGGTTATATATCTTTATCCCTTGCAGGCTCCAAGGCAAACAATGGCACAGACCCACCTGGCCTGGAAGGGCTCTTGGGACACAGCAGACCAAATTTGTGAGTCACAAGCTGAGTCAGCCTTAGGCTGTGTTCCTGTCTCTCCCCTTTCCTGGAGTGTCCTCAACAATTAGTCCTGGTTAGAAGAGAGGAAGATTGCAAGCGTTGGATTTCTGCAGTCCTTCACTGGCTCCCAGGGCAAGCCACTGTGTGGTCTCACCTGGAAGGTCTCGTGGGACACAGCAGACCAAATTTATGGGTCAGAAGCTGAGTCTGCCTTAGGTTGTGTCCCTCTCTCTCCCCTTTCCTGGGGTGGTGGATTCCTGGAGGTCCCTTTGTCTGTAGTCGCAGGCCCAGAAGCCCAAGAATTCTAAAATGTCTTTAGTTGTGGGGGAGGGTGGCAGCAACAGCAGCCGCTGGTTTCAACTCATGGTTCTGTCATCGCAATTTCCCTCCTTTGTCCCTCTCTTCTCTGGGTGGTGTCCAGCCTTACCCTGCTATCCTAAACCCTAGAAGATCTTTTTCAGGGCTGTTTCAGCATGTCTTCTAGCTAATTTTCCAGAGGAGAAGAGATTTCCGTGTCTTACTAATCTGCCATCTTCCCGGAACCAGATTACTTTTTAAATTGGTGAAATACTCCTGCTTTTAAGTATTGACTCAATTTAAAAGTAAGAATGTAAGAGAATGAAGGAAGGAAGAAAGGATGGAAAAAAAGAAAACATATTATGGGGGGAAAGTGTGTAAGGTGGATCTTACTTGAAGGATGTCACTTTGCAATCTCGGACACAGACCCTTGTCTTGGTGGGGAATCTCTCCCCTGTGCTGAATGAACTGTGTTAGTGTTCTGGACATTGGCTGATTTGTTATGTGTTAGGGGGTTGACTACCTAATGATATGGGTAGCAGAGGTCTATATAAGAGTCCTGATCTAGTTAGAAGAACATCTCTCAGCATGCTAAATACTATGGTTAAGGACTATGGACTGTGTGATGGTTCCATTGTACTGGGCTAAGAAATGTTACGTGAAGGAATCCTTGACTGAGCAGAGACCATGCGTAGTATGCTGGGGTGTGGTATATATATGAGTTCTTTTTATATATATATATGTAGAAAGAGATGATTTAGTACAAAAAATCAGTCAGAATAAATTCAGTGAATTATCACTTTAAAATATTGGTGCAAAAATCCTAATACAATATTGTGGCAGTTTGATATTGTTTATGAATTCCAAAAACATGTTGGATTCTGTTTGTAAACTGGTCTGTTTCTCTAGGCATATTAGATTGTATGAGACTCAGAGGTTTCACTTTTACTTTATTAAATGAAGATTAGGGCTTTTATTTGACCATGTTATTAGAGCGACTGGGTTTGAGTCCCCGCCTACAGCTAGCCTACAGCTGTGGGCTATATAAATGGATGCTCAACCAAGACAAGTAAGTAAATACATGGAGGAGGAGAACACAGAGAGTTTAGTTTTGGATGCTGGAGCCCTGGGTAGAGAGCCAAGCCATTCACCTGATAGTTTGTTTGCAGCTGAAGAGATCAGAGCCCTGAACAGCTGAGAAAGCCTGGAAAGAAATGAGCCCTAGGGAGAGAGACAAGCTTTATGCTAGCCTACAGTAGAGATCAGAAGGAGCTGGGGCCATGGAGCCTTAGGTGGAAGAGGAAGGCTGAACGCTTGCAGAGACCAGCAGTCATCTTGCTCCAACACGTGGCAACAGACTATGGTGAGGGAAGTAACTTATGCTTTATGCCCTTGTGACTGTAAGCTTCTACCCCAAATAAATACCCTTTATAAAAGCCAACAGATTTCTGGTACTTTGCATCATCACCCCTTTGGCTGAATAATACAAATATTAACAAAGAGAATACAGTCATTCATTAATTATGACACAATTGGGATTCATTCCAAAAATGTGAGGATGGTTCAGTATGTTGAAATATGTTACTATTATAATATTTATTGTTTTAATAGGTGAAAGGAGAAAAATAATTGATTCTCTTGATATATGCCAAAGACTATCGAGAGAATTAATGTTTAAGATAACATTTTTACAAACCTTGGCAAACCATTAGTAGATGGATACTGTCTTAAAATGACAGAAAATATAGACCCCAAACAAAAAGCCAGCATCACCTTTTATATTATTTTGTTTCTTAACTACCTCCTGTCTGCTCTTATATGGCTTTGGTAACAAGCAGCTGAGTAAACCCTAAAGCAAACTGTTACAGCATACAATATTTTTAAGGCAATCTTTAAGTTTCAGCCATCTTGTGGAATAGAGAATAATCTTTCAATATTTGGCTCTGACTGAAAGCAAGGATACTGTCCCTATAGACAAGTGTGTTGTATAAATCTGTGTAAATAAAGCTAGCCTGGAAACCCTTTGGTAAGCTGAAGAGAAGCTGGATTCCCTGGATAGAAGTGGGTTAGCTGGCCCAGCAGAGAGGTAAAATATTTCTTCTCTGTGGGCTGAGAATGTGTGACAGAGAGCTGTTGCCATAAGATTACAAAACAAGGAGTCACTCAAAAGGGGTTTTGTAATGGCTTGGGCTGTATATGTGCATGTGTGTTTGTGTATATATGTATTTACTATATATACATATATTTATATATGTACATATATTTTATATATGCATGTGTTTATATGTAATAATTTGAACAAAACAGTTGTAAACATAACACATTATCCCTAAATACTTCAGAAGTATCTAAGAATAAAGACTTCACCTATATAACCATAATAGTATTATCACACCTAAGAAAATTATCACTTTCATATTATTTAAAATTCCAGCTTTCCTCATTCTAAAATTGACTTAGGTGACAGCACAACTCTAATGAATATGAGAGCCACTGAGTGTACACTTTGAATGGATTGTACAAAGCATGAAACTTTATAACAATGAATCCTGTGGTGGAAGATGGAATGCGATTAATTATAATATGAGAACATTCTCTCATGAAGTATAACAAATACATAGTACTAATAATACAGGGTGTCAATAACCGGGTGGGTTGGGGGAAAAATACTCCAAATGTAAGATATTGGCTGTAGTTAGTAGTAATGTTGGGGTTTTTTGAGGTACCAGGGGCCAGGGATGGAACCTGGGCCCTCTGTATGTGGGAAGCCAGCATCAACCACTGAGCCACATCAGCTTCCCTAAGTTGGTTTTATCGTTTGTTGTTTTTTTTCAGGAGGCACTGGGAACCAAACCCAGGACCTCCCATGTTGGAGGGGGGAGCTCAACCACTTGAACCACATCTGCTCCCAGAGGTAATGTTTTGAAGGATGCTCTTTCATAGTTTGTAACAATTGTTTCACAACAATGCAAGGTGGTGGTGGGGAGATGTATGGGAGCTATGTTTTTGTAAGTTCATAACTTTTACTATATACTTGTTTATGGATGTTCATGTATGAATAATAAACTTTGATTTTAAAAAATTAAAAAAAAATCCCTGCTTTCCTTTTGTTTGCATTTATCTGGTGTTGTGACTGCTGTAGTGTAATGTACTCTCCATTTCTGGACTAAGACATTCATTTCTTCAGCTGCTGGGAGTGTCCTATTGGCTGTTGACAGTTGACAGGTGTTGCTTTCTCTGAGAATTGCCCTTGGCTCGAAGGAGTAGCCTTACCCAAGTTTATTGTCTCTTTCCTGGGTGGGGGGTGGGGGGAGCTTACAACCAAAGATGGGTCAATGCAGAAGCACAAAGACCAGACTCTGCTTCATTTTGAGAAAACTTTGAAATTTCCTGCAGAACTGGCTGAGGTCTCTATAGTAAATGTACTGCCATTCAACTTCTCTGTCTGAACAATCCTGCTTCCCTCCTTTTCTTCTAGGTGTTTCTGTAACATTCCCTAATAAGCCTCTTGCCTCAGAAGCTGTTTCCAGGAAACTCAACTTAAGACATCCGGTATACCTCTGTTCAGTGTTGTATTTTTGGCCTTTTTGAATCACTTTGTTTTAGGTGTGTCTCTTGTATACAACATAAGGTTGAATTTTATTTTTTTGAGCCAATTTGAAATTTTGCCTTTTAAATAGATGAGTTCAGTTCATTTATATTTATTGAAATGACCAATAATATTTGGTTTCAACTCAATCATAATATTTTATTTTGTATTTATGCAAGTGTTATATTATATGTAGTGTGGTCTATTTTCTTTGATTTTTTTTCCTTGTAATTCTTTTGGTATTTAATAAAGTTTGAATTATTATTCTAATGTATACATTGCTAATATCTTTATACAATGCTCTTAGTCGCCATTTTCCTTACTTAGGTTTCTACTATTTGGTTTGGTAGTTTAAATGATATCCACTGACTCTTACCTATGACCTATGCAGCAATCACTGAGCTTATTCTCCTTTTCCCTTTCCCTCTGTCCTTTGTTCCCAGATTTCAGTTGTATTTCTTCTTTGTCAGAGAACATTATATAGATGGTTCTTCCACTATAATCCTCATATTTGTTTTAGTCTTAGATTTTCAATTAAATGTATTCAATTCCAGCATCTGTTTTTTGCCAAAGTTTTTCACGATCATCTCTTGGTCAGATGAAACTTGACCTCAAACAGATTTTTAAAAAAGAATTTTTGAATACAAAATTTCTTGCGTTCTTGAAAGTTTAAGCTGAAATCCGTGGCTCATACTTTTTATTTGAGTTTCTTGAAAATGTTTTTCCACTGTTGTCTTACTTGCTTTAATCCTGTCAAATAGTTTGAGGCCATGTGAGTTTCTTTTCTCTTAAGTCACTGGGACTTTTAGCCAATAGGCCTAAAGGGTTTTTTTCTTTATCATTAACATCTGTTTCAGTAGGCTATATCTCAGAGTTGACTGCCAGTTTTCCCAAGACATGGTGGGACTTTTAAACCAGTTGTCCCTTTATTTCTAGAAAGTTTTGTTTGGATTATAATTTTAAATACTAGTTCCATTAAAAAAATTTTTTTTGTAAGAGATTCCAACTATATTTCAGTTTCCTCTTTACCTCTTTATTTTTTAAAAATATACCTCTTTTATTTTGTTTTGTTTTTGTTCTCTTGGCTCTTTTTCATTCCTATCTTTTTTCCCATACAGTATTTTCAATCATTTCCATTCTTCCTTGGGCACCTTATAATTCTCTTCTGAGATGATTTTGTCTTTTCTTTCAATTTCTTTCCTTTTTTTTTTTTTTACTGGGAGGTCCCGGGGATTGAACCCGGGTCCCTCCATGTGGGAGATGGACGCCCAACCATTTGAGCCACATCCGTCCCCCTCAATTTCTTTCCTGAATTCAGTCAGCACTCATTTCACATTTTCCTGTTGTTTCTTTGCTTCTATTCTGAGTTTTTGAAAATCTGATTGATAGTATTCCTTCATATCTGTAATTGCTTGTTTAATCATGTTTAATTTGTGTTTTTCTTTGCTTTGTGGTTGTTTTTATTGGGGAGTGATTATTTTTATTAGCTGAAAAGTTTTGATTCTCATCTTCTAGTGTTTTAACCTTCTTTTCTTATATTAATTTTGTGTGAAGTTGGGTTCCTTTTTCTAATCATTATAAAGTGCGTTGAATTTTCCTGATTCAGCAATAACAGGTGATTCTATACGTAGAAAGGGGTTGGGATGCCTTATTTGGTTTATTGGTTCAAGAACACACTCTTCTACTGATACAACAAAGTATTTTCTTAATAAATGGTGCCTTTGGGGTTTAAGGGTTATTTGGTCTCCTGATTCTGTAATGCTATTCCTCCAAAATATGTGACTCATTTCAAATTACCTCTTTCTTCTTGCCTTCACAAGATGGCCGCCTCTAGTCCCATGCAATTTTCAGGCCCCTTCATATATATATATATATTATTGGAGAAGTTGTGAGCTTACAAAACACTCATGCATAATGTACAGAATTCTCATATATCACCCCTCCACCAACACTTTACATTGTTGTGGAACATCTGTTACAGATTATGAAAGAACATCATCAGACTATTACCACTATGGTCCATAACTTACTTTTGGTATATTTTTTCCATACACCCCCTATTATTAACAGCGTGTATTAGTATTGTACATTTTTATAGTTCATGAGAGAACACTCTCATATTTGTACTGTTAATCACAATCCATCTGACACCACATGGTTCACTGTGTTATACAGTCCCATGCCTTGTACAATCTACCCAAAGTGTACACTCAATGGCTCTTACTTTCATCACAGAGTTGTGCAGTCACTGCCTCAGTCAGTTTTTGAACGTTTTCCTTGATCCAAAAGAAAAAGCCCATACCCCCCTATTGTTGACCCATAGTGTTGATATGGTACTTTCTTTGCCATTGATGCAAGAATATTACAATATTGCTGTTAACCATAGTCATAGTTACATTAATTGTATTTTTCCCATGCATCACCATATTCTTTTTTTCCTTTTCTTTTAATTTTTTATTTTTAAAGAAGCTTTAGATTACAAAAATGTAAAAAATATAGGAGATTCCCAAATGCCCCACCCCCCATACTTTCCCACATTAACAATATCTTTTATTACTGTGGTACACATTTGTTACAATTGATGAACACATATCGAAGCATTGCTACTAACCATGGACTATAGTATAGTTTATACTCTGCCCCACATAATTTTACAGGTTGTGACAAAATGTATAAGGGCCTGTATCTATCATTGCAATGTCATACAGAACAATTCCAATGTCCAAAAAATGTCCCCAGGTTACTCCTGTTCTTTCCTCTCCCTCCCCTCAGAACCTCCAGTGGCCATTGCCATTATATCAATGATAAAAGTTCTTCCATTGCTAGAATAACAAATCTATAATAGAATAATAATAAGTCTACTTTAGACAATTGTTCATTCCCAAATATTGAGGATTTGGGGATGCTGATGCCTACTCTGTTTCTTTTCTTTTTTTTTTTTTTTAAAGATTTTATTTATTTATTCATTTATCCCCCCCTTGCTGCTTGTGCTCGCTGGGTCAGCCAACCACGCCGTGCGGGCGGGCTTGCCTTCACCAGGAGGCCCCGGGAACCGAACCCGGGGCCTCCCATATGGTAAACGGGAGCCCCACTGATTGAGCCACAGCCGCTTCCCCCTACTCTGTTTCTAATTGAGAGAGGACTTAGATACCATCAGGGAGATGGATGCTAAAAATTATGGCATCTTGCTTCCATGATATTTCCTGCTTCAGAATTTTATCCACTATTTTTTTTCCTTTTTTTCTCTTTAAAATTAATTTTATTAGAGAAATTGTGTGTTTACAGAACAATTAAGGGTAAAATACATTATTCTCATACACCAGCCCATCAATAACACCTTACATTGGTGTGGAATATTTATTACAATTGATGCTAGCACTTTTTAAAATAATTGTACTATTTTTTTAATGTTTTATTTTAATTTTAAAACATATTTTAAAAGATGCTTAGATTACATAAATGTTACAGAAAAATTACAAGGATTTCCATGTTCCCCACCTCCCACACTTCCCATAACATCCCACATAAACATCTTTCATTAGTGTGGCACATCACCCGCAATGGATATACACATCCTGGGGCTTTGCCACCAAGTATGGACCATAGTTCACATTGTAGACCCCACTCTCTCCCACACAGTTCTGCATGGTATATGCTGATGTAAAATGGCCTATATCTGTCATTGCAATGTCACTCAGGATAATTCCCAAGTCCTGAGAAAGCCCCTGTATTACAACTGGTTTTCCCTTCCCTGCCCCAAAAGCGTCTAGTGGCCACTGGCTCCACCTCACTGTTATAATTTCTTCCATTGCTTGAATCACATTATGTCTACAACAGAATACCATTAAGTCCACTCTAGTTCATAGCTCTTCCCCCAATCCTGAGGAGTCTGGGATGGTGATGTCCACTCCACCTCCAAGTGAGAGTGGGCTTATATCCCATGGATACAGTGGATGGGATTATCCTGCCTGCAGCTGCAGGCTCTCTCCATTCCCTGGGATGGTTTTGTCCATCACCGTCTCCTCACCAGGTGACTTGGGTGAGTCCATTGAGCTGTAGAGTAGGAGTTGCAGCTCCACGGAGATTCCAGGCACAGCTGACACATGGGCAGGCCAGACACTCCAGTCTTTGGAAGTATATGTACAAACTCCAGCATCACATATAGGTTTGAATAGAAGGGACTGATGGACCATGCATCACCATATTCTTACCACCTTGAAATAGTGATGTACATTTGTTCTAGTTCATAGATGAACCTTTTTTTAAGTTGTACTATTAACCATAATCTTCATGAACAACTGGGTTCACTGTTATTCAGTCCCTAGATTATCCTCTAGCTTTCTTTCCATTTACATTTATGTCCCTATACTATCCCTTTCAGGCAAAATCTCAGGCCCCTTCCTTTTGACACGTAGTTCTCTGATCCTTCCTTATAATTCCTGCCAAATATTTCATATAAATGGAATCATACACTATGTGGTGGCTGGTTTCTTTCACTTAGCGAGAGAAAGCAGAAGCAGGACAGCCTGTATTCCTATTGTCTGGCATGGTGAGAATACTTGAGTTTCCTAAGGAACGAGTAGGTACCTCAGAATATAGCTGGACTCAAGCCATTGATAGGTAGAACTGCCCAAGAGGGCAACCTGCTAAGATGAGGGGCCATCAGTAGTAAGAGGCTGTGGGGCATACTGTCAGAGTCATGACCTGAAGTGGGGTTGCAAGAAGTCAGCAAAAGAACCATTGTTCACATTGGGGAACTGAGCAGTATGGATATTTTTGTTGGGGTCTCTGAAGAACCCACATACATACACCACCACCCCAATTCCAAAAGCAAACATTTGGAATATCTGGCACACAGAAGGTATCAAGGGTTAGACTATATCAGCCAAGGGACAACTACAAAAGAAGGACCAGGTAAGTAGAAACAATAAATAAAAGCATGCTTGCCTCCTTATCTCTAACCCCCTACTCCCTATAGTTAATAGTATAATTATAAAAAATGTTCTTTCATGAATTATAACAAATGTACCACACTAATGAAGGTGTTAATAATAGGGTGGTATATTAGGGAAAAAATACACCTTAATGTAAACTATGGAATATAGCTAATAGTACAATTATAATATTCTTTCCTCAATTGTATCAAAGGTACCATACGAATACAAAGTGTTAATAACGGGGGAAGGGGTATATGGAAACGCTGTATTTTTCACAAGATTTTTCTGTAAACCTGTATTAGTTAGCCAAAAGCGTGCTGATGCAAAGTGCCAGAAATCGATTGGCTTTTATAATGGGTATTCATTTGGGGTATGTAGCAGTTTGGCAGTTTGATGTAGTTATGAATTCCAGAAATAGATATTGGATTATGCTTGTAAACTGGTCTGCTAATCTGGGCATGATTAAGTTATGATTAGGACATTGACTGGGCCATGTCAGTAGGGCATTGAGCCCCACCCCTTGGTGGGTGGGGTCTCAAAGATAAAAAGACATGGCAAAGGACAGAGTTGGAGTAGTTTTGCATTGGTGTCCTGATGTTGGAGTCTTGAGCTGGAGTCCCGGGAAGTAAGAGAGCTTGGTCGTGAGGAAGGAGAGAAGGCCCCAAGAAAAGAGACTAGCTGTTCGCCCGAGAGTCTACAGCTGGCCTTGTGGAGAGAGGCAAAGCCTAGAGAGACTCATGGTCTACAGCTGACCTTGTGGAGGAAACAGAGGAGCTGAGTCCAGAGAGAAATGGAGCCCTGGGAAGAGAGGAACCCAAGAAGCCTGAACCCTGGCAAATGTCGGCAGCTGTCTTACTCCAAAACGTGGCAATGGACTTTGGTGAGGGAAGAAACTTGTGCTTTATGACCTGGTAACTGTAAGCTTCTACCCCAAATAAACAATTATCCATGTTTACTTCTAGGGTTTTGGGGGAAGCTAAGGGTGGGGTAGAATTTTTATTTTTTAAATGTGTATGCTTCCATATGAGTTTTGATACATTGAGCATTAATTAGTTTTCAAATAAACTAACAAAAGTAAAAGTAAGTTGCATAAAATAAGTTATTTGAAATGAATTGACAGGAAATTATTTGGGAATTAGTTGATTGTAAATTTATTATTTATTATATTTTATTTTCACCTATTGGTTATTTTTATGTTGTCATGAAGGAATTTTGTAACATCTGTTTTTTTTTTTTAGCATATTAGTCAGTTTTTCTTTGAAGTTTACACAGGGAATTTCAGTATAACATCAGGGTCCATGAAACTGACCGATACATGAATACTAGTGACTGAAATTAATCTTTGTCAACCATACCATTCTTTTAACCAATATTTTAATTTCAACTAATTCATTTTCATCATACTTTATTTTATTTTTACAAGCAAACATTCCCCCTTCTCCCTCCCCCCTTCCCCTGTAACCTCTAATCTGCTGTTTCTTTGAATTTGCTATTTCTAATCATCTCTTATAAGTGATATTATATTTTTGTTGTCATGTGTTTCATATGTTTCACTGAGCATAATGTTTTTAAGGTTTTTCCATGTTGCAGCATGCCTCATAATTTCATTTTTCTTATGGATGAATAATATTCCATTGTGTGTATGTACCATATTTTGTTTATCTATTCATTTGTGGATAGACATTTGGATTGTTTCCAGGTTTTGGCTATTGTGAATAATACTGCCTTATAAACATTGGTGTACAGGTATCTGTTTTTGACCCCGTTTTCACTCTCTTTGAGCATATATTTAGAAGTGGGATTACTGGGTAAAATGGTAATTCTATATTTAGTTTCTTGAGGAACCGCCACATTGCCTTCTACTTATACTGTGGCTGCACCATATTACATTCCCACCAACAATACACTAGAGTTCCAATTTCTCAGCATCCTCTCCAACACTTGTTATTTTCCATTTTTTAAAATAATAGCCATCCTTGTGGGTGTGAATGGTATCTAATTGTTGTTTTGATTTGCAAATGATGCTAATTATGTTGAGCATCTTTTCATGTGTTTATTGGCTATGTGTATAGATTTTCTCTGGAGAAAATCTATTCAACTCCTTGGCCCATTTTTTAATTAGGTTGTTTGTCTTTTTGTTGTTGAGTTGTGGGACTTCTTTATATATTCTGAACATTAAACCCTTATCTGATATATAGTTTGAAACTATTTCCTCCCACTCTGTAGGTTGTCTTTTTACTTCCTGGATTATTTCTTTCAATGTACAAAAATATTAAATTTTTATTAAATCTAATTTATCTTTTGTTTCTTTTGTTGCTCATGCTTTTTGTGTCATATCTAAGAATCCATTGCCAAATTCTGGGTCATGAAGATTTGCCCCTATGTTATCTTCTAAGAGTTTTGTCGTTTTAGCTCTTATTTTTAAGTCCTTGATCCATTTTGATTGCTTTTTGTTTACGGGGTCTAACTTCATTCTCCTACATGTGGATATCCAGTTTTCCCAACCCAATTTGTTGAAGAGATTATTCTTTCCCCAATGCATGTGTTTAGCACCTTTATCAAAAAGCAATTGTACATAGATGTTTTATTAGTCAGGGTTTTCTAAGGAAACAGAACTGACAGGAGATATCTGTAAATATTATGAGATTTTGTAAAATTGTCTCATATGACCATGGGGATGCACAAGTCCAAATTCCATAGGACAGGCTGCAAGCCAGGAACTCCAATGAAAGTCCTCAATGAATTCCCCAGGAGAAGCTGTCTGTCTGAAATGGAGATGGAATTCTTTCACCTGACTGCTGAAATCATTTCTCCATTTAAGGCCTTCAACTGATTGGATAAGACATCTCTCATTGCTGAAGGCAGTTTCCTCAGTTGATTGTAGTAGTAATCAGTCATAGATGCAATCAACTTACTGATGATTTAAGTCTAGGAAATGTTCTCACAGTACAATTTGTCCATTGCTTGCTTGACCAAACTACTGGGCACTGTTACTTGGCCAAGTTGACAAATGAGCCTAACCATCACTGCTGTGTAGGTTTATTTCTGGACTTTCAACTCTGTTCCAACTGATTTATTTGTTTGTCTTTGTACTAGTACCACATTGTTTTTATTACTGTCACTTTGTAATGCAATTTGAAATCAGGAAGTTTGAGTCTTCCACACAGTTCTTCTTTTTCAAGATTGTTTTGTTTATTCGAGGCCCCTTGCATTTCCATATAAATTTGAGGATCATTTTTTCCATTTCTGCAAAAACAAAAGTCTGTTGGAAATTTAATAGAGTTGGCATTGAATTTGTATATTGTTTTGAGTAATACTGACATATTAACAATGTTAATTCTTCCAATCCATGAACATGGGATGTCTTGCCATTTATTTATGCCTTCCTTCCTTACTCTCAGCAGTGTTTTGTATTTTTCAGTATATGGGTCTTTTGTATCCTTAGTTAAATTTATTCCTAGACATTTTATTTTTTATACGCTATTGTAAATGGAAGTGTTTTCTTAATCTCCTCTTCAGATTGTTCATTGCTAGTGTATAGGACCATAATTATTTGTTGATCTTGTACCCTGCCACTTTGCTGAATTCTTTTATTAGTTCTAATAGTTTACTTGTGGATTCCTTTGGGTTTCCTATATATAAGATAATTTCATCTGAAAATAGGGATACTTTTACTTCTTCCTTTCCAGTTTGTGTATCTTTTATTTCTAATTGCTCTACCAAGAACTTCTAGTACAATATTGAATAGGAGAGATAAAAGTGGGCATTCTTGTCTCATTCCTGATCTTAGAGGAAAAGCGTTAACTGAAAAGTATTCCTACTTTTCAGTGTGCTTTTTTTTTTTTTTTTAAATCAGGAAAGCATGCTGGATTTTGTTGAATGCCTTTTCTACATGTTTTGAGTTAATCATATGTCTCCCCCCATTCATTCTATTCATGTAGTGTATTACATTGATTGATTTTCATATTTTGAGCCACCCTTGCATTCCTGGGATGAATCCCACCTGGTCATGGTGTATAATCTTTTTAATAGCCAGTGGATTCAGTTTGTTAGTATTTTGTTAGGGATTTTACTTCTATATTCATAGGGGAAATTGGTCTCTAATTTTCTCTTTTGAGATGTCTTTACCAGGTTTTGTTATCAGAGTAATGCTGCCCTCATAGAATGTATTAGGAAGTGTTCCCTTCTCTTGAATTCTTTGGAAGAATTTCAGAAGGACTGGCATTTATTCCTGTTTAAATGTTTGGTAAAATTAATCAGTGATGCCATCTGGTCCTGGACTTTTCTTCGGTGGCAGGTTCTTTATTATTGATTCAATGTGTGTATTTGATAGAGGTTTGTTGATATTTTCTATTTCTTCTTGAGTCAATCTGTGTAATTAATGTATTTCTAGGAATTTTTCCATTTCTTCTAGATTTTCCAGTTTGGGGGTGTACAGTTGTTCATAATCTCTTATTATCCTTTTTATTTCTGTAAGATCAGTAGTGTTATCACCATTTTCCTTTTTTATTTTAGTTATTTGTATGTTTTCTCTTTTTTTCCTTGTCAGTCTAGCTAATGGTTTGTCAATTTTATTGATTTTTTCAAAGAATAAAATTTTTTAAATTTTGTTTATTCTCTTATTTATTTTTTTTTTCTAAACTCTATTTCATTTATTGCCACTCTGGTATCAATTATTTCCTTTCTTCTGCTAACTTTGGGTTTACTTTGCTCTTGTTTTTCTATTTCCTCAAGATGTAAGATTAAGTTATTAATTTGAGATCTTCTTTTTTAATATGGGCATTCATAGAGGCATTCTTAGAGGCATTTCCCTCTGAGCACTGCTTTCGGTGCATCCTATAAGTTTTGACATGATGTGTCTGTTTTCATTTGTCCCTAAGTATTTTCTAATTTCCCTTGTAATATCCTCTTTAATCCATTGATTGTTTAAGAGTGTGCTATTTAATTTCCACATATTTGTAAATTTTCCAGTTTTCCTTCTGTTATTGTTTTCTAGCTTCATTACATTGTGGTCAGAGAGGTTATGTTTAATGATTTTAATATATTAAAGTTTGTTTAGACTTATCTTGTGCCCTAACATATAGTCTATCCTAGAGAATGATCCATGTGACCTTGGAAAGAATGCCTAGTCTGCTGTTAGATCAAGTGTTCTATATATGTTGATTAGATCTAGCTGGTTTATAGTGTTGTTCAGGTCCTCTGTTTTCTTATTGATCTACTGTTCAGATGTTCTCTCTAGTGTTGAAAGTGTATTGAAATCTAAAACTTTATTGTAGAACTATCTATTTCTCCCTTCAATTCTGTCAATGTTTGCTTCATATATTTTGGTGTTCTGTTAGGTGCATAAATGTTTATAATTGTTAAATTTTATTGTTCAATTGATCCTTTTATTGATATATAATGCCCTTCTTTGTCTCTTGTATCAGTTTTTTGCTTAAATTCTAATTTGTCTAATGTTAATATAGCCACCCCAGCTCTCTTTTGATTACTAATTGCATTAAATAGTTTTTCCATCCTTTCACTTTCAGTCTATTTGTATTTATGGATCCAAGATGGGTCTTTTATAAACAGCATATATTAGGTCATGTTTCTTTATCCATTCTCTTAATCTCAGCCTTTTATTGGAGATTTTAATCCACTTAAATTTAGGGAAATTACTGATAAGGCTAAATTTACTTCTGCCCTTTTTCTAGTGGTTTTTTTATGTCATACTTTTTTTTCTTTCATCTGTTTAAGCTTTTTATTGTAGTAACTTATATACAATTCAGAATTTCCCATTTTTAGTCACTTTCAAGTGTAAATTAGTAGTATTATTTGCATTTACAGTGTTGGGCTACCATCACCAACTTTTCTGTCACCTCCAAGAGAAACTCTGCTCCCACTAAGCAATAGCTCCCTCCCACCGCAATCCCCACCTCCATCTTCCAACCCTGGTAACCTATAATCTACTTTCTGTCTCTATGAAATATACTTCTAGGTATTTCATATAAGTGAGATCACACAATATTTGTCTTTTTTTGTCTGGCTTATTTCGCACAACATGATGTCTTCAAATTCATCCATGTTGTAGCATGAATAAGAACTACATTCCTTTGTATAGCTAAATAATATTCCACTGTGTGGATATATTCATTGTGTTTATCCATTCATCTGTTGATGGACACAGGTTGCTGCCACCTTTTGGCTATTGTGAATAATGCTACTATGAACATTGGTGTACAAATGTCTCAGTTCCTGCTTTCATTTCTTTTGAGTATATACCCAGATTTCTTTTTTTTTAATTGATAGAAGTATACCACTCATACATAAACATACATAAACAATAAGTGTATAGTAAAAGTTGTGAACTTACAAAACAAACATATATAACATCATGATGTATGGGGTCCCATACATCAACCTACCACCAAAACCTTGCATTGTTGTGAGACATTTGTTACAAATGATGAAAGAATATAATCAAAATCTTACTATTAACTATAGTCCTTATCTTGCACTTAGTGTATTTCCCCCCAACCCACCCTATTATTATTTTTTACACATATTTTTATGTCAGAAGTTGTAAACTTACAAAACAATCATGCACATGTGCAGAATTCCCATACAACACCCCCTATCAAGACACCACACTGTGGCAGAATATTTGTTACAGATTATGAGATAATATCATCAGACTATTACCACAGACCATGGTCCATCATGTACATTTGGCACACTTTTTCCATACTCCCCAATAATCAACACAGTACATCTTTGGCATAGATTCATGAATATTACATTATTACTGTTAACCATAGTCCATAGGTCACTCTGGTTGTATTTTTCCCATGCTTCTCCACATTCCCACCACCCTGCAATACTGATGTACATCTGCTCTAGCTCACAAAGGACACTCTTGCATCTGTACCATCAACCACATTTTCATCCACCTCTCGGTTTACTGTGTTATTCAGACCCTAGATTATTCTCTAGCTTTCTGTCAATTGGCATTTACATCCCTAGACTACCCTTTTCAGCCACATTCCCATTTATAAACCAGCTGTTACTCACTATACTGTGTTACCATCCACTCTGTACATTTCCACACTTTTACAGTAAAGTTAATTAAAAATTCTACATATATTAAACATCAGTACTCCATCTCCTCTTAACTCCTTTAAGAATTCACCACCTACCACCAGGTCTTCAAGATATTTTCCTACATTTTCTTCTAGAAGATTTATGGTTCTTGCTTTTATATTTAGGTTTTTGATCCATTTTGAGTTAATTTTTGTATAAGGTATGAGATAGGAGTCCTCTTTCCTTCTTTTGGCTAAGGATGTCCAGTTCTCTCAGCATCATTTGTTGAATGGACTGTTCTGCCTAAGCCAGGTGGGTTTGACAGGCTAGTCAAAAATCACTTGACCATAGATGTGGGGGTCTGTTTCTGAACCTTCAATTCAGTTCCATTGGTCTATGTGTCTATATTTATGACAGTACCATACTGTTTTTACCACTGTAGCTAGGTAATATGATTTAAAGTCCAACTTTGCTTTCCCTTTTTAAGATGATTCTGGCTATTCAGGACCCCTTACCCTTCCAAAGAATTTGATAATCATGTTTTCCATTTATTTAAAAAATGCTGGTGAAGTTTTTATTGGGATTGCATTGAATCTGTATATCAATTTTAGTAGAATTGACAACTTAATGATATTTAGCCTTCCAATCCATGAGCATGGAATGTTCTTCCAATTATTTAGATCTTTTTTAATTTATTTTAACAATGAGTTGTAGTTTTCAGAATACAAGTACTTTACATCATTGGTTAAGTTTATTCCTAAATATTTGGGTTTTATCTGTCATATTTTATTTTCACCATGCTTTTGACACTTTTAGTTACTTTTATTGATATAATCTTCATTTCTAGACTCTCTTCCAGGCCTCTCTCTCCTAACTTTTCTTTTCAGGCTATAGCACACCCTTTAGTATTTCCTTCAAAGCCGGCCACTTGGTTACAAACTCTCTCATCTTCTGTTTATCTGTGAATATTCTAAACTTGCCCTCATTTTTGAAAGACAATCTTTCTGGATATAAGATTCTTGGCTGGAAGTTTTTCTCTTGCAGTATCTTAAATATATCATACCACTGTCTTCTTGCCTCATGGTTTCTGATGAGAAATCAGCACTTAATCTTATTGAGTATCCCTTATATGCCATGCATTGCTTTTTGCTTGCTGCTCTCAGAATTCTCTCTTTGTCTTTGGCATTTGACATTCTGATTAGTATGTGTCTTAGAGTTGTTCTATTCAGATTTATTTGGATGGGAGTACATTGTGCTTCTTGGGCATGGATATCTATGTCCTTCAATAAGGTTGGGAAATTTTGTACCATTATTTCTTCAAATATTCCTTCTGCCCCTTTTCCCTTCTCTTCTCCTTATGGGACACCCATGACACATAAGTTTGCACGTCTCTTACTGTCGTTTAGTTCCCTGAGACCTTGTTCAATGTTTTCCATGTTTTTCTTCATCTGTTCTTTTATATGTTCTGTTTTCAGAGGCCATTTCTTTAAGCTCACTGATCCTTTCTTCTGCCTCCTCAAATCTGCTGTTAGATGATTCCAATGTATTTTTTAAAATAATTTTTAATTTTTAAAATTATATATATATATACTTTCAATTTTATTTATTTATCTCCCCCCCTTGCTGCTTGTGCTCGCTGTGTCCATTTGCTGTGCATTTTTCTATGTCTGCTTGTCTCCCTTTGTTATGACATCTTGCTGCACCAGCTCACTGCACAGGCCGTCAGCTCATCACGTTGCATGGGCCATCAGCTCACCACACCACGCAGGCCAGCTTGCCTTCACCAGGAGGCCCCAGGAATCAAATCTGGGGCCTCCTATATAGTAAACGGGAGCCCAGGCATTTGAGCGACATCTGCTTCCCTCCAACATATTTTTAATTTCATCTATTGTGCCTTGCATTCCCATAAGAGCTACTATTTTTCTGTGCATGCTTTCAAATTCTACTTTCTGCTCATCCAATATCTTCTTAATATCCTTAACCTCTTTAGCCATCTCATTGAATTTATTAAGAAGGTTTGTTTGAACATCTATGATTATTTGTCTAAACTCCTTTATGTCATCTGGAGGCTTATCTTGTTCCTTTAACTGGGCCATATCTTCCTGTTTCTTGGTGTGGACTGTAATTTTTTGTTGGTGTCTTGGCATACCAGATGTATTTATTCTGGGTGCAATTTCTCTCTTTTGTTTAGAGCTTTCTTGCCCTTTCTCCCTTGCTGGTTGTGTAGTAGGAGTGAAGGATGTAGTTGGTGCTATAAGCTGTGGAATCTCAAGGTGCCCTTATTGCCCCAGGGACCGATGAAGCTTCTCCCAACTTTCTCTTTTGCCAGGGGTAGGGACAGAGCCACAGCCATGTGTAATAATCCAAGGCATGCAGGCCTAGACTGTAGTTTTCTAGAGAGACTAATGAAGCTGCATGCCCCTTTCTCCCCTGCCTGGAGCAGAGATGGAGCTGCAGGTGTGGGCAGCAATCTATGGAGTGCAGGTTCAAAATGACTGTGGTTGCCCCAGTAGACTTCCAACTATTCAGTCTGTGCCAGCTGAATGTATCTGCCATTACCTGGAAAGGCTGGTGCAGGGCCCACCAGCTTCCTCCCTGCTAGAAGTGGGGTTGAAGCCTAGGCTAGGGTTGCAGGACAATCTGGGTGAAAGAAACCAGTTCCTACCATCACTGTGATTTTTAGTCATCCTGGCTTCCCCTCATGCTGGGGGTAGTGTTAAAATGATGGCTACCAGCCTCTTTCCAACTTGGACAGGTTCAGACTTTAGCTGTTCTTAGGGTTATACTTTAGCCAGATGAATTTACCAATCAGTAGCTGAAGTCGGTGGCCAACCATCTCTTCTCCCCTGTTTTTGGGAAATGGAGCTTCCACTTCCAGCCACAGAATAGCTCTTGAGGTGGCTTGCACCACTAGAGTAGGATGAGCACCGGCCTCCGCAGTGTTGGCTATATTTTCCTGGAGAGGCTGGCACAGGTCCCTCCAGTCCTCCTTGCCAGAGATAGGGCTGGGGCTTATGCTAGAGCTGCAGTCTGATCTGGATGGAAAGAAGCCAGTCCCTACCAGCACTGTGATTTTCAGTCCGCCCCGTGCACAACCCCTCTTATGAGGTGGATTTAAAATGGCGGCTACTGGCCTCTTTCTGACTTGAACAGGTTCAAACTTTAGCTGTTCTTAGGATTATACTTTAGCCCACCAAATTTACTAATCAGTAGCTGAAGTTGGTGACCAACCGTCTCTTCCTCTCCCATTTTTGGGAAGTGGAGCTTCCAATTCCAGCCACTGAATAGCTGCCGAGGCAGCTGGTGCCACCAGAAGAAGATGGGCCTCTGGGGTATGGAGTGCTCTACTTTGGAATTTTCTCTGCAGATGGGCAGTCTCCTCCTTCCATTCCTTCAAGGGCATTGCAGGGTGCTCTACTGGTCTCCTGGAGCCCCCAAACAGGTGCTTTAGATAGCTCTGGGTGATTACTAACTGCCCTGTAGCACAAGCTGACTCTAGGAGCAACTTGCTCTGCGACCCATCTTGCTGGTTGTCTAGTCATGCCTTTTTTGTCCTTCCTTTCCCCCATTACTGCCTTCCATTTTGTTTAGATGATCTTTTATAGAGCCATTCTGAATCACTTATCCATTCCATTTGTGTAGATTTTTAAGATATATTCTTTATGGTTACCATGGGGATTATATTTAGCATACTTTGGTGATTTGTAGTTCTGTGCTCCAGAAGAACATGTTCTTAATCTCAATCCATTCCTGTGGGTGTTAACCCATTATAAATAAGACCTCTTCAAGATGTTACTTCAGTTAAGGTGTGACCCAAATGGTAACATTGTGCTTTAACACAGATTATTGACATCCTTTATAAGCAGAATGAAAGCCAGATGGAGAGAGAAGCCATGGGGAACAGCCAGAAGCTGGAAGTCAATGGAACCCAGGAGAAAAAGGAGAAGATGTGCCATATGCATTGCCATGTGACAGAAAAGCCAAGGACCAAAGATTGCCAACAGCCATCCCCAGAATGCCATGATATTTGGGAGAAAGCATTGCTCTGCTGATGCCTCCATTTGGGAGTTCTCCTAGCTTCAAAACTGTGGGCCTTCCTGAATAGCCAAAAAATGTCTTTAAAAAAGAAGAACGAAGTTGGAGGACTCTCACTTCCTGAGTTTAAAGCATATTACTTACCTACAGTGGTAAAAACAGCATAGTACTGGCATAAAGACAGATAGACTGACCAATGAAACTAAATCAAGAACTCAGAATAGACCCTCACATCTACAATCAAGTGATTTTTGACAAGGCTGTTAAGTCCACCCATCTGGGCCAGAAGATTCTATTCAACAAATTGTGCTGGGAGAACTGGATATCCGTATCCAAAAGAAAGAAAAAGGACCCTTATCTCACACCTTATACAAAAATTAACACAAAATGGATCAAGGACCTGAATATAAAAGCAACAACCATAAAAATCCTAGAAGAAAATGTAGGAAAACATCTTCAAGATCTTGTGGTAGGTGGTAGTTTCTTAAACCTTACTCCCAAATCATGAGTAACAAAAGAAAAAAATAGATAAATGGAACTTCCTCAAAATTAAAAACTTTTGTACCTCAAAGAACTTTGTCAAAGGGTGAAAAAGCAGCTGACTCAATGGGAAAAATATTTGGCAATCACACAACTGATAAGGGTTTAATATCCATGATATATAAAGTGATCATACAACTCAACAATAAAAAGACAAGCTACCTGATTAAAAAATGGGCAAAAGACTTGAAAAGATGGTTGTCCAAGGAAGAAATACAAATGGCAAAGAAACACATGAAAAAATGTTCAACATCACTAGTGATTAGGAAATGCAAATCAAAGCTACAATAAGATATCATTTCACACCTATTAGAGTGGCCACTATTAAAAAGTTGGAAACTATAAATGTTGAAGAGGATGTGGAGAGATAAGAATGCTTATTCATGTTGGTGGGAATGTAGAATGATACAGCCACAGTGGAGGACAGTTTGGCAGTTTTTAGGAAGTTGAATATAGACTTGCCATGTGACCCAGATATACCATTACTAGGTATATCCAGAAGAACTGAGAGCTGTGACACGAATAGGCATCTGCACATGGATGTTCATAGCAGTATTATTCATGATCGCCAAAATTTGGAAACAACCCGGGTGTCCATCAACTAATGAATGGATAAACAAATTGTGGTGTATACACACGATGCAGCAGTAAGAAGAAATGAAGTACTGAAGCATATGACAACATGGATGAACCTAAAGGACATTATGTTGAGTGAAACAAGCCAGACACAAAAGGACAAATATTGTATAACTGTGCTATTATGAACTAAATATGTTATGTAAACTAATGGAATTAATAATTAGAATATAGATCACCAGAAAATAGAATGAGGATAGAGAATGGAAAGGTGATGGTTAATCTGTGCAGAATTGGTTAAAAGGTTGTTTGTAAATCTTTGGAAATGAATGGAAATGTTGAGAGCACATCATGCTGTTTGTGACTAGCAGAGCTATTATACGGGTATGACAGTGGTTGAAAGGGAAAGTCTAAGGTCATGTATATTACTAGAAGGAAAGCTAAAAAATGTAACTTGGGACTGTAAAACATAGTGCAACCTCATGTAAAATACAAATGTGGGTGATATTGCATATCTAAGACTTTTTTACAAAATATAAATACAAATAGAGACAAGGAAGCAGAATAGCAGCTATGTATGGCAGAGGAAGCATAGAAAGATTGAGAAGTGATGAGTTTTGTTTGTTTGGTTGGTTTTTGTTCTTTGGTATTGTTGTTATTACTGCTGGAATAATGAAGATGCTCTAAGAATGATTGGAGTGATTAATGCACAGCTATGTGATTGTACCAAATACCATTGATTGTACACTTTGGATGGATTTATGTTTTATTAATAAGTATCAATAAAATTGATTTGTTAAAGAAAAAAAAAAAACTGTGGGCCAGAAAATTCCTGTTGTTTAAGCCAACCCATTGCATGGTATTTGTTTTAGCAGCTGGGAAACTAAAACATACTAAATCCATTACAATTTAGTTTGTGTTGATTCCAACTTGACTTCAACAGCCTGCACATACACAGTACCTATATGCCTCCATGCCTCCCTTTTATGTTGTTCATGTCACAAGATACATCTTTATGCATCGTGAGCCCAGTAACAAAGATTTATGATTGTTTTTATATATTTAAAATTCCACCTTATAAGAAGTAAAAGATAGCATTGCAAATGAAAAAATACATATATATTTACACATATTGTTACTTTCAATAAAGGTCTTTATTTCTTCATTCAGCATCAAGATACTATGTAGTGTCCTTTCCTTTCAACATGGAAGACTCCCTATAGCATTATATAGTAAGGTGGGTCTTGGTGTTTTTGTTTTTTTTTTTGTCCAGAAATGTCTTAATTTCTCCCTCATTTTTGAAAGGTATCTTATTCTTGGGTAAATTTTTTTCCTTTCAGTATTTTAAATAAGTCCTCCCACTGCCTTCTGGGCTCCATGGCTTTTATTGAAAAATCAGACATTAATCTTATCAAGGATCCCTTGACAAGGACTTGTCATTTCTCTCTTGGTGTTTTCAAGAGTCTATTTTTGTCTTTGGCATTAGACAGTGTAGATCTGTTTGGATTCATCCTGCTTGGCATTCATTGAGCATTTGGATTTGTATATTCATGTTTTTCATTAGATTTGGGAAGTTTTATGCCATTATTTCTTCAAATATTTTTTCTGACCCTTTATCTCTTTCTTCTCCTTCTGAGTCTCCTATGATTCATATTTGTATGCTTAATAGTGTCCCACAGGTTCTTCAAGCTCTGTTGATTTATTTTCATTCTTTTTTCTTTCTTCTCCTCAACCTAGAAAATCTCAATTGTTCTGTCTTTGAGTTCTCTCATCTTTTTTTGCCTCCTCCAACATGCTCTTGTGAAAATTTCTATTGAATTTTTCACTTCAGTTATTGTATTTTTGAGTTCCTGAAATTCCATTTGATTCTTCTTTATAATTTCTATTTGATTATTGAAATTCTCATTTTGTTCATATATCATTTTCCTGATTTCCTTTAGTTGTTATTCCATGTTTTCCTTTAGTTCACTGATTCTATTATGAGAATTGTTTTATGATCTTTGATTATTAATTCCAGAGACTGCGCTTCCTCCGGAATATTTTTCCATTGAATTCCTTTTTTTTTTCTTGTGACTGGGCCATACTTTCCCTTTCCTATCTCCTTTTATGTTTTATAATTTTTTATTGCGAAGTGGACATTCTGAGTATTATGTTGTGGTCACTCTGGAAATCTAGTTTGCCTACTCTTTAGTCTGCCAAACTAATAACAAGAAGGAAAAAAAAGAAAGAGAGAGAGAGAATACAAAAGAAAAGAAGTACTAACAAACAGACAAAACACACACACACACACACAAAATCAAGGAAAAATGGGAAAAAAAGTAAGGAAGTGCACCACCTCTCCAAGTTGCTTATGTGCCAGTGGGAAGTCAGAAGCTGCTGCTTTCAGGCCAAAACCTAGGCCAGATACCTGAGGTATTTTCCAGAACCCCAAAAATAAAACAGAGAAAGAAAAATATCAAACCAACCAAAAAAAAAAAAAAAAAAAAAAAAAAGAAAGAAAGAAAGAAAATGAAAAAGAGAAAGAGCTGCACTAGCTCTTTATGTCCTGTAGAAGCTGGTATAATGCCAGAAGACACTGCTTCTGAGAGAAACTGAGGTTAACACCTGCACTGGGCTTTCAGGGATCTGCCAGACTAAACAATACAAGAAAGAGAAACCCAACCAATGAAAGAGTGCCCTGGATCTTTAAGTACTGGTAGATGCTGGTGTGAGGCCAGAAATTGCTGCTGCAGAGAGGGCTGAAACCAAGGCCAGAATCTATTCTGTGCAAGACCAGGAAATGCCCACACAAAGAAGGAGGGGAAAAACTAGCTCTTTACATCTAGGTGGATGCTTGGAGGGAGGTTGGGAACACTGTTGCCCAGAAGGCAGAAACTGGTCCCTCACAGATAACCCAGACCAACCTCGACTCTCAACCCCAATTTTTTTTTAAGATTTATTTTATTTCTTTATTTCTCTCCACCACCACCCCCATTGTTTGCACTCGCTGTCTGCTCTCTGTGTCTGTTTGTTGTGTGCTCTCTGTGTCTGCTCATCTTGTTTTTTAGGAGGCACCGGGATCTGAACTTGGGACCACCTATGTGGGAGGGAGGCGCCCAATAGCTTGAGCCACATTTGCTCTCTGCTTGTTGTGTCTCTTGTTGTGTTTCCTCGTTGTGTTATCTTGTTGCATCAGCTCGCCACGCCAGCCTGTCTTCTTTAGGAGGCACTGGGAACCGAACCCGGGACCTCCCATGTGCTTGAGCCACATTCGCTTCCCATCAGCCCCAACTTTTAGAGGAGGATATTTCCTCCACCAGCCCTGGCCCCAGCCAGCTGCTCCCAGAATCCTAGCCATGTTGCCGCAGTTACAGCCATTTCTGCAGCCTCTGCTGCAGGGCTAAGCAATGGGGATTGGTCACTGGTTAGTACTTTCACATAACAAAAGCTGAATTTGTGGTAGCTTCTTGCTTACTCTGTCACTCCTGTAGTTGTTCTAAATGTCCATTTTGGTTTCAGGGTTGCCACTTAGTTTAATTCCAGTTTCCATTTCCAGTTCTTTCATTTTTCTAGTAGAGGGAGTAATTTCTAAAACTTCCTACTCAACCATTTTACACCTGTGCTCATGATGTTTTTGATCAGTTCTGCTGAGCTCCTTCTGGATGGGACTATTTGGTGGTGTGCTGAATAGGTCTTGTTTTGATCAGTACCTGTCCCCTGGTGTGTGAAGTGGTGGCACGTTTCATAGTACTCAGAACAGTAGAATGACCATAGTGTGGGGCCTCTCTTCAGGAATACTGAGGACTGAAATATGCATGAATCCTCTTCTGGATAGGCCCTGACTCATGGGTTTCTGAATAAGTAGGATGAATGAAGACTCTGGTCTGGTTAGGAGCTGAATGGTGGTATGGGTATGGGTCCCTTATGGACACTGGGCTTCTCATGGTATGCTCAGTGGTGGCAGGGGTATTAGCTCTGGAGAGTGCCTGGGCTTTTTGTAATTTACTGAATGTTGATATAAATTCAATCTTTATGTGATTCAGGGCTCTCTCTTAACGTACGGAACTTGTTACATATACAGACTCTAATCTGAGCAAGGGCTCTTTTGTGTTATGCTGAGTAGTGTTATGGACATGTGCTGTAGAGTTATCAGGTATTGACTAGTAGAATATATGTAGGTCCTGCTTTGGGCAGGGACTATCTTGTGGCAGCTCTCTCTCTCAGTATTGTAGGGATACAGACTGTCTCCTGGGCTGATGCTTTCTCATGGAGTGTTAAATACTGGTATGGACATAAATCATGGTTATATCACAGATTGGCTCCTAATAATTAAGTGATGTTATGAGGATGGCCTTAACTTAAATGCGTGCTTTTGCCTGCTTTTCTGTGTTAAAAGAAAAACTTTGCAACACTAAATTTAGTATCTCACAGCTTTATTGAACGATTCATAAATTGGGCAGCATCCAGTTCAGAAAATAGAAGGCAGCTCCATCAAGGTGGTGAAAAGGGGGAGCTTATACATAGGGCAAACAGAAGCAAGTGAGGAAATGTTTTGATTGGCTGATGTTAAGTTTCCATTTTATATAGGGAGTTTTTACAAAGTGGGAAGCAGATATACATTGATTAGTATGGCATGTTTGTCCACTCTGGTAAGCTATCTCTACTAGACCAAAACTGATTTATCACCACATATTATATTCAGTTCTGTAGGGTGCATTTTTTCAGAAAACCCCAGTAGGTCCATTGTTTTGTCTTCTCGAAAATCCGTTCTTGGAAAGGGGTCCCTCCCAGCAGTGCCCAATGTAGGCAGCCATTTTATTTTACTTAGTTGGAAGTTGGTATGGACCTTATTCTGGTGCTATGAGTAGAGATCTAAGTGGGGGCTCCTTTGTAGTTTTATTGAGTAGACAAGAGAGTGATGATGGATTTCCATGTCTTATTGTGGCCTTTTTCCTGTATGCTGACTGGTGGCATGGGTACAGGTCCAGTTCTAAGTGTAGGATGAATGGCATTGTGGTTAAGAGTGTAGGCTCTAGGTCACACTGCATTTCCCCAGAGTAATGCTTGTTGGAACTGAGTAGCCTGCCCTCTGGAGTTCACCCCAGTCCTTACCATTCACACAATAATGCTTATACTTATTCCTGGCCCCTTTGTTCATGTGCTTCCTTGACTGAACCCAATCTTTGAGTCTGTCACCACTGCTTCAAGTATTTCAGCTTAGTAATTGATAGATTGATAATTTTTAAGGCTCAGAAAACCACCAGTGCAATGCTGTACCTACTTTCCTTCATTCTTCTCTTTGAAATTAGCACTGTTGCTAATATCTTAGTGTGGAAGATATTCTAAAAACCACCCTCAAATTCTGGGATAATGTCAGCTAAACCAATGCCCCAGACACACTCTTCCTCCTTACTCTTTCTCTGGAGCAGGTGTTCTTAACCTTTTTTGTTCCATGGACCCCTTTGCCAGTCAGGTGAAATGAATACTACTGTAGTTAATTTATTTATTGGATACACTCATAAGTGAAGGAAATGCTAGATTTCAGTTAGAGGTCGGAGAAAATAAAGATAATAAGTTGATTTTTTTTTCAATTCAAGCCCATGGACCCCCTGAAATCTTTGGGGTCTGTGGACCCCTGGTTAAGAACCCCTGCTCTAGAGTAACACGGCCAGGGTAAGCAAGGTGGTGGAGACTGGAAGCTACATCTATGGCCAATATTCTTTTAGGATCTTCTAATAGGAATTAAGAACAGATTCAAGGCAGGGTCATGCTCTTCTTGGATAGGCTCCAGCCAATGACTGAGCATGGCAGGAGTACTAGCACCTGACCATTTCAGCCCAGCACAAGACACTTCAAATAGGCAATCTTTGCTACAGAGCTCCCCATTGGTTTAGCTGAGACTCTCTGATCTGTTTAGTGCTCAACAAGCACTAAGATGGATGGATCTTGAAGAGCTGGTGGCACTAACAACTTAACCATACTCCCTGCAACTGGGTAGTGGGTCTTTTCTTGAAGTGAGATCTGAGCAGCGCATCTGTGTACAAACAAAAATGGTAAAAAAAAAAAAAAAAAAAAAAAGTTAAGCCCCAAACCAAAAGCTGGCTTTTAAAAATATAAATTCAATTTATTGAAGTTTCCACCTTATCTACGAGTGTACAATTTGCAAAACTGTTCTGAAAGTCGAATATATGTGCACAAGTCTGCAAAGAGTGGACATTTAGGATATGTTAAATGATTTATCAGGTTAAAAAAAAAAGTAGTATTCAAATGGCTTCATGATAGGGCCTTTATATCCCTCATCTTTTTAAATCAAAATATTTTTATGCCAGCCTCCCTTCCACTGCCCTAAACAAGGAAGCATTTTTAATAAATTGAAATAAGAAAGGACTACTCCTACTAGAAAACAAAAGAAGAATATTCTATTAGTTTGAGGTTTCAGTGTCCCCCATGACCAGGAAAGGTATGTTGGGAAGAGCTGGGCTGGGACTCTGGACAGAGTATGTGGGTATGCAGTGGCATTGCTGAAGACCCAGTGCTACAGTGAAATAAGTGTGCTCCACCTGCCCAACTCACTGAAATTTCCTGCCAATTTCTACACTGGCTTAACTGGCCAAACTTCAAAAAGGAAAAACTCATTGTTGTTGTAACCTTCTGGAGCTCTGTAATAGCATTTAATTATACCCAGTGAGATATATTCCACATATTGTATTATGCTATTTCTTCAAATAATTGCTAAAATATTTGGGGCCTAATTGTTCTACTTGTTTTATATAGATTAGATTGTAGATAGACAACAGCTATAAATCTTCTCTGAAGATTCATCAGAGTAAGTTTTCAGAAACTTCGACTCCAATGGCAAACATCAGAAAAAACTGCTGTACAATGCAGTGGGCACTAGCTACATGTGGCTACTGAGCACTTGCAGTGATGCTAATCTGATTTGAGATATGCCGAAAGTGTAAGTACACACATATACAAGATTTCTAAGACCCGGTATTAAAAAATGAGTGTAAAATATCTCACAACTAATTTTAACATTAATTACATGTTGAGCTATTTTTAATATATTGAAGTAAATGAAATATATTACTGTATTAAGATTAATTTCACCTGTCTCTTTTTACTTTTTAAAAAAATGTGGCTACTAGACCATTTGAAATTATACTTGTAGCTGACATTATGGTTCACAT
This sequence comes from Tolypeutes matacus, assembly GCA_026826555.1. NCBI lineage: Eukaryota > Metazoa > Chordata > Mammalia > Cingulata > Chlamyphoridae > Tolypeutes > Tolypeutes matacus. The sequence continues at coordinate 309,855 of JAKSZT010053810.1, forward strand.
TATATTTCAGTTAAATAGTGCTGCACCAATTACTGTAGAGTTTCCTGAATTCCTGTTCTTTTGACTCAGTTCCAACCAGTACAGGAATAATGGTAAACCCATCTTTATGACTTGCGATAGTTTACAGTATAAGGCCAATGTATTTCAATACTGTGCTCACCTTAAGTTTTCCATAATTCTTTTTTTTTTTTTTTTTTTTTTTTTACCGGGAGGTCCCGGACGGACGCCCAACCAGTTGAGCCACATCTGACCCCTCTTTTTTTTTTAAGATTTATTTATTTTTATTTGTTTATTCCCCCCTCCCCATTGTTTTTGCACTTGCTGTCTGCTCTCTGTGTCCATTTGCTGTGTGTTCTTCTGTGTCTGCTTGTCTTCTCTTTTGGGAGCACCAGGAACTGATCCTGGGACCTTCTGGGGTGGGAGAGAGGTGCTCAATCTCTTGCGCCACCCCAGCTCCCAGGTCTGCCGCATCTCTTATTGTCCATCTTTTGTGTCTCTTTTTGTTGAGTCATCTTGCTGCGCCAGCCAGCACTCCGCACGGGCCAGCTCTCTGTTCTGGCCAGCTCGCAGCTCCGGCCAGCTTGCTTTTCACCAGGAGGCCCGGGGAATTGAACCCTGGACCTCCTATATTATAGATGGAAGCCCAATCGCTTGAGCCATATCTACTTCCCAATCCATAATTCTTTTGATCAACAGGAAGGTCATAACGAGGTGTCCTGTAAATATCCACACTAGAAAGTGTTCACTGAGAGAGTGGCACAAGACGGAAAAGCCATAAGCATGGGTAACAAAAGACTCAACAGTAAGTCTGATCTGCACCGGGGGTGCGATAATGGTTCTATCAGGTCTTTCTGTTGATCGTCCCTGGGAAAGCCAACCTTCTAGCTGTGCATTCAGCTGAAGTCCTGAGGCTCTGTACCACTGTGTACCGGCTGATCACTCGGTTGGATGTCTGGTGCAGGGGGTTAAACCCGGGCCGTGGCGGCGGCGGCAGTAACTACTACAGAAGCAACCAAGCACAGCAAGCTCGGCCCGACAGGAAGAGGCTGCGACAGAGGAGGAGGAAATGACATCCCGGGTGGGTGGCGACACCAGAATACGGAGCCCAATGGCGCTTTCCCCAAGCCGAGAAAACCCTAGGTCTTGCCCACGCCCACGGAGTTGCCACTTTTCCTTGTCTGGACTGCTCCCACCAAGCCGGCCCCAGCACTCCTTTCCCTCCACTCAGGGTTGGCTGCTCTGGGCCCTCTGATAAACCCATTTAAACTCCTGGCTAGCCTAAGGAAGAAAGGAAGAAACGGAGAAAAGGAGGGAGGGAGGAAAAATTTTAGAATGATAACATAGATAAAAACACAGATTTATAAAATATTAAAAAGAATTTTAAGAGAATACTGGGTGCAACAGATGTGATTGTATATAAGGACTGGTTGATTTCCTAGCAAACTATAAACAGCCAAAATTGGCCCAAGAAGTAGAAAACCTGAATAGAGTGACAACCATAGAAGAGAATGAAAGTCACCAGGTCCAGTGGATTTTACAACTAAATTCTAGCCAACCTTTATAGAACAAATAGTTTCAATGCTTTTAGTTCATTCTAGACCAGTGTTTTTTCAAAATATCTGTAGTGGAGGACCATTTTAAAAATTTACAATCATTGTGGACACAAACTTTAAAAAAAATGAATAAAAATAAATCTTTAGAAAAATGAAATGAACATATATAAAATGCAAACCCAATTTTAAAAATTTTAGATTCATCAGAAATAGTTACATTTCATTAAATGTCAAAACAAATTTAACATAGGGACAAAGAAAATAATTACCAAACTGAATAAATTATTCATTTATGAGTTCATTGATCACCACTTGGATGTTTTAACTATGTCAAATTGCTGTAAAGTTTTCTAAATACTCTCAGTTTTTAGACTTATCATGGCTTGATAACAAACAGTGCAGGGACTGAAACTAGTCCTCCAACCACAATATAAGTAGCAGAGCATAGAAAAAGGTGGAAAGATCCCAAATTCATTTTGTAAAACTAGCATAACATTCAATATGATAAGAGGATACTAAATATTAAAATATAATATTTGTACAAAATATACATGGAGAAATTCTAAATAAAATATTAATAAACTGAATCTAGCCATGTATCAAAAGAATAACACACCATGACTAAGTAGAATTTACTTCAGAATTGCAAAATATGACCCAACATGAGGAAGTATATCAACATAATTCATGATATGAAGCAATGGAAGGAGAAAGCTCATATCACTACATCATTAGAAACTGAAAAGACATTTCAGCACCCATTCCTTATAAATATTCAAATTACAAGGAAATTACTTAAATATGTGTTTTATTCAAGGTTCTCTAGGGAATCAACAGGAGCTGTTAATAGTATGAGATTTTATAAGAGACTCTCACATGACCATGGGGATGCACAAGTCCAGGTTCCACAGGCAGGCTGCAAACCAGGGGCTCCGATGAAAGTCCAATGAAGGTCCTTGATGAGTTTCCCGGAGACGGTAGCTGTCCAAAGATGAGCTGGGAAATTCTCTCTGAATGTTGAAGTCACTTCCCCTTTTAAGGCATTCAACTGATTGGATAAAGCGTCACTCATTGCTGATGGCAATCTTCCTGGCTGATGTAGATGTAATCAGCTATCTATGCAGTAAACTCACTGATAACTGAAGTCCATAAATGTCCTTGTATTACAATTAGCCCAGTGCTTGCTTGGCCAAACAACTGGGCACGATTACCTTGCCGAGTTGACACATTAGCCTAACCATTACAATATGATAAAGATTATTTACTGAAACTCAATAGCAAACATATTAAATGATAAAATACTACAGTCATTTTCATTAAAATCAGAAATGAAACAAGCATACTATCTATCACCACTATTATTTGACTGTTTTTTATGTTCTAGCTAACACATTAAGACAAGAAAATGAAGTAATATGTGTACAGACTGTTAGTTACCCCCAAATTCTGTTCTCCCCCTCATCCTTAGAAATACAGTTTTAACTAAGCACGTGACTGAGAGATTACATTTCCCAGTTTCTCTTGAAGCTAAGTGCAGCCATGTGACTGCACCAGTAGAATGTAAGTAGAAGTAATGAGTTCAACTTAGCCCTCAGTTACTTAAAAGGAAAATGCTTTCTGTGGACATTTCTTCCATCCTGCTCCACAGAAGCTAGAATGTAAACATAACTGTAACTCGACTTCATCTATGCAGATGGGCATAATCCCCCATACATGGCAGGGCAATAAGATGGAAGGAACATGGGTCACGAAAAACCTGGTAGACCAAAGGTGTCCCACCAGCCAGGACTGGCCAGATTGCTATATAAGAAAGACATAAACTTCTATCTTATTTACACCACTATATTTTTGAGTCTTTCTCTGTCTGTCCCTCTCTTTTTATGACACCTGCTTAGCTTTTACCGAAATAAATACAACAGGGAATAAATATTAGGAAAAGTGATGCAAAAATTATTTCTATTTTTAATTATATTAATAGATAACCTAATAGACTCCAATTGAAAAAAAACAGAATTAACAAGAATTAATACAAGTTTTTGGTAAAGTGGCTAACTACATAATAAATAAAAGAGCAATAGCAAAAAAAGGAAAGAAAAATAGCATTTTTTTAATGTTATCAATGACCAGTTAGAAATGGTAATGGGAACATATTCCATTCACAACACTGACAAAATTTAAAATACCTAAGAATGAATGGAACAGGAAATGCACAGGATTTATATGAAAAACATAATAATTTCTTTCTTTTTTTTTTTTTTAAAGATTTTATTTATTTATTCATTTATCCCCCCCTTGCTGCTTGTGCTCACTGGGTCAGCTAACCACGCCGTGCGGGCGGGCTTGCCTTCACCAGGAGGCCCCGGGAACCGAACCCGGGGCCTCCCATATGGTAAACGGGAGCCCTACTGATTGAGCCACAGCCGCTTCCCAATAATTTCTTATTAAGAACATAAAACACGTCCTGAACAAATGGAAAGCCATACCATGTTCTTGGATGGAAAGACATAGTATTATAAAAACAGTAACCTTCCCCCAAATAAATAAATATAATGCAATTTAAATAGGAACCTCTATAAAACTTTCCTTGAACTGGATAAAATAATTTTATATTATAATTATACAAATTAAAATTTTTTTCTTTCAAATGAGTAAGATAATCATGGAAGATGGTAGATTAGAAAGACACAGGACTCTCTCCTTTCACAAAAAAAATCACTAGAAGAGAGGCAGAAACGACCTGGGAAAAACACTGCCCAGAAGAGAGAGAGGCACAGGAAAGGAACCTCAACATTAAGACCTTGAGTAGACTGCAGCTGTAGCTGCTGGCACCCCTCCCCCACACTAGGAGCAGAAAGCTTTGAAATCTCTGGCTTTGGGCCTGCAGTTACAGATAAAGGGGGCCCTCAGGAATCTACCTCCCCCCAGAAACAGGATAAAGAGGGACACAACCTAATGCTGACTCAGATTTTGGCCCACAAATTTGGTCTGCTGTGTCCCATGAGCCCTTCCAGGCTGGGTGGGGCTGCACTATTGTTTGCCTTGGGAGCCAGCAAGGGATTAAAGAGATCTGAACCTCTCGATCTCCTTTTCTACTGACTGGGACTAGTTGTTTAGGACACAGAGAGGAATGGAATTTTTCCTACCCGAGAAAAGAGAGGGGGCTGCCAGCAAAGGTTGGAGAACTGTCTCTGAGAAAGTTTGAATTGCAAGGCTCTGACTAGCCTCCAGGCAGGATCCTCTGTCACACTGATACACTCCTTTTTGCAGCAAACACAGTCCAACAAGGCTTTGAACTGAGAGGGCTTCTGAAGAGCACCAGCACCATCTGCTAGCCAACTGAGGAAGTGCACATGTGGGAATTAAAAGAAAATAAGTTTTTAAAAATGTAAATAAGTAAGAGAGGCTTTTTCTGGCCTTTACAGCCTCCCTCCCCAAGGGCCTTGGAAGCAGGTCTGCAACCCATTACTGGGTCCAAGGCCCAGATTTGAAGAAGAAAGAGGGACAATCCTAAAGACTTGATTCTTGGGTTGAACCAAGAATCAGAGAATGGCAATAACACAGTCTCCTGCCACTAAATCCCTACAAAAAAAGAGAGAAATTGAGCAACAGAGTAAACTCACCATCATAATCAGATGCTGAGGCATCAGCAAAAAATTACAATCCATACTAAGAAAATGGAAGAGATGGCCTAAGCAAAGGAATATATCAAAGGCCCAAATGAGACAGAGGATTTGAGACAACTAATCAATGAGATTCATATAAATTTCCAAAATCAAATTAATGAGTTGAAAGACAATATGGCTAATGAGATAAAGGGCATCAAGAAGACACTGAGCAAGTACAAACAAGAATTTGAAAACTTGAATAGAAAAGTAACAGAGCTCATGGGAATGAAAGACACAGTAGGTGAGATAAGAAACACATTAAAGTGGGAAATGGGTGTAGCTCAGTGGTTTGAGTGCCTGCTTCCCATGTACAAGGTCCTGCATTCAACCCCAATACCTCCTTTAAAAAAAACAAACAGTAGAGGCACACAACTGCAGACTTGAAATGATAGAAGAAAGAATAAGTGATACAGAAGACAAAACAGCTGAAATTGAAGAGAGAAAAGAACAGAGAGAAAAAAATGAAAAAAAAATTGAGCAGGAGCTCAAAGAGTTGAATGAGAACATGAAACACAACAACATACGTGTCATGGGAGTTCCAGAAGGAGAAGAGAAGGGAAAAGGGGCAGAAAGTGTATCTGAGGAAATAATGGCTGAGAATTTTCCAACACTCATTAAAGAAATGAACTTATATATCCAAGAAGGACAGCCTGCCCCAATCAGAATAAATCTGAATAGACTTACACCAAGACACACACTACTCAGAGTGTCAAATGTCAAAGATAAAGAGAAAGTTCTGAGAGCTGCAAGAGAGAAACAAGCCTTCACATACAAGGGATGCCCAGTAAGACTTGATGTGGATTTCTCATCAGAAACTATGGAGGTGAGAAGAGAGTGGTATGGTACAATTAGGATACTGAAAGAGAAAAACTGCCAGCCAAGATTTCTTTATCCAGCAAAAATGTCCTTCAGGTATGAAGGTGAGTTTAAAATATTCAGAAACAAACAGAAACTAAAAGTTCACAAAAAAGAATCTGCTTTTGAAGGAAATATTTAAGGGAGCCTTACAGCCTGAAGGAAAAAGACAGGAGACGGGTTTGGAGAAGAGTGTAGAAGCCAAGAATAGCAGAAAGGATAACCAAAAGAGTAAAAAGACAGAAGAAAATAACATATGATATATGAAAACCAAAGAATAAAATGGTGGAAGTAAATAATGCATTGACAGTAATATCACTGAATGTGAATGGATTAAACTCTCCAATCAAAACATATAGGCTGAAAGAATGGATAAAAAACATGAGCAATCCATATGCTGCCAACAAGAGACTCACCTTAGACCCAGGGATACAAAATGACTGAGAGAGAAAGGTTGGAAAAATATACTCCATGCAAACAGTAATCAAAAAAGAGCAGGGCTAGCTATACTAATACTGGACAATACAGACTTCAAATGCAAAAAAAGTTAGAAGAGATATAGAAGGCCATTATATATTAATAAAAGGGACAATCCACCAGGAATATTGGAGACTTCAACACACCAGTCACATCATTAGATAGAACAAATAGACATAAGATGAACAAGGAAACAGAGAACTTGAGCAATATGATAAACAAGCTAGACATAACAGACATATACAGAACGAAGCATCCCAAATCAGCAGGTTATACGTTCTTCTCAAGTGCTCAAGGATCTTTTTCCAGGATAGACCATATGTTAGGTCACAAGGCAGATCTGAATAAAGATAAAAAGTCTGAAATTATACAAAGCACCTTCTCAGATCATAATGGTATGAAAATGGAAATCAATACTAGACAGGAAAGAAAGGGGAAATTTTGGAAATGTAATGAGGATAAACAACACACTCCTAAACAATCAGTGGGACAAAGAAAAAATTGTAAGTGAAATTATTAAATATATGGAGAGGAATGAAAATGAGAATACAAAATATTAAAATTTATGGGATACAGTGAAGGCAGTGCTGAGAGGGAAATTTATAGCCCTAAACACATATATTTAAAAAGAAGAAAGAGCTAAACTCAAAGATCTAATTGAACTACTGGGAAACTAGAAAAAGAACAGCAAACAATTCCCAAAGTAAGCAGAAGGAAAGAAATGATGAAGATTAGAGCAGAAATAAATGAATTGAGAACAACAACAACAAAAATCAATAGAGAAAATCAACAAAACCAAAATCTGGTTCTTTGAGAAGATCAATAAAATTGACAAACCCTTAGCTAGACTAACAAGGAAAAAAAGAGAGAAGTTGCAAATAAATAAAATCAGAAATGAAAGGGAGAAGTTACGACTGACCCCACAGAAATAAAAAAGATAATAAGAGGATATTATGAGAAACTGTATGCCAACAAACTAGACAACCTACATGAAATGGACAGATTCCTAGAAACACACAAATAACCAAAATGACACTACAAGAACACATTTTATGAAGCAAACATCACCCTAATACCAAAACCAGATAAAGATACCACAAGGAAAGAAAATTACAGACCAATCTCTCTAATGAATATAAATGTAAAAATCCTCAACAAAATGCTTGCAAAATAGAATCCAACAGCATATCAAAAGAATTATACGCTATGACAAAGTGGGATTGATTCCTGGTATGCAAGTGTATTAGTTAGCCAAAGGGGTGCTGATGCAAAATACCAGAAATCTGTTGGTCTTTATAAAGGATATTTATTTGGGGTAGAAGCTTAAAGTTACCAGGCCATAAAGCATAAGTTTCTTCCTTCGCCAAAGTCTGTTGTCACGTGTTAGAGCATGACAGCTGCCAAAGTTTGCCAGGGTTCAGGCTTCTTGGGGTCCTCTCTTCCTGGGGCTTGCCTCTCTCTGGGTTAAGTCTTGCTTTGTGCCACAAGGCCAACTGTAGATTATCAGGCAAGCTTGCTTCTCTTCCCAGGGCCTTCTCTCTTTCCTCATGACCAAGCTCCTCTGTACGCTACTTCCCAGGGCTCCAGCTCAAGACTCCACATCACAACTCCAACTCAAAACTGCTCCAACACTGTCCTTTGCCATGTCTTTTATCTTTGAGACCCCACCCACCAAGGGGTGGGGCTCAATGCCCTATTGACATGGCCCAGTCAATGCCCTAATCGTAACTTAATCATGCCCAGTTTACAAGCATAATCCAATATCTATTTTTGGAATTAATAACTATATAAAACTGCCAAAGTGCTACAGCAAGGATGGTTCAACTTAAGAAAATCAATTAGCATAATACACCACATTAACAAATTGAAGGAAAAAAGCACATGATCATCTCTATCAATGCAGAAAAAAACATTTGACAAAATCCAGCATCCTATCTTGATGTAAACACTTTGAAAGATAGGAATAAAAGGAAAATTCCTCAATATGATAAAGGGCATATATGAAAAACCCATAGCCAACATTATACTCAATGGGGAAAGGTTGAAAACTTTCCCTGTAAGACCAGGAACAAGACAAGGATGCCCACTGTCACTACTGTTATTCAGCATTGTGCTAGAAGTTCTAGCTAGAGCAATTAGACAAGAAAAAAATAGAAGGCATTCAAATAGGAAATGAGGAAGTAAAACTTACTATTCACAAATGACATTGTCTTATATTTAGAAAATTCTGAAATGTCTACAACAAAGCTACTTGAATAAATGAGTTCTGCAAAGTGGCAGGTTACAAGATAAACATGCAAAAACCAATAATATTTCTGTACACTAATATTGAACAATCTGAGGAGGAAATCAGGAAAAAAATCCATTTACAATAGCAACAGAAAAAAACTCAAATACCTAGGAATCAATTTAACCATGGAAGTACAGGAACTTTATTTAGAAAATGACAAAACAGGGCTAAAATAAATCAATGAAGACCTAAACAAATGGAAAGACATTCCATTTTCATGGATTGGAAGACTAAATATCGTGAAGATGTCAAACGTACCCAAATTGATTTATAGATTCAATGCAATAACAATCAAATTCCAACAGCCTACTTTACAGAAATAGAAAAGGCAATTACCAAATTTATTTGGAAGGGAAAGTGCACCCAAATAACCAAAAGCGTTCTGAAAAAGAAGAGTGATATGGGAGGAATTTCACTGCCTGACCTTGAAACATATTACAAAGCTACAATGGTCAAAACAGCTGGAATGGATAAACAAACTGTGATATATATACACGATGGAATATTAAGCAGCTGTAAGAAAAATGAAGTTGTAAAACATATGAGAACATGGATAAACCTGGAGGGCATTATGTTGAGTGAAGCAAGCCAGACACAAAAGGACAAATACTACCAGTATGATTGCATTATTATGAACTAAATATATTGTGCAATCTCATGGAGTTAATAACTTGAATATGGGGGAGTGGCTGTGGCTCAAGCAGTTGGGTGTTTGCCTCCCACATGGGAGGTCCCAGGTTTGGTTCCTAGTGCCTCCTAAAGAGGATGAGCAAGACAGTGAGCTGACGCGAAGGGCTGGCACGGCTAGCTGATGCAACAAGGTGATGCAAAGAGATGTTGCAATGAGATGACACCACAAGGAGACACAACAAGAAACACAAGCAGGGAGCAGATGTGGCTCAAGCGATTGGGTGCCTCCCTCTCACATGGGAGGTCCCGGGTTTGATTCCCAGTGCCTCCTAAAAGAAGATGAGTAGACACAGAGAGCACACAATGAACAGACACAGAGAGCAGACAGTGAGTGCAAACAAGGGTGGAGGGAGAAATAAATAAAATAAACCTTAAAAAAAAAAAAAACTTGAATATGGGTCACCAGAAAATAGAATGAGGTTTGAGAATGGAAAGCTGAGGGTTAACTAGTGCAGAATTGGTAAAAGTGATGTGTGTTAATTCTAGAAATGAAAAGAAAAGGTGAAAGCACAACATAATGTTTGTAACTAGCAGTGCTATTATATGGGTATGTCAGTGGTTGAAAGGGAAAGTCTAAGGTCATGTAAATTACTAAACGGAAAGCTAAAAAATGTAACATGGGACTGTATAACATATTAAAAGCCCAAGGTAAATATGAATATGGGTAATATTGCATATATAAGACTGCTTTCTTTGAAACTGAACAAATGTATGTTAATGTTACAAGATGTTAATATCAGGTAGAAAAAAAACCATTATGCTAAGTGAAAGAAACCAGACACAAAGTACTGCATATTGTATGATTCCATTTATATAATACATAAATATAAATCAATTTTTAAAAATGAAATTATATTAGTGATTATGTAGGGCTGGGGAAGGATAGAGAGATTGAGAGTTGACTGTTAAGGGGTGTGAAGTTTTCCTTTTTGGAGTAATGAAATTGTTCTGAAATTTTTTGTGATGATAAACACACAACATTGTGTTTATATAAAAGCAATTGATTATACACTTTCGGTAGATTGTATAGTACGTGAATATATCTCAATAAAACTGCTTTAAAATAAATAAATAATTAAATAAATAAATAAGCAAGAATAGCCAGAAATAGCAGCTATGTTTGGCAAGGGAAGCATAGGGAGGTTAAGAGGTGATGAATTTTTTGTTTATTATTATTATTGAAATAATGAAAATGCTATAATAATGATTGAATTGATGAATGCACAACTATGTGATTATGCCAGATACCATTGTTTGTACACTTTGGGTGGTTTGTATGTTTTATTAATATGTATCAATGAAATTGGTTTGTTTATAAAAAAGATATTCATATGGCTCAAAATTCAAAAGTTATGCAGTGATTAATCTCTCTTCCATCCCTGTTCCCCAGGCACTCAGTTATCCTCCCCATAGACAACCTAGGTCACCAGTTTCTGGCACATTTTCAGAGACATTTGAATCATAATTTTTTTCACAAGTGGTAATATAAAATACATATTGTTCTGCATATTGTTTTTCTCTGTGTTGATGTAATTTTGATATGTACATAAAGAGCTTGCTTCTCTTTGCTTTATTTACAGCTACAAAGTGTTTCCTTTTAGGGATATACCATTGTTTATTTAACCAGGCTCCTCTTGATGGACATTTGATTTTCCCCCAGTCTCCTGTTATTACAAACAATGTTTAAATGAATAATATTGTACACACAATTTGTATATCCTGAAGTATATATGTACAATAAATTTCTAGACATTGAATTTCTGGATCAAACAGCATGTGCATTTTGAATTTGTTTGATATTGCTAAATTACCCTCCGTAAAAGTTGGCTCAATTTACATTCCCATCAAGTATGTCTGAAAATGACTGTTCCTTGCATCCTCACAAAAACAGCATGTTATCAAACTTTCTGGTCTTTGCTTTTCTATGAGATGAAAAGAGTATTTTGGTGGGATTTTGTTTTGCCTTTCTTTTATTCTGAGCGATTTTGAACATGTTTTCTTATGTTTAAGGACCATTTGTATTTACTTTTTTTTTCTTTCATAATTGAGATTTTATTGGTTGTTTTGAAGATCAGCACAGACGTTATGAACAATTTGTACACAATTCTTAATGTACATACTGAAAACCTAAAAAGCCATGTAGTTGTTCTAAAATTATTCCAGTGACTTTCCAGCTTAAAATTTGGAGGCAAGTTTTCCTTAAGAGGATATCAAGTACCAATATCTTCAAATGTTGAGAAACTGTTACATCTGTAAATCCCACTAATTCACAATTTAATACCATACACGTTACATACTCACATTTCCAATCTTTTACAGCACATAACAAAGTTATTAGAAAAACTGGACGGCCACGACCAAGGATGTTGTAGAGTTCTGACAGGGAGAGCCAAGATCAGGGAAGTGGTTTGAAGAAACCTGTCTACTAAAAAACATAGGAATAGGAGTAATTTAAAATGTTCAACACATATTAAATGCACGACTGTGACTCCAAATCACCATTTAGTATGTGCTGTATTATAGGGTCTAAAAACTGCCAGCCCCTAGTGGAATGTTAAATTGGCACCCAAGACAGTCAAAGCCTCCCCTAATTCAATATCCCACTATTTTCTGGTTGTACCAAAAAATAAACAACCAGCAAATGATTTCCCCTCTTAAAAAAAAGAATTTACACTTAAAAGAATGGGATGAGGTGGGATTCCAATCATCTTCTTAAAAATGTTTCTTCTAGAGCTACTAAAAAAACTTGCATTTACAAAATAGCTGATAAAAATATTCCTCTGGATTGTAAAAGAAGGGAGAAATAGGGACCACTGATAAGACATGGTATATGGTATTAACCAGACTTGGCTTCTTTCTCTCCTGCTTCATCAGAGGCTGGCCTCTCCTCATTTTCAGTTTCTCCATTTTCCGCAGGTAAATCTTCTTTGGTTCTTGGTTACCACTTCAGCTTGTTTTCCCTTTGCTCCCCTTTTTCCTTTTGGTTGCACTCTTTTGTCTTAAGTTCTATCCTTTCCCGCTGCCTTCACAGGAGCGGGTTTAGCGGATAGCCTCGCAGACCTCCTCTTGGGCTCCTCCTTCCCAGCAGCTTCGGCCGAGCTCACCTTCCTCTTGGGCATCCTGGCCGGGCTTGCGGGACGCGGCGCGCCGAGAGCCTTCTGGAAGCCAAGCTGCTGGCCGCTACCGCTCCTGCAGCTGCCCGAGCTGCTGAGACCAGCGGCGGGTCGCTGGGAGAACCGGATGGAACCGGATTGGGAGCCCCTGTATTTACTTTTTTGTCAACTAGCCATTCGTATCTTTTGCCTATTATTCTATTGGGTTGCTGGTCATTTTCTTATTGATTTTATAGTGACTTTATAAATTAGGGAGATTGGTCCTTTGTGATATTAGTTGCAGATATATTTTACCAGATATACCATAATCAAAACAGTATTGTATCAGCACAGGAATAGACAAAGAGGCAAGTGAAATATAATAGTCCAAAAACAAAACCCAAGTATGCATGCAGAATTTAATATATAACAAAAGTAGCATTTCAATTCAACGGTTTAATAAATAAATGCTGGTACAACAGATATCCACAAGAAAGAAAACAGTGCCAGACCTCTACATCATACCATATCAAATATGTATTCTAGAGGGATGAACAATTTTTAAATAAACTTTTTACTTTAGAACAATTTTGGATTGACAGAAAACATGAAAAGATAGTACAGAGAGTTTCTGTATATCTCACACCCAGTTTCCCTTATCATTATCATCTTACATTAGTTATTGATGGTATATTTGCCACAATTTGTTCACAATTAATTAACCAACATTGATGAATTATTATGAACTAAAGTCGATACCTTATTTGGGTATCCATAGTTTCCCCTAATTTCCTTTTTCTGTTCTAGGATCCTGTCTAGGATCCTGTCACATTACATTTAGCTGTCATTGCTCTTTAGGCTCCTCTTGGTTGTGACAGTTTCTCAGCCTTCTCTTGTTTTTGATGACCTTGATAGTTTTGAGGATTACTGGTTAGGCATTTTGCAGGATACTCCTTTATTGTAATTTGTCTGGAGTTATGGGTTTTGGGGAGGAGACCACGGAGTTAAAGTACCATTCTCATCATATCCTATCAAGGAGTCATGCTATCAACACGACTTAACACTGTTGATGTTAACCTGGATCACCTGACTTGAGGTAGTATTTGTTGGGTATATCCACTCTAAAGTTACTCTATTTCCCCCCTTTCCATACTGGACTCTTTGGAAGGAAGTCATTATGTGCATTTCACACTTAAGGTGTGAGGAGTTACGCTCTGCCTCCTTGAGAGTGTAGTATCTACATAAGTTATTTTATTTATTTTATTGGAGATATCTTTGGTTGGGTTTTCCCAAAATTAGACTCTGAGGCAAGGATTTAAGTGCAAATGTGTTATTTGGGAGGTGATCCCAGGGGTCTGTGGATCCACTGGATTCACTGTGAAACTTGGAACAGGACTTCATTTCTCACCAGGCCTCTATATATCCCACTCTTAACAGGGGCCCATGATGATGCTTTAAGTCTCCTAGTATCAGCCCCTTAAAATATTGGTATTCCTCTTTCCCCAGTATATATTCCCAGTATACAGTTATACTGATAAATGGCCTAGGTCTTGTTGGGGAAGAATTGCTGGAATCATAACTGTATATATCTATGGTGGCATTACAGAGTTCTTCCTCAAGGAGCCCTGGCTTCCTCTTCACTTAATCAGCTCGGGGTCTGAGAACTTGTTCAGGAATGGAAACTGGGAAGTAGATCATCTGGTGTTTTAAAGCTGTATGTACCCCAGAAAAAAACATGTTCTTAAATCTATTCCTGTAGGTGTAAACTCATTGTTAGTAAGACCTTTTGATGAAGCTACTTCAGTTAAGGTGTGGCCCACCTCCTTCAGGATGGGTCTTAATTCTCTTTATGAACAGAATGAAGAGAGGCAGAGAGAGAGAGAGAGAGAAGGAGAGAGAGAGAGGGAGAGAGAGAGAGAGAGAGCACCACGGGAGCAAGAAGCTGAAAGAAACGAAATCCAGAAGAGAAGGTAGAGACGAGAAGATGCTACCATGTACCTTGCCATGTGGCAGAGGAGCCAAGGATTGCCGGCAGCTCGTCTTCAGAAGAAAACATTGCCTTGATCACACCTTGATTTGGACATTTTCTCAGACTCTCTGAGTGAATAAATTTCCATTGTTTAAGCCAACCTATTTAATGGTATTTTCTTCCAGCAGCCTATGAAACTACAACAGATCATGATTTCTCCATTGTGGTGACTGACAGCAGTCTACTGCTCACCTATTTTTTATTTTTTTATTTTTTGTTTTATAAGCAATACCTTTGTTGGTTTCTCATCTATCTTGTTCCTAGTAATTCCCTAGTTTATTAGCCATTTCTACAGAACCCTGAAGGTCAAAGCCCCATCTTTGCTACTCCGGACTTGCTGCTGATTATAGTTATTACACTCACTTTGATTCTGACAGTTAAGTGCTGCCAACTGGCCACTGGTATTCTAGAATCCTATAATTCCCATTGACACCAATGAGCCCAACTACATAGCAGCCTCCTCTATCATCAACTCTGGACCATAGAAGACAGCCACCACCAAGCTTTTCAACAATGCCAGTGGCACATTCTTATTGCCTTAATAAAATAAGTGTCCTCTGGGCCCTCCCAGGGAACATAGTCAGCTGGTCTAATTTTCTGGTCTTACAAAAGAAAGTCATTCTAATTTGACAACCCCTCTGGGCCTTCTGACCCTTTCCTTAGTCAATCCCACAATTCTACTTCATTTACTATATAAGCATTGTTGTTTGCAACCTTGAAGGAGCCATTGAGGCAGTAGATTAGCACTGGCTCCAGGTATCATTGCCAGGATATTAAATCCTGAGTTATGAAAGAGTGCTCCAATATCAATAAACTTCCCCATATCCAGCTTTATAGTCCTCCCTCCCTGGTCCAGAACTCTCAAGGTCCATTCCCAGGTTTATTCTCCTGATTCTCAACAATACATAATAGCCAAGTCCTACAACTATTTCAATGAATAATCTATTTTCTCCCATAGTAGGAAAAATACTTCCTGTATTAGTCAGCCAAAGGGGCGCTAATACAAAATACCAGAAATCAGTTGGTCTTTATAAAGGGTATTTATTTGGGGTAGAAGTCCACAGTTACCAGGCCATAAAGCATAAGTTTCTTCCCTCACCAAAGTCCATTGCCACGTATTGGAGCACTACAGCTGCCAACGTTTGCCAAGGTTCACGCTTCTTGGGTTCCTCTCTTCCCAGGGCTGCATTTCTCTCCGGACTTAGCTCCTCTGTTTCCTCCACAAGGTCAGCTATAGACTACCAGGTGAACGGCTCACTTCTCTTCCCCTGGGGCCTTCTCTCCAACATCAAAACTCCAACATCAAAACTGCTTCTCAAAAACTGCTCCCTCTGTCCTTTGCCTTGCCTTTTAATTTGATTCCCCCACCCCCCAAGGGGTGGGGCTCAACGCCCTACTGAGGTAGCCCAGTCAAGGCCCTAATCATAACTTAATCATGTCCAGATTAACAGATCAGTTTACAAGCATGATCCTATTATATTTTTGGAATTCATAATTACATCAAATTGCCAAATGGCTACACTTCCCTACTTAGTCCATGCTAAGAATTGCCCCTAGTTATCTGTCTATAGAAGAAATGATGGGAGGTGATGGACAGATCTTGAGGGAGACATGAATCATCCTCCCTTGTACCACTCACAATCAAATCTTGGGTCTGGTTTTCAGCCTAGTCTGCTCTTGGGCTGCAAGAGATGAAAAAAAAACAAAAGTAACCATGAAGGCCTTCTGCTTTCACACCATTCCTTAAGTTAGTAGTTGGCTGACAGATCTTTCATTTTCTTCCTTTGGGTTTCTAAGGCCATTAACAACAGCAAACAAACTCTATGATTCTCGAAATTTTCATTACTCATATCTTTAAAGTGCTAGAGCTATTGCTTAAGTCAGCACATCTCCTTCCATCTGTACCTCATCCCAATCCAGCATAGGTGAGGGTCTCAGCAATTGTGATGCTATAGCATGCGGGGATTACCACCACCCCACTTACCACCAGTGATGAGGTCCTTGCCCTGTGGTCTACAAGTATCTGATTCCAGAATTCCATCCTTCAAAGGACCACTTCTGGTACCAATGTCATACTTTGGGTGAAACAGAACCTGAGATAAGTACTATAGTGTAAGAGCTTATTTGGGAGGTAATCCCAGGAAGCAATTATAGGGAAGTGGAAAATTGGAATAGGGAAATGATGGAAAACAATACAAATTAGCAGGTTAGTGCTGCAGGCAACTGGGGCTCAATTCCCTGGGACCTCAGGAAGACTAAATAGAACATGCCTCAGAGTTTTCCCGCTCAAGGAACAAGGAAGTTGGGTTATTTTTCCTCAACTCCTGACCATCATTGAGGGTTGCACCTATGGGCCTTAATTCCCTAGCATTTCTGGCCTGCCTTGCACACTGGCTGAGCACACTCCTGTGGCCAGAAAGTTTTCAGGCAGAAGGTCACAGATTTTTTAGTAAGAAGTCATTGTCCTGTTCGGAAACAACTAGTGCCTTGGAGATATTGGGAGGGGCACTAACAGATTCGGTTACAGGGGAAATTATTAACTTTTTATTTAAATATATTTGTATTTTTTTTTCTGGCCTAAGTGAGCATGTGTCTGTGCTCTGGTTCTCTTTAGATTCTGAAGTGGGAGGTGTGGTACTACAGCAATCCTCCAATGCTGTACATACTGGGGAATTTTCCCCAAATAGGTAAGGGAATAGGATGTTGGACAGAAAAAAAATCCATTGCACACATTCATTCATGACTAGATCAGTTCTCTTTGTTATAGTCTCATGTATCCCCTTATACTTTTACCTTCTTATCACTCAGAGATGTTTTTTCTGCAAATAACAGAATATGCAACTAAAATGGCTTAAAAATATGGGTTTACAAGTTTATTCTTCTCACAGAACTGGAAGGCTGGAAGTCAGGGGCTGCAGGAAATTGTACAGCACCTCAACAATGTCACTGCTGCTGATGTTGCAATTCTCTTAGTCTTCCTCTCATTATCACTAGATGAATTTTACAGCTCCACATTCAAAGCAAGAATAAGGAAAAAGAGGAAGGAATAGCACCTCTATAAGGAAAAGAAAAGTTTTCCTAAAGCACTCATGTATTAGTTTCCTATTGCTCTTGTGACAAATTACCCCATACTTAGTGGTTTAAAACAACACAAATGTATTATCTTATGGTTCTGGAGGTCAGAAGTCTGAAATAAGACTTACTGGCTGTATTAGTCAGCCAAAGGGGTGCTGATGCAAAATACCAGAAATCAGTTGGTCTTTATAAAGGGTATTTATTTGGGGTAGAAGTCCACAGTTACCAGGCCAAAAAGTATAATTTTCTTCCCTCACCAAAGTCTATTGCTACATGTTGGAGCAAGACAGCTGCTGACGTTTACCAGGGTTCAGGCTTCTTGGATGCCTCTCTTCCCAGGGCTGCGTTTCTCTCTGGGCTTAGCGCTTCTGTTTCCTCCACAAAGTCAGCTGTAGACTATGAGGCTATCTAGGCTTTGCTTCGCTCCACAAGGCCAGCTGTGAACTCTCAGGTTAATGGCTCATCTCTATCCCAGGGCCTTCTCTCCTTCCTCACCAGAACTCCAACATCAAAACTGCTCTTTGCCATGCCTTTTATATTTGATTCCCCCACCAACCAGGGGGTGGGGCTCAACACCCTACTGATGTGGCCCAGTTAATGCTGTAATCATAACTTAATCATGCCCAGATTAGCAGACCAGTTTATAAGCATAATCTGATATCTATTTTTGGATTCATAATTACATCAAACTGCCAAACTGCTACACTGGGTATAGCAGTTTGGCATTGTTTATGAATACCAAAAATAGTTATCGGATTATGTTTGTAAACTTGTCTGTCAGAAGTATCACTTTTAATTGATTAGATTATGAATAGGACTTTGACTGGGCCACGTCAGTAGGAAGTTGCATCCTTGCCCCCTTGGTGGGCAGAGACTCACAGAGAAACACGCACCTCAGAGAAGGGAGGTTGGAGTTTTTGAGCTGGAGCCTGGGAAGTAAGCACACAGAGGAGTAGAGCAGCTGAGCCCGGACAGACTCGAGCCCTGGGGAAAGAGACAGAGCTGGTCACCTAATATTCTACAGTTGGCCTTGTGGAGAAGCAGAGCAGCTGAGCCCAAAGAGAAATGAGCCCCAGGAAGCCTGGACCCTGGCAGAAGTTGGCAGCCATATTGCTCCAACACATGGCAATAGACTTTGGTGAAGGAAGTAACTTACGCTTTATAGCCTGGTAGCTGTAAGTTTTTACCCCAAATAAATACCCTTTATAAAAACCAACAGATTTCTGGTATTTTGCATCAGCACCCCTTTGGCTGACTAATACACTGGGCTAAACTCAAAGTGTCAGCAGAGCTGCACTGCTTCTGGAAATTCTAGGAAAGAAACTGTTTCTTTGCCTTTTCCACTTTACATTCCTTGGCTGGTGACCTCATTACATCTTCACAGCCAGCAATCACATCACTCAAACCTCTGCTTCCTTCCTCACATCTCCTTCTCTAACTCTGACACTTCTGCCTTCCTATCCAACATTTAAGAACCCTTGTGATCACATTGGGTCCACCTGGATAACCCAGGATAACCTCTCTATTTTAAGGACATTTGATTAGGAACATTAATCCCCCCTTTGCTATGTAACATAACATATTCACAGGTTCTAGGGATTAGGATGTGGACATCTTCGGAGGACTAAATTTTGCCTACCACAACCCGCTTATGTCTCATTTGCTAAAATTACAATGTTGGCCTCATTGGCAAAAATTCTGGCTGGAAGGAGGCTGGAAAAAGGGAATTAGGAGTGGGAGTTGGGTCAAGTAAACAACAGTGTATTTCATACCTGGGTAGCACTTCTCACAGTTTGTAATTATATATTTGTTGTATGATTTTCTCCCCTAATAGACAATATATCCCATGAGAACAAGAACAACACACACAGACACACACACACACACAAGGGAAAGTATATTCTCTACAGCATTTGTTGGCCATAAAACTGGAAACAATCTAAATGTTCATCTATAGGAAGCAGGTTAAATAAATAATTTAATTTTTTATTAGAGAAGTTACAGGGTTCAAATATACCACCCTATTATTAACATCTTTCATTTGTGTGCTACATTTGGTACAATTGATGAAAGCACATTATAATAATTGTGTCGTTAACTATAGTTCGTGGTTTAACTTAGGGTTTGCTGTTTGTGTTGTGAAGTTCCATGGATTTTAAAAGAATTTTAATTCTAGTAACACATGTACAACATAAAATTTCCCTTGTTAATCACATTCAAATATATAATTCACTGTTGTTAATTATGTTCACAATGTTGTGGTACCATCACCACAATCAATTACTAAAACTTTCCCATCATCCCCGTATTAGTCAGTTTTCTCTAGGGAAATAGAACCGACAGTAAATATCTGTAAATAGTATGAGATTTTATAAAATTGTCTCATGTGACCACGGGGATGCATAAATCCAAATTCCGCAGGGGCTCTGATGAAGATCCTTGATGAGTTCCCAGAAGACACTGGCTGTCTGAGGTAGAGATAGGAATTCTCTCTCTGAATGCTGAAATCACTTCACCTTTTAAGGCCTTTAACTGATTGGATGAAACATCACTCATTGCTGATGGCAATCTCCTTAGTTGATTGTAGATGTAACCAGCTATCTATGCAGTCAACTCACTGATTATTAAAGTCCATGAAGTGCCCTTGTATTACAATTATCCTCAGTGCTTGCTTAACAAACACCTAGGCACCATTACCTGGCTAAGTTGACACATTAACCTAACCATCACAGTCCACCCCTTGTCAACTTGGCAGCCATACACATCACCTTAAACCATATATAGTCCCTAAACAAAAGCAATGATTGAGATATATATAATCTCCACCTAACAATATTCAACTCTCCTGCGTACAGCTGGAAACACACCAATTCCCTCCAGAATAGGGTGCAAGTCCTTGGATAATATTCACTCTTAAACTTGACTCCTTAAATACTATGACATGAAAGTAATACAACTTATGTCATTTGATAAGGGAAAAGGTTAGGGAAGAAAACAAAGATATTCATTTTATATACATATACAATCATACTCATAACAAAATAAAGAGAACATTCTTGACCATTACAGTCCTCCTTTCTTTAACTGGTCAGGTGGTCAAAGTTCATATTTATCACTACCTTCTTGCACTACCCATTCCATGTTCCCTTTACCCTCAGCAAGCACTTCAGCTGGCCGTGGTTCTTTGCCAGGTGAGGTGACCCAAACATTCATTCCTGAAGATTCTAGGCCATTGTTAGTCCTGCTTGGATTGGTTTGTTGCAATTTTCCTCTGACTTTAATCACAGGGCATAGCAGTACTAGGAGACGCCCTAGAGGATCTCCTGTATTCCAGGCAAACATTTTTTTACCCCCATTATGTAGATGTAGTCTTATTTCCCCCTGATAGTCAGGATCAATCACCCCAGCCAGTACAGTAATTCCCTTCTTTGCTTGTTGATTCACTGGTAAGAGGAGCCCAAAGTGGCCAAGTGGCAGTCTTAACTTCTAGTTCAATGGAATTATTGTTGTGCTCTCTTGTGGAAGCACTCCTCCTTTTGGAACTAAGACCTGTAGACCAACAGGGACAGGAAGCAAAAAATTTCCTAGTGGATCACTAGGGGAATAGTGAATGGTGCCACTCCCATTTCCACTCCTTCATTCCTGGACCCATGAATCCAGGTTATGGGAGAAACAGCACCATAAAGTGGATACTAACTTAGAGCATATATAGCCTGTTGGAGAACATTGTCCCAGCCCTGCAAGGGATTGCCACATAGTTGGCGTCATAATTGAGTCTTCAGAAGGCCATTCCACCATTCTATCAATTCAGCTGCTTCAGGTTGATGAGGAGCATGGTAAGACCAGTGAATTCCATGAGCTTGGGCCCATTCCCACACATCATTTGCTGTGAAATGGGTTCATTGATCAGAAGCAGTGCTGTGTGGAATGCCATGGCATTGGATAAGACATTTGGTAAGTCCATGGATGGTAGTTTTGGAAAAAGCATTGTGTGCAGGGAAAGCAAACTCATAACCAGAGTATATTTCTATTCCAGTTAGAACAAATTGCTGTCCCTTCCATGATGAAACTGGTCCAATATAGTCAACTTGCCACCAGGTAACAGGCTGATCACCTCGGGGAATGGTGGCATATCAGGGGCTGAGTGTGGGTCTCTGATGCTGGCAGATTGGGCACTCAGCAGTGGCTATAGACAATTCAGCCTTGGTGAGGGGAAGTCCATGTTGCTTAGCCCATGCATAACCTCCATCCCTGCCACCATGAGCACTTTTTTCATGAGCCCATTGGACAATGACTGGAGTGGTTGGGAAAAGAGGCTGAGTGCTAGCCAAAGAGTGGGGTCATCTTACCCACTTAATTATTAAAATGTTCCTCTGCTGAAGTCACCCTCTGGTGAGCATTCATGTGGGACACAAATATCTTTAAGTTTTTTGCACACCCAGAGAGGTTTAGCTACAAACTTCTTCCCCAGACTTCTTTATCACCAATTTTCCAATCATATTCCTTCCAAGTCCCTGACCATCCAGCCAAACCATTGGCAACAGCCCATAAATCAGTGTACAAATGCATGTCTGGCCATTTCTCCTTCCAAGAAAAATGAACAACCAGGTGCACTACTCAAAGTTCTGCCCACTGGGAGGATTTGCCCTCACCACTGTCCTTCATGGATGTCCCAGAAAAGGGCTGCAGTGCTGCAGCTGTGTACTTTCAGGTGGTACCTACATATCATGCAGAACCATCAGTAAACCAGACCTGAGTTCTCTTCCTCAGTCAACTGATTGTAGGGAACTCCCCAAGAGGCCATAGTTGTGGACTGGGAAAGGGAAGGTAACGTGGCAGGAGTGATGACCATGGGCATTTGGGCCACTTACTCGTGCAACTTACTTGTGCCTTCAGGACCTACACAAGCCCTATCTAGTATATACCACTTCCACTTTATGATTGAGTGCTGCTGTGCATGCCCAACTTTATGGTTTGATGGGTCAGACAATACCCAGCTCATGATAGGCAACTCAAGTCTCATGGTAACTTGATGGGCCATGGTGAAGTGCTCAGCCTCTACTAAGGCCAAGCAGCAGGCCAACAGCTGTTTCTCAAAGGAGGGTAGTTATATGCAGAGGATGGCAGGGCTTTGCTTAAAAATCCTAAGGGTCTACATTGTGATTCTCCTATAGGAACATGCCAAAGAGTCCAAATGGCATCTCTATTTGACTCTGACTCTTCCAGCACCATTGGATCTGCTGGATCATAAGGCCAAAGCGGCAGTGCAGCTTGCACAGCAGCCTGGAACTCATGCACAGCCTCTTCTTGTTGCAATCCCCAGTCAAAACCGGCAGCTCCTCTGGTCACTCAGTAAATGGGCCAGAGTAGCACACCTAAATGAGGAATGTATTTTCTCCAAAATCTGAAGCGATCAACTAAGCATTGTGCCTCTTTTTTGGTCATAGGAGGGGCCAGATGCAACAGCTTATCCTTCACTTTAGAAGGGATATCTTGACATGCCCCACATCACTGGACACCTAGAAATTTCACTAAGGTGGAAGGCCCCTGTATTTTTCTTGGATTTATCTCCCATCCTCTCTCACGCAAATGCCTTACCAATAAGTTTAGACTAAATGCTATTTCTTGCTCACTAGGTCCAATCAACATGATATCATCAATATAATGGACCAGTGTGATATCTTGTAGGAGGGAGAGATGATCAAGATCCCATGGACAATATTATGACACAGGACAGGAGAGTTGATATACCCCTGAGGCAGGACAATGAAAGTATATTACTGGCCTTGCCAGCTGAAAGTAAACTATTTCTGGTGGTCTTTACTAGTGGCAATTGAAAAAAAAACATTTGCTAGGTCAATAGCTGCATTCTAGGCACCAGGAGATGTGTTGATTTGCTCAAGCAATGACACCACATCTGGAAGAGCAGCTGCAATTGGAGTCACCACGTGGTTATGTTTATGATAACCTACTGTCATCCTCCAAAATCCATCTGTTTTCTGCACAGGCCAAATAGGAGAGTTGAATGGGGCTGTGGTGGGAATCATCACCCCTGCATCTTTCAAACCCTTGATGGTGGCACTAATCTCTGCAATTCCTCCAGGAATCTGGTATTGCTTTCAATTTACTATTTTGCTAGGTAGGGTCAGTTCTGGCGGTTTCCATTTGACCTTTCCTACCAAAATAGCCTTCACTCAAGTCAGGGATTCACTCTTCAATGTGGAGATTCTGCCAGTTACTGAGTATGTCTATTCCAATTATGCATTCTGGTATTGGGGAAATAACCACAGAATGGGTTCTGGGACCCACTGGACCCACTGTGAGATGGAGCTGACCTAAAACTCCATTGATCACCTGACCTTCATAAGCCCCTACTCTGACTGGTGGACCACAGTGAAGTTTTGGGTCTCCTGGAATTAATGTTACTTTTGAGCCAGTGTCTAATAATCCCCCAAATGTCTGATCATTTCCTTTTCCCAAAAGCACATTTAACCTGGTAAAAGACTGTTAGTTTCTTTGGGTAAAGCTGGGAGGAAGATTAACTGTATAAATTTTTTGGCAGTATAACAGGATCCTTCCCCAAGTGGACCTGGCCTTCCCCTCATTCAAGGGGCTTTTGGGCTGTAAACTGTCTCAAGTCTAGAAATTGCTTAAGGGGCCTTGACTCTGTTTCTGTAATTCAAGTTAGGGTTATGTTCACTCAACCTAGAATGCTTCTGCTTATTCAGATCAAGCAGGAATTCAGTACACAGCCCATCTATTTCACTTCTAAGTACCCCATGATCTAGTAGCTAATGCAATATGTCTATGTGACTCAGACTCTTTTGATTGTTGCTTTGATTCTGTCTTTCATTGTGGTAGCCATGCCTACCTTGTCTTTGGGGATTAAGTGCTGCTACTTGGCTTCTGCCAACCCAGGATCCTATCATCCCCATAGTGTTTAAGGATTCTACTTCCATGACAGCAGTTCCCACAGTAATATCTGGACTACAGAGAAGAGCAACCACAGAGTCTTCAGGGAAGATGGAGTTAGTCTTACAAATTTGTTCCTCACAGTCCTGATTAAAGGTGTGTCCGCTGGACATTCCTGGGGTGGGTGGGCAGGTCTTAAATGGTGACTCCATTCCAGCATTCCAATCTCTCCTAAGCCTTTGGATCCCCTCATCTACAGTATGCCAGGGTAAATCAGGCATCTTGACCTCAGACATTCTAGGCTAGGCCACCTTTTGGTCCATGTTTTAGCCAGCCACCTGAACAAACTGTTAGAGCCCTTTCCAACCCTTTAAGCTTCAGCTTTGAATGCAGAATCTCTGCTTAGTGGGCCCATGTCAATAAATTCAGCCTGATCCAACTTTATATTCCTTCCACCATTATCCCATACCTTTAATATCCATTCCCACATATATTCCCTTGATTTCTGTCTATATAAATTGAAAAACTCATGTATTCTTTTATAATATAATGTACTTCTTCATGGGTCACACTTTGTACTTCACCTTTGGGGGCTTGTTGTGATTTTAGTCTAGTTACAGGCTTGGAAGTGGGGGTGGGTAAGGAGAAGAATTAGAAATGTCTTACAAGCTACTTACCTTGGGGCATCCCTTTGCCATTTCATCTTGTGAGACAGGATTAACCTTTTCAGGCAGGGGTTGGATGGCAGACTCCTCAGGGCAGGGTGAAGGTTAGATGATGGTTTCTTCAGGGTAGGGAGGAGTTGGAGTCCTCTTGGAGCAGGCTGAAAATTGGGCAGTGAAGGCTTGAGGTTGGATGGTACCCTTCTTAGGTCAGGGAGAAGGTCCAGACTCCGTGGGGTAGGCTGGAGTGTGGGTGATGCAAGCTTGATATTGGGTGGTCTCCACAGGGCAGACCAACAGGTTTCTCTGGCAAAGTCTCAGCAGAAATTAGGGTTTCACTTTCCCCAATGATATCATCATCAACCCGTATGTCTCCATCCCAATTTTCAGGGTTCCACTCTTTCCAATAAATGCCCTCACTTTAACAGCAGACACCCTGCAAGGCAGAGATTTTAGTTTCTGTTGAAGCTCTGCTACTCATACAATGAAACTGTGAGTCTTGCTTTCAGAGATCTCAAGTTTGTGGCTGCACGAAACAAGATTTTCTTTCAGAACACACATAGAAACTTTCACATCATTCATGCAACGCTTAAGTTGCAAATTTGAAATCTTCAGCTCATCTCTTTCTTTTGTAACCATATCCAGCATATTTAGGAACAGCCAGCCAAGATCATTGTACCCTTAAACTCCACAATACTCTGTTAAGGTGTTAAAAACACTCACCCAGATCCTTGCCTCTTATAAGCTTGGAAGTAGTCGTATACAGCGGTGATATTTTGTGTATCTCTGTTGCCAACTCACACCATGGACTGTCAGTGGCCTCTTAATTATTGTAAAGGAACTCATTTGTGCCATTGAATCTAATCAGAGTGGAGAGCCAATTGTAAAAATCCCAGAATCAATTCAGAAATCCCATTTTTAAGATTCTGTTTCTCAAGAACAACTCCCAGTATCAAGCTGTGTTAGTCAGGGTTCTCTAGAGAAACAGAACTAACAGAAAACATCTGTAAATAATATGTGATTTTATAAAATTGTCTCACATGACCATGGGTATGCACAAGTCCAAGTTCCATAGGGCAGGCTGCAAACCAGGGACTTAATGATGAAGGTTCACATTGAGTTCCCCAGGAGACGCTGGCTCTCTGAAGTAGAGATGGGAATTCTTTCTCTGAATGCTGAAATCACTTCCCCTTTTAAGACCTTCAACTGATTTGGATGAGACATCACTCATTGCTGATGACCATCTCCTTAGTTGATTGTTGATGTAACCAGCCATTTATGCAGTCAACTCACTGATGATTAAAGTCCATGAAATGCCCTGTATTACAATTATCCCAGTGCTTGCTTGACCAAACAACTAGGCACCATTACCTGGCTAAATTAACACATTAGCCTAACCATCACAATCCCAAATAGAAACTCTGTAAATGTTAAGCATTAACTTCCTATTCCCTACCCCCAACCCATTGCCTGGTAACCAATATTCTAGATTCTGACTCTATGAGTTTGTGTATTCTAGTTATTTCATATTAGTGAGATCATACAATATTTGCTCGTTTGTGTCTGGCTTATTTCATTCAACATGATGTCTTCAGGGTTCACCCATGTTGTCACATGCATCAGAATTTTATTCCTTTTTACAGCCAAATAAATATTTCATTGTGTATATATGCCACGTTTTGTTTATCCATTAATCAGTTAATGAATGTTTGGCTTGCTTATGTTTTTTGGCAACTATGAGTAATGCCACTATGAACATCAGTGTATAAATAGCTGTTACAATCCTTGCTTTCAATTCTTTAGGGTATATACCTAGAAGAGGGATTGCTGGGTCATGTGGTAATTCTAATCTTAACTTTCTGAGGACTTGCTAAACTGTCTTCCACAGCAGCTGCACCAATTGACATTCCTACCAACAATGAATGAGTGTTCCTATTTCTCCACATTATCCAAAAGTTGTAATTTTTCTCTTTTTCAAAAAATAGCCATTCTGGTGGATGTGAGATGGTATCTCATTGTTGTGCTTTTTTTTTTTTTTTTAGGTGCTGGGGGCCAGGGATTGAACCTGGTGAACCTGGGATCTCATATGTGGGAAGCCAGTGCTCAACCACTGAGCCACATCGGTTCCCCTGAGTTTGTTTTATGTTTTTGTTTGTTTGTTTGTTTGTTTGTTTGTTGTTTGTTTTGGTTTTTCTTTAGGAGGTACTGGGAACTGAATCTAGGACTTTCTATGTGGGAAGCAGGTGCTCAACCACTTGAGCCACATCCACTCCCTCTCATTGTGGTTTTGATTTGCATTTTCCTAATACCAATGATGTTGAGCATCTTTTCATGTGGTTTTTGGTCATTTGTATATTTATTTTGAAGAAATGACTATTCAAGTCTTTTGTCCATTTTTTAATTTGTTTGTCTTTTTGTTGTTAAGTTGAAGGATTTGTTCATGTACTCTGGATATTAAACCCTCCTCAGATATGTGGTTTCCAAGTATTTCTCCCATTGTGTAGATTGTCATTTTACTTTCATGTTAAAGTCCTTTGAGGCACAAAAGTTTTGAATTTTGATGAGGTTTCATTTAGCTATTTTTTCTTTTGTTGCTTGTGCTTTGGGTGTAAAGTGTAAGAAATCATTGCCTAACATAAGGTCTCAAATATGCTTCCTTATGTTTTCTTCTAGGAATTTTATAGTTCTGGCTCTTATATTTAGGTCTTTGATCCATTATGAGTTGATTTGTGTATATGGTGTGAGGTAGGGGTACACCTTCATTCTTTTGCATATGAAGATACAG
This sequence comes from Tolypeutes matacus, assembly GCA_026826555.1. Taxonomy (NCBI): domain Eukaryota; kingdom Metazoa; phylum Chordata; class Mammalia; order Cingulata; family Chlamyphoridae; genus Tolypeutes; species Tolypeutes matacus. The sequence goes on from JAKSZT010053810.1 coordinate 337,940, forward strand.
TTTTCTCAGCACTATTTGTTGAAGAGACTCTTCTTTCCCAATTCAGTGGTCTTTGCCTGCTTGTCAAAAATCAGTTGGCTATAAATGTAAGAGTTGATTTCTAAACTCTCAATTCAATTTTATTGGTCTCTATGTCTATTCTTGTGCCAATACCATGCTGTTTTGGTTACTGTGACATAAGTTTTAAGATTGGGAAGTGTTAGTCCTCCAACTTTGTTCTTTTTCAAGATAGCTTTAGCTCTTAGGGGTCCCTCATCATTCCATATAAATTTGATGATTGACTTTTCCATTTTTGGAAAGGTTATTGGAATTTTGATTGGGATTACATTGAATCTGTAAATCCCTTTGGTCTACTACATTTTAACGATACTTAGTCTTCCAATCCATGAACATGGAATGTCCTTCCATCTATTTGGGTCTGCTTTGATTTCTTTTAGCAATATTTTGTAGTTTTCTGTGTATAAGTCCTTTAAATCCTTTGTTAGACTTATTCCTAGATACTTGTGTCTTTTAGTTGCTATTGTAAATGGACTTTTTTTTCTTGATTTCTTCTTCCAATTGATCATTACTAATGTATAGAAACACTACTGAATTTTGGGTGTTGATCTTGTAACCTGCCATTTTGTTTAATTCATTTATTAGCTCTAGGTACTTTGTTGTGGACTTTTCAGGATTTTCTATATATAGAATCATGTCATCTGCAAATAGGAAAAGTTTTACATCTTCCTTTCCAATTTGGATGTCTAATTTCTCTAGTTAGAACTTCCAGTACAATGTTGAATAACAATGGTGACAGTGGGCATCCTAGTCGTGTTCCTGATCTTAGAGGGAAAGCTTTCAGTCTTTCACCATTGTATATGATGTTCGCTGTGGGTTTTACATATATGCCTTTTATCATGTTAAGGATGTTTCCTTCTATTCCTAGTTTTGTAAGTGTTTTTATTAAGGAGGAGTGCTAGTCCTGTCAAATCCTTTTCTGCATCAATTGAGATGATCATGTGTTTTTTCCTCCTTCATTCTCTTACTGTTGTTTACTACATTAATTTACTTTCTTGTGTTGAACCACCTTTGCATACTGGGGATAAACCCCACTTGATCATGGTGTATAATTCTATAATTCTATTGATGTGCTGTTGAATTCCGTTTGCTAGTATTTTCTTGAGAATTTTTGCAAGTCTATCTATTCATAAGAGACATTGGCCTGTAATTTTCTTTTCTTGTGGTATCTTTATCTGGCTTTAGTGTAAGGTTGATGTTGCCCTTGTAATTAGGAAGTGTACACTGCTCTTCAATATTCTGGAAGAGGATTCATGTCAATTCTTCCTGGAATGTTTGGTAAAATTCCCCTGTGAAGCCATTTGGTCCCGGGCTTTTCTTTTTTGGGAGTTTTTTTTTTTAATTAATTAATTTATTTATTTTAAAGAAACCTTAGATTACATAAATGTTATATAAAAAATATATAGGGGATTCCCATATGACCCACTGCCTCTGTTGGGAGGTTTTAGATTACTGATTCAATCTCTACTAGTTATTGGTTTCTTCAGATTTTCTATTTGGTCTTGAATCAGGGTAGGTAGTTTGTGTTTTTAGGAATTTGTCCATTTAATCTAGGCTATCAAATTTGGTGGCAGACTGTTGTTCATAGTGTCCTCTTATACTCCTTTTTATTTCTGTGGGGTAGGTAGTAATGTCCCCTTTTTCATTTCTGATTGTAGTTATGTTTTCACCTCTATACCTTTTTCTTCATCAATCTAGCTAAATATTTGTCAATTTTGTTGATCTTTTCAAAGAACCAACTTTTGGTTTTGTTGATTCCCTCTATTGTTTTTTATTCTCTATTTCATTTATCTCCCCCTTAATTTTTATTTCCTTCCTTTGGCTCACCTTGAGTTTAGTTTGCTCTTCTTTTTCTAGTTCTTCCAACTTTGAGGATAGGGCTCTGATTTGAAATCTTTCTTTATTGATGTAAACATTTATAGCTATAAATTTCCCTTGCAGCATTGCCTTTGCTGCATCCCATATGTTTTGCCATGTTCTATTTTCATTTTCATTTACCTCAAGCTAATTCCTAATTTCCCTGTGATTTCTTCTTTAACCCATTGGTTGCTTAAGACTATGTTGTTTGGGGGGGGCAAGATGGCGTTGGTGTAGGAGGGCGCACACTGCAAGCTCCCAGAGCAAGGCGGATTGGGGACGGGGTCCTGCCCGGGGGTCTGTGCTGTGCACGCGTGGAGTGAGAAGCTTGGGACATCTATCTGCGCGGATCGGCGGCATGGACCGAACGGTGGAGATTCGTGAGTTTTGAGGCTGCCGGTGGAGGTTGGCACAGGCGGCTGAGCCCCGCGGTTACGGAAATAAAAAATAAAACGGCCATTTGGAGCCGCGGGCGGGGGCGAAAAAGTTCTATTTTCTGGGGAGCTGGCTGCCTGGCGCCCCTTGGACCTTGTGTGAGCAGAGCAAACAAGCTAGTCAGCACCCGGTGAACCGGAGGGGGGATTTTGGTCAGGCAAAGCAGCTGATCTCCCTAGCCACCCAGGGATAAGACCCGGGCCGCTGCGGAGCCAGGAGGAAGGGACACTTCCCAAAGAAGGGAGGGTTCGGTTGGAAAACAGGGAAGGGTATTTTATATTTTTAGACATCGATCTGGCTGCCTGCACCGCCCCATAGCTTTGGGGAGCAGATAAGCCGAACTGAAGCAGCACCAGGCTGAGAGCAGACGCGAATCTGCACTCAAACTGATTTACTGAGCAGCCCGGTGACGCTGGAGCTCGGCGCCAGAAGGGGCGGAATCCGCCGTCTTTAGCAATCTTCACTGACTAACATCAGAGTTTCAGCTAACCTGGGCAGTCCGGAAAGTGGGACGTGCTTGATTAATTTCCACGGGCCCAGCTAGGGTCCCTTCCGTAAGGGGGTTGGTCTAGAAGAGGAATTATTTTGGGTCCTGCATTTGGCTAAAAAAAAAAAAAAAAAAAAGTGAGGTCACCTCAACAATTGAAAAATAAATTCTTTTTAATTTAGTTTAATAGCTAAAAGCTGCTTCAGGACCTGCATATAGAACCCTGTGGGGAAATTCATTGATAAACACAAGTAGGCAGGAAGGATCCACGTGGACCCTAGGGGTATCATTGACCCCCCTTGTTTCCTTCTTCTTTTTTCTTTTTTTTTTCTTATTTTTCTTTTTTTTTATTTTTTATTAGTATTAACTTTTTCCTTTCAGACCTTTCTCTACTATTTCTCTACCTCCTCATAATTCTAGCCTTCTAAATCACTATATACATATATTCCTCCATTTGTTTTCCCAGTCCATTATAGGAACTCCATATTTTTTCCTAGTACTCTACACTGCCTACACAAGTTAAATATTCATCTCATTGAGTCTCATTTTGCCCCTCTTCTAACTTTTATCAACATTTCTATTATCCTTCTGCCTTCCTTACATCTTTTGATTCCTCTGGCCCTAACCTTTTGCCTTCAAGGGAACATAGAAAGAAGTAAGGAAATAAAATAAGAAGAAAAACTGCCAAAGAGAAAACTTAACTCACACGCAGAACCAACAGCTAAATAAAATTCTAGAGCATAGAGAAAAGCTAATCAACTGAACAAACCCATCAAGATAATATGATGACCAGAGGGCAACAGAAAAATACAAATGACTCTGAAAAACTGGAAAACATGGACGAGTCCAGTGCACAAAATAAAAACCAGGAAGCAATGCAGTACATCGAACAACTAATCAAAGCTATCCAAATAAATATCATGGACCAACTTAAAGAACTGAAGGAAGAGATTAAGGATATAAAGAAGACACTGGGAGAACATACTGAAAAAATAACTAACACACCTAAAAACGTAATGGATATGATGGCGAACAAAGACACAAGTCAAGAAATGAAAAAGACGCTGGACTCACATGGCAGCAGAATTGAACAGGCAGAGGAAAGAATTAGTGATATGGAAGACAATACAGTTGAAATCAAAGAGATTGTAGAAAACATAGACAAAAAGATAGAAAAAATCCAGTATGGTCTCAGGGAATTAACCGATAATGCAAGACGCACACACATACGCATTATGGGCATCCCAGAAGGAGAAGAAAAGGGAAAGGGAACAGAAGGAGTGTTGAAGGAAGTGATGGCTGAAAACTTCCCAACTCTATTGAGAGAGATGGATGTGCAGATCCAGGAAGCACAGCGCACCCCAAATAGTATAAATCCCAACAGGCCAATTCCAAGACATATACTTGTCAAACTGTCCAATGCTCAAGACAAAGAGAAAATACTCAAGGCAGCAAGAGAAAAGAGAACCATCACATACAAGGGAAGCACAATAAGATTAAGTGCTGATTTCTCAGCTGAAACCATGGAGGCAAGAAGACAGTGGTATGACATAGTCAAAACACTAAAAGAAAAAAACTTCCAGCCACGAATTCTCTACCCAGCAAAATTGGCATTCAAAAATGATGGAGAGCTCAAAATATTCACAGATAAACAGCAATTAAGAGAGTATGTCAAGAAGAAACCAGCACTTCAAGAAATACTAAAGGAATCCCTACAAATTGAAAGGAAAAAACAAAGGAGAGAGAGTTGGAGGAGAGTTTAAAAACAACTGAAAACTCAAAAAGAGAAACAAAACAACATATGACATACATTAACCCAAAGAAAAAATGACTGAAGTAAGAAATTCATTACGAGTAATAACACTGAATGTTAATGGATTAAATTCACCAATCAAAAGACACAGATTGGCAGAATGGATAAGAAAATATGATCCATCTATATGCTGTCTACAAGAAACCCACCTTCGGCCCAGGGATTCAAGGAGGCTGAAAGTGAATGGCTGGAAAACCATTTTACAAGCTAACAATAGCCAAAAAAGGGCAGGAGTAGCTATTCTAATATCAGACAAAATAGACTTTAAATGCAAAACTATTGTAAGAGACAAAGATGGACACTACATATTAGTAAAAGGAGTAATCTCTCAAGAAGAGAGAACAATCATCAACATTTATGCACCTAATCGAGGTGCCTGAAAATACGTGCGGCAAACTCTGGAAAAACTAAGAGGAGAAATAAATTCCTCTACAATTATAGCAGGGGACTTCAACACACCACTATCATCATTAGACAGAACATCTAGGCAGAGAATCAATAAAGAAACGAAGGCACTCAACAATACATTAGAAGATTTGGACTTAATAGACATATACAGAACACTTCACCCAAATACAGCGGGATTTACATTCTTCTCCAGTGCACATGGAACATACTCCAAAATAGACCACATGTTAGGCCCCAAAACAACACTCAATGAATTCAGAAAGATTGAGATTATACAAAGTAATTTCTCTGACCACAACGGAATGAAGTTGGAAATCAATAAGGGCCAGAGAAACAGGTTAGGCACAAGGATATGGAAGTTAAACAACACACTCTTAGACAAACAGTGGGTCAAAGAGGAAATTTCAAAAGAAATCAGTAACTACCTTGAAACTAATGAAAACAACAACACAACATATCAAAACCTATGGGATGCAGCGAAAGCAGTCCTGAGAGGGAAGTTCATAGCCATAAATTCATATATTAAAAAAGAAGAAAGAGCTAAAATTGAAGACCTAACTACACACTTGGAGGAATTGGAAAAACAACAACAAACTAAACCTAAAGGAAGTAGAAAACAGGAAATAACCAAGATTAGAGCAGAACTAAATGAAATAGAGAATAAGAAAGCACTGGAAACAATAAACAAAACCAAAAGCTGGTTCTTTGAGAATATCAACAAAATTGACAAACCCTTAGCCAGACTAACAAAGAAAAAGAGAGAACAGATGCAAATACATAAAATAAGGAATGAGCAAGGTGATATCACTACTGACCCCACAGAAATAAAGAGTATCATAAGAGGATACTTTGAAAAATTATATGCCAACAAGAATGACAATTTAGAGGAAATGGACAAGTTTCTAGAAACCCACAAACAGCCGACATTGATGAAAGAAGAAATAGATGAACTCAACAGCCCAATTACAAGTAAAGAGATAGACTCAGTCATTAAAAACCTCCCAACTAAGAAGAGTCCAGGACCAGATGGCTTCACAGCTGAATTCTACCAAACATTCCGGAAAGAGCTAACACCAATTCTACTTAAGCTCTTCCAAAAAATAGAAGTAGAAGGAATATTACCTAACTCATTCTATGATGCCAACATTACCCTAATACCAAAACCAAATAAAGATACCACAAGAAAGGAAAATTACAGACCAATTTCTCTAATGAACCTAGATGCTAAAATCCTTAACAAAATACTTGCTAATCGCATTCAACAACATATCAAAAGGATTATACACCATGACCAAGTGGGTTTCATCCCAGGTATGCAAGGATGGTTCAATATAAGAAAATCAATCAATGTAATACACCACATAAACAAACTGAAAGAAAAAAATCACATGATCATCTCTATAGATGCAGAAAAAGCATTCGACAAAATACAGCACTCTTTCCTCATAAAAACACTACAAAAGATAGGAATAGATGGAAACTTTCTGAAAATGATAAAGGGTATATATGAAAAACCCCAAGCTAACATCATTTTCAACGGTGAAATCCTAAAAGCCTTCCCTCTGAGATCGGGAACAAGACAAGGATGCCCACTATCACCGCTCCTATTTAACATTGTCTTAGAAGTACTTGCTCGAGCACTGAGACAAGAAAAGGACATAAAAGGCATCCAGATTGGAAAAGAAGAAGTAAAAATTTCATTATTTGCAGATGACATGATCCTATACATAGAAAGCCCTGAGAAATCGACAACAAGGCTTCTAGAACTTATAAAGGAGTTCAGTAATGTTGCAGGCTATAAGATCAATGCTCAAAAATCAGTAGCATTTCTATACACCAATAACCAGCAAACTGAGGAGGAAATCAGGAAAAAAATACCATTTACAATAGTAAACAAAAGAATCAAATACCTAGGAATAAATTTAACTAAAGATATAAAGGACTTATATACAGAAAACTACACAACACTGTTAAAGGAAATCAAAGAAGACTTAAATAAATGGAAAAATATTCCCTGTTCATGGATGGGAAGATTAAACATCATCAAGATGTCTATCCTACCCAAACTAATCTACAGATTTAATGCAATCCCAATAAAAGTCAACACTATATTTTTTAAGGAACTGGAAAAACTAACCACAAAATATATTTGGAGAGGTAAGAGGCCCCGAATTGCCAAAGATATATTGAAAAAGAAAAATGAAGTTGGAGGTATCACATTACCTGACTTTAAAACATACTACAAAGCTACAGTGATCAAAACTGCATGGTATTGGCACAAGGATAGATCTACTGACCAATGGAACCGGCTTGAGAGTTCTGATATAGATCCTCGCATATACAGTCATCTGATATTTGACAAGGCCACGAAACCCACTCAGCTGGGAGAGAGTGGCCTCTTTAACAAGTGGTGCTTGGAGAACTGGATATCCATATCCAAAAGAATGAGAGAAGAATACCATCTCACACCTTATACAAAAATCAACTCAAGATGGATCAAAGATCTAAATATAAGAGCCAAAACCATAAAAACCTTGGAAGATAATGTAGGGAAGCATCTACAGGACCTTGTAATAGGAAATGGTTTCATGAATTTCACACCCAAAGCACGAGCAGCAAGAGAAAAATTGATAAATGGGATCTCCTCAAAATTAAAATCTTCTGCACCTCTAAGGATGTTATTAAGAAAATAAAAAGGCAACCTACCCAATGGGAAAAAATATTCGGCAACCATGTATCTGATAGGAGCCTAATATCCTGCATATATAAAGAAATCCTTCATCTCGAAAATAAAAGGACAAACAACCCATATAAAAAATGGGCAAGTGACCTGAAAAGACACTTCTCCAAGGAAGAAATACAAATGGCTAAAAAGCACATGAAAAAATGCTCAACATCACTTGCTATCAGGGAAATGCAAATCAAAACTACAATGAGATACCATCTTACACCCATCAGAATGACAGCTATTAAAAAAACAGGAGACACTAAATGTTGGAGAGGATGTGGAGGAATAGGAACCCTCATCCACTGCTGGTGGGACTGCGGTATGGTCCAGCCACTGTGGAGGACAGTTTGGCGGTTCCTCAGAAAACTTGCAATAGATCTTCCGTATGATCCAGCAATTCCACTACTGGGTATATACCCAGAAGAACTGAAAACAAAAATACAAACAGATATATGCACACCAATGTTTATAGCGGCATTGTTCACCATTGCCAAAAGTTGGAATCAGCCCCGGTGCCCATCAACAGACGAATGGATAAGCAAAATGTGGCACATACATACAATGGAATATTACTCAGCGGTAAGAAGGAACAAAGTGCTAACATATGGAATAACGTGGATGAATCTTGAAGACCTTATGTTGAGTGAAGCAAGCCAGGCACTGAAGGATGAACAGTATATGACCTCACTGATCTGAACTGAGGAAAGTGAGCAGTCTCTGAGAACCATTGTCTGAAAGATAGGTTAACAAAGGAGAGTAAGAGAAGAGCAGGCTTTGAGCCATCTCCCATATGGACATAATCTATGGTAAAGGGATAGAGTGTGGTTGCATGTTGGGGGATGGGGCAGATGAGTGGTGGTGTTCCTGGGTTTGGTGGTGCAGCACTGGGGGGTTGGTGGATTTGGAAGGGCTGGTTCAAATCCCCAGGGCATGTAACTGTGAATCTTGACATTCCATGGGTTGGGAGAGGTGGGTATCATGGGCCCTGGGGGGCTGGGGAGAAGGGAACAGTCAAGATCTAATGGGTTGTTTGGTGGTCATGGGGAAGGTTTTTCATTACCTTACAGTAATGGACACAGGACATGGTAAATATCATCAAAATTATTAAACTGTATCATCTAAATGGTAAACTATACTGTAAATCACTGACAATGTTTAGTTGCTATATTTTGCTATCTGCATAACAGTTAAAACAATGCTAACAACCAAAAAAAAAAGGGGGGGGAGTTAATATGTGGTGGGGAAGGGGGGGTGGTTTGGTAACTGGGAGTCTCCGGCACTCCGTGTGTGACTTTGCTGTGACCTAAAGCTTCTTTGAAAATTAAATGTAAAATTGGGAGACAATGGGGATTGAGAGGAGGAAGGTGTCATGGCACACCAGACATCCGATAACACAGTGATAAAGGGAAGGGAAAAAGGGAAAAAAGAAAAGAGAAAGGAAAAAAAAATGAATATATATATATATATATATTTTTAAAGGCATTTCCTTTGCTTTTTTGCCCATTTTTTGAATGTCCCAATCCACTAATTATATTTTATTTTGTTCTTTGTTTATTTGTTTTTTTTCCTTCTCT
>JAKSZT010053810.1:347398-394919 GCA_026826555.1 Tolypeutes matacus
GGGGGGGGGGTTCGTGGGGATTGGTTCATCCGAATACACATGAAAGTTATACAAAATCATTCAAAGGATCGGGGGATGGGGCATGGTCACGATGGGTGGATAATCACACATAAATGAGGGAATCTGAATTCCTAACCTGGAGAGCTCTGCCACAGTCTCCAAGGGAGCAGCAATAGTCCTCTGAGTGTAGGGACAGTGCCTGTCAAAATAGGATGACCCACTGATGTGTTTTTTTTTATTGATGACTACCCTTGTGAGTCTTTGCTCTTGTTAATGAGACAGCCTGCAGTTGTGGGGTGCCTAAGGGTTGCCACCTGAGAGCCTCCTTGTTGCTCAAATGTGGCCTCTCTCTAAGCCAAACTCAGCATATGATTGCATTACCTTCCCCCCAACGTGGGACATGACTCCCGGGGATGAGCCTCCCTGGCAACGAGGGATTAATACCAAGTGCCAACTGGCAACACAACTGGAAAAAGACCTTGAATAAAAGGGGGAAATGGTAAAGACAAATGAGTTCAAGTGGCTAAGAGACTTCAAAGAGAGTCGGGAAGTCATCCCAGAGGTAACTCTTACGCACACCTCAGTAGGAGCTCATAGAACATCTAAATGCCTACCACCCCACTCAGTGGGGTTCCTGAGAGCTCCGGAGACACCCTGGTCCTATATAAGGGAGGATAGCCCCAGAGACTGATGCCTTATCAGTGGGTTCTATTTTGGAATCTGTGCTCCTGAGAGTGACAGAATTGGACTCAAATAAGTCCTCTCTGCACATGGTTCACCAGTCCCTTCTATTCAAACCTATATGTGATGCTGGGGTTTTTAGGTATACTTCCAGAGACTGGAGCCTCCCGCCTACCTATGTGCCAGGTGTGCATGAAATCTAGGTGGAGCTGCAACTCCTACCCTACAGCTCAATGGACTCATCCAAGTCACCTGGTGAGGAGACAACGATGGGAAATGGCCATCCCAGGGAATGGAGAGGGCCTGCATCTGCAGGCAGGATCATCCCACCCACCATATCCATGGGATATAAGCCCTCTCTCACTTGGAGTTGGAGTGGACATCACCATCCCAGTCGCCTCTGGATTGGGGGAAGAACTATGGACTAGAGTGGACTTGATGGTATTCTCTTGCTCACATATGGTGATTCTTGCAATGCAAGAAATTATAACAATGAGGTGGAGCCAGTGGCCACTTGACAGTTTTTTGGGTAGGGAGGGGATGAGCAGTTGAAATACAGGGGCTTCTTTGGGAGTTGGAGGTTGTCCTGAGTACTGTTGTGGCAATGGATGTAGGCCATTTTAAATCAGCACACACCACTCAGAACTGAGTGGGAGAGAGTGTGATCTACAGTGTGAACTGTGGTCTATGGTTGGTGGCAAGGCTCCAGGATGTGTAAGTTCATTGAGGTTGGTGGGCCACACTGTGGGAGATGTTTGTGTGGGATGTGGCGGGAGGTGTGGGAGGTGGGCAACATGGGAATCCCAATGGGTTCTGTGTAATATTTTAGGTAATCTAAGCACCTCTTAAAATATATGTATATATATATATAAAAATAACATTTTTGTAAGCAAATACACATATATGCATATATATTTATATATCATTTTACAAATGTTTGTATGTATTGTGAGAATTTTGATTTTTACCCATAATAAAAAAAAAATAAATAAAATAATAAAAAAAAAAGAATAAAAGAAAAAAAAATGGATTGACCTAAAAAAAAAAAAAAAAAAAAAAAGACTATGTTGTTTAATTTCCACATATTTGTGAATTTTCCATTTCTCTCTATAGATTTGTAACTTCATTTCATTGTAGTTGGAGAAGAAACATTGTATGATTTCAATATTTTTAATTTATTGAGACTTGTGACCTAAGATATGATCTTGCACACTCAAGAAGAATGTGTATTCTCTTGTTGTTGGGTGAAGTGTTGTGTATATGTCTGCCAGGACTAGTTGATTTAGGGTATCATTCAAATCTTGTGTTTCCTTATTTATCTTCTGTCTATATATTCTATCCATTATTGAAAGCGGTATATTAAAGTCTTCTACTATTTATGTAGAAGTAGCTAAGTGTCTTTTATATGATATTAGTATAGCTACCCCAGCTGTCTTTTAGTTACTCCCTGCATGGTATATATTTTTTTCCAACCTACTTCCATCTTTAATTTAAGGTGAGTCTCTTATAAACAGAATATAGTTGGGTCATACTTTTGTTATACATTCTGCCAATCTCTGCCTTTTAACTGAAGTGTTTAATTCATTTACATTTAAAGTAACTACTATTAATGCAGGACTTTCTTCTGCTATTTTGCTATTTAGTCTTTGTGTTAACCTTTTTTTGTCCCTCAATTCTTCCATTAATGCCTACTTTAATTTTTATTTGACTTTTTTGTATTGTACCATTTTGAGTCACTTCTCAGTTCTATCAGGATATATTTTTCATATATTATCCTTGAGATTACCATGGGGTCAAAATTTAACATCCTAAATATATAGCAATCATATTTGATTTGATACCAACTTGACTTCAATAGCATACATACACACTGTTTCTATACCCTTCCATCCCCCCAACTTTTTTGTACTTGTTACAAATTATATCTTTGTATAAGTTTTATCATTACTTTTTTGTTTTGTTTTTTAGAAATTCTTTTTTTTTCAGATTTATTTTATTTATTTATTTCTCCTCATCCCTCGTTGTTTGCATTTGCTGTGTCTGTTTGTTGTGTGCTAGTCTTTTTTTCAGGAGGCACTGGGAACCGAACCTGGGACCTCCCATGTGAGAGGGAGGTGCCTAGTCACCTCTGTTCCCTGTTTTGTTGTGTCTCTCATTATGTTTTCCTCCGTGTGTCTCTTGTTTTGTCATCTTGTTGCATCAGCTTGCCATGCCAGCCTGTCACATCAGCTCATTGTCTTGTTTATCTTCTTTAGGAGGCACTGGGAACTGAACCTGGACCTCCCATGTGCTGGGCAGGAGATCAATCATTTGAGCCACATACACTTCCCATTATTATTTTTTAATGCATTTGCAATTTAGCACCTGTAGGAAGTAAAAAATGGAGTTATATACAAAAAAATACAATACAATAGTACTGGCATTTATAATTACCCAAATGGTTTCCTTTATTGTAGGTCTTTATTTCTTTTTGACACTTTGAACCACTGTCTTGTGTCCTTTCAAGTCTGGAGAACTTTCAGTTCTTGTACTTGAACTTTAATAGTGCTTTTAGGGCAAGTCTAGTGGTGATGAATCCCTAAGCTTTTTTTTTTTTTAATTATCTAGGAATGCCTTAATCTCCCTCATTTTTGAAAGAAAGTCTCACCAGATATAAAGTTCTTGTTTGGCGATTGCTTTCTTTCAGCACTTTAAGTATTTCAGCTTACTTCCTTCTTGCCTCCACGGTTTCTGAAGAGAAAGTGACACTTAATCTAATTAATTGGGACCTACTTTTACACATTTGACAGTTTGATTAGTATGTGATGGGGCATACTTTTCTTCAAGTTTATCCTGTTTGGTGTTCTCTGGGCTTCTTGGATGTGCATATTCATGTCTTTTGCTAAGTTTGGGAAGTTTTCTGTTATTATTTCTTTGAATATTCCTTCTGCCCTTTTCTCGCTTTCTTCTCCTTCTGGGTCTCCCATAATGCATATATTAACATCCTTGATGGTATCCCAGAGGTCTCTTAAGCTATTTTCACTTTTATCATTTTTTTTTTTTTGTTGTTGTTCCTTAGCCTGACTCATTTCAATTGTCTTGTATTCAAGTTTGCTGATTCTTTCTTCTGCCAGCTCCAATATGCTGTTGAAACCCTCCTGGGAATTTTTCATTTCAGTTATCATGGTCTTCAGCTCCATTAGTTCTGTTTGTTCCCTTTTTAAAATTTCTCTCTCTTTATTGAGATTTTCATATTCTTCATTCATTTTTTCCCTGATACCCTTTAGTTCTTTCTCTGTATTTTCTTTCATCTCCTTGAGACTTCTGAAGATCATCTTTTTAAAGATTTTGCCAGTATATCCACAGACTGGTCTTCTTCACTGATGTTTTCTGGATTTTATCTTTTTCCCTTTGGTTGAACCATCATTTCCTATTTGTTTGTCTTGTAATCTTTTGTTGTACACTGTACTTTTTTTTTTTTTATTATGGGTAAAAATCAAAATTCTCACAATACATACAAACATTTGCAAAATGATATATAAATATATATGCATATATGTGTATTTGCTTACAAAAATGTTATTTATATATATATATACATATATTTTAAGAGGTGCTTACATTACCCAAAATATTACACAGAACCCACTGGGATTCCCATGTTGCCCACCTCCCATGATACACTGTACTTTTTAATATGTTAAAATTTTAATTCTGGAGTTTATTCCCTGAGATGTCTGTTTCTTGAATTTGTAACCAGCTGGTGATATGACAGGAGCTGACAAACCAAGCAAATCTAAACATAAAACACTTTTCACTATCTTTGCAAATTGGCTTTGCATTGGTTGGTGCTCCCCATTAGAGTTCGGCCTGCATATCAGGACGGTCAGTCCAAAGCAAATGTAAAGTGCATGGTCCTCCTTGTCTATTTTGGGTCTGTGTCTTGTCCTAGGCTTGTGCTGCTAATGGCCTTAGGAATCCCCCTGTTTACAGGAGTTTGAATGTCCCCTCTACTTCCAAGAAAATAGATCTTCTCCTTGTCCTGGGACTTCCTCTACAGGGCTTAAAGCAGGTAGGTCTTTGCCCCAGTCCATCTACCTCAATTGTTTCTTACACTGCTTTCCTTGTCTCAAGCTGCTTTTGCCTGGAGGGCAAATTCTAGGAGCAGGGATACACGACCAATCAAGTCAGTTTGTCCCAGATGACACAAGCCTAGTGTTACACAATGGGAATGCCAGCTGCTTCCAAACTTCCCTAAGAAGGGCATGAGGGAGGGACCAGAAGGGGTGCCAGGACCTTCTTCCATGGCTCCCCAAAGCTATGCTTTCTTGACTTGACCCCTGCCCAGTCAATCTCACCCTTCAACTATTCTCCACAGCTCTGAGGAAGCCTAATGTCTTTAAGTCTGCTCCATCACCTTTGTCCCAGTGGGTTGGAACAATGGCTGCCCTCAGAGCTGGGCCCCCAGCAATTCAAAGTAGCTAATCAAAACCAGTGGTCAACAATTAGCCCATGTCCCTCCTTGTATTAGTCAGCCAAAGGGGTGCTGATGCAAAATACCAGAAATCTGTTGATTTTTATAAAGGGTATTTATTTGGGGTAGAAGCTTACAGTTACCAGGCCATAAAGCGTAAGTTATTTCCCTCACAAAAGTCTATTGTCACATGTTGGAGCAAGATGGCTGCCAATGTCTCCCAGGGTTCAGGCTTCCTGGGATCCTCTCTTCCTGGGACTTGCCTCTCTGGGCTCAGCTGCTCTGCTATCTCCACAAGGCCACTTGTAGACTATCAGATGAATGGCTCATTTCTTTTCCTGGGGCCTCTGCCATGTCTAATCAAGCTTCTCTCTGCTCCTCTGTGTGCTTACTTCCCAGGCTCCAGCATTAAATCTCCAAACTCCCTTCTCTGCGATGTGGTTTCTCTGTAAGTTCCCGCCCACCAAGGGGGTGGGGATGCAACATCCTACTGACATGGCCCAACCAAAGCCTTAATCATTATTTAATCAAGTAAAAGTGAAACCTCTGAATCCAATATAATCTAATATGCCCAGAGGGACAGACCAGTTTACAAACATAATCCAATATCTATTTTTGGAATTCATAAACAATATCAAACTGCCAAACTCCTCAATTCTTGGACAAGTGGATTTTTATGTACCTTTCTGCCACAAGGAAGGGACTGGACCCCACTGCTGCCTGCAGTGAGAGTGGGGGATGGGAGATTTTAACTGCCATGCAGAGAGAACAATTCACTGGTATTTAAGAAAATTTATCAGCCTCTTCCTCCTGCTCTTCCCTGTATTCTGTATAGTGTTCTACTGAACTCGAGTTTCAAAATAGTTGATACAGACACTTCCTGCCCGTTTAATAGTTTCTCTGGTGGAAGGACTGATTCCTAGAGCTTTCTGCTCTTCCATCTCCCTACATAATTGACATTTTAAAAGTAAATTCCTAGTACAGTTATAAAGGGCACTACTATGCAGCCTTTACAAACAATGAGGCAGATCTTAAATGTAGTGACATGAAAGAATGTTCTTGATATATCATAAAAAGAAAATGAAAGAGGATGCAGTTTAAGATGGTGTCTGTTTAGGAGGGCACTTGTTGACTCGCTCTCTGAGGACGGCTGATTGGGGACAGGGTCCGGCCCAGGGGGGTCTGTGCTGGGGGCACACGAAGTGAGATCCTTGTGGACTTCAATCTGGAGGGAGCAGGACGGCGAGGTAGATTGCTCGGAAAAGATTCGTGAGCATTTCCCCTGCCTGTGGTGGTTGACACAGATGGCTGAGCCCCACCCTCAGTGAAAAAGGCTGGTTTGAGCTGTGACTCCCGCCGGCAACCCGGTGAGAGGGAGTGTTCTCCAAGAGTGGGAGGGTTCTAGCAGAGGGTCGAGAGGGGTTTTCTTTCTGTGGATTTGGCTGCCTGGAACCCCTTGCAGCTTCAGGGAACAAAATAGCTGGCTTGAAGCAGCACCAGGCAGAGGGGAATGGCGAATCTACAGAAGAAGGTTGATTTACCTAGCTGCCCAGGGATATGCCCCAATTCCCACCGGCAACCCAGTAAGAGGGAGCATTTTCTGAAAGGGGGAGGGTCCTTACAGAAGGTGGAAAGGGGTTTCCTTTCTGTGGATTTGGCTGCCTGGACCCCTTCATAGCTTTGGGGAGCAGATAACCAAGCTTGAAGCAGCACTTGGCTGAGGGGAGAGGTGAATCTACTGAGAGAGCCTGATTTACCCAAGAGCCCAGTGATACTGAGGCTTGGCTCCAGAGAGGGCAGAGTCAGCCAATTTTAAAATTCTGCACTGACAAGCATCAGAGCTTCAGCTCCCGTGGGGAGGCCAGGAAGTGGGAAGTGCTTGATTAGTTTCCACGAGCCTATTTAGGGTCCCCTCGGTGAAGGGGGAGGTCTAGAAGAGGACTTCTTTTGGGTCCCTTATTTCACCAAAAAACTAAAACAAAACAAAACAAAGCAGAAAAAGACAGTCACTGTAAAAATTTAAAAAAGAATTTTTATTTCAAACTTAGTTTAATCGCTAAAATCTGCCTCAAAACTTGCAGATAGAACCTTGCAGGGCAATTGATTGATGAACACAAGTAGGCTGAGATGTTCCACAAGGTCCCAAGAAGGAACACTGTTTTTCCTTAGCTTTGTTAGACTGCTTGCTTGTGTGGTTGTTTGGTTTTTCTTTGTTTATTTGTTCTCTCTTGCTTTTCTTTCCTCTTTCCTCCACCCCTTCTTTTTTCTTTTTTTCTTCTTTTTCCTTTAAATTAGGTGCTGCTAGCTTGTCTCTTCTTTGCTGTACTTCCTCTTCAGTGATTTCCCATTCTCTGTCAATATTGATTTTGTCTCTGAACGCTATCTCTTTTCCTTCATTCATCTTTTTGCCTTTGGCTTGCTGTTATGGTTCTTACATACCACCTTTTTTCATTATCCCACAAGTTAAGGGTGTCAATTTCTACTCTATTTAGTTTTCTTCTTTTTTTATTATTAACTCTTTCCTTTCAGACCTTTCTTTACTCTTTCTCTCTCTCCTCATCATTCTAGCCTTCTAAATCATTATATATTTTTTCCTCTATTTGGTTTCTCAGTCCATTGTAGGTACTTAACTTTTTTTCCTATTACTCTATACTGCCTACATGAGTTAAATATTCATTTCACTAAGTCTTATACAGCCCCTCTTCTAACTTTTATCAATATTACTATTATCCTTCTTCCTTTCTCACATCTTTTGATTCCTCTAGCCCTAATTTTTGCCTTCAAGAGAACATAGAAATAGCAAGGAAATGAAATAAGAAGAACAGAGTCTCAAAGAGAAAACTTAAAAAACACACAGAACCACCAGCTAAATAAAACTCTACAGCAGAGAGAGAAGCTAATCAACTGAATAAACCCAACAAAATAAAATGATGACTAGAGGGCAACAAAAAAATTACAAACCACACTGAGAAACAGGAAGACATGAACCAGTCCAATGAACAAACTAAAAACCAGGAAGAGATGCAGAACACCGAACAACTAAGCAAAGCTTTCCAAACAAATATCATGGACCAACTTAATGAAGTGAAGGAAGAGATTAAGGATATTAAGAAGACACTGGGAGAACATACTGAAGAAATTGCAAACATACATAAAAAGATAATGGATATGATGGTGATCAATGGTACAATCCAAGAAATAAAAAAGATGCTGGATTCACATAACAGCAGATTTGAACAGGCAGAAGAAAGAAATAGTGATGTGGAAGACAATACCTCTGAAATCAAACAGATGGTAGAACAGATAGATAAAAAGTTAGAAAAAATCCAGCAGGGACTCACGGATTTAACCGACAACACAAAACGCACAAGCACACGCATTATAGGCATCCCAGAAGGCGAAGAGAAGGACAGGGAACAGAAGGAATGTTGAAGAAAATAATGGCTGAAAACTTCCCAATGCTATAGAGAGATATGGATGTACATGTCCAGGAAGCACAGTGCACCCCAAACAGTATAAATCCCAACAGGCCAACTCCAAGACATATACTTGTCAAAATGTCCAATGCTCAAGACAAAGAGAAAATACTCAAGGCAACAAGAGAAAAGAGAACCATCACATAAAAGGGAAGCACAATAAGATTAAATGCTGATTTCTCATCCGAAAAGATGGCGGCAAGAAGACAGTGGTTTGACATAGTCAAAGTAGTAAAAGAAAAAAAACTTCCAGGCATGAACTCTCTGTCCAGCAAAACTGGCATTCAAAAATAATGGAGAGTTCAAAATATTCACAGATTAAACAGAAATTAAGAGTATTCCAATAAGAAACCTGCACTTCAAGAAATACTAAAGGAAGTTCTGCAAGTTGAAAGGAAAAAACAAGGGATAGAGAGTTGGAGGAGAGTGTAAAAACAACTAAAAAGACAAAAAGAGAAATAAGAACAACATATGATATACATTAACCCAAAGAAAATATGGCTGAAGTAAGAAACTCATTGTGAGTAATAACATTGAATGTTAATGGATTAAATTCACCACTCAAGAGACACAGATTGGCAGAATTGATAAGGAAATATGATCCATCTATATGCTGCCTACAAGAATCCCACCTTCGACCCAGGGATTCAAGGAAGCTGAAAGTGAGTGGCTGGAAAACAATTTTACAAGCAAACAATAGCCAAAAAAAGGACAGGAGTAGCTATCCTAATACCAGACAAAATAGACTTTAAATGCAAAACTATTGTAAGAGACAAAGATGGACACTATATATTAATAAAAGAGGTAATCTCTCAAGAAGAGAGAAAAATCATCAACATTTATGCCTCTAATCGGGGTGCCTCAAAACACATGATGTAAACTCTGGAAAAACTAAGTGTAGAAATAAATGCTTCTACAATTATAGTGGGGGATTTTAATACACCATTATCACTATTAGACAGAACATCTAGACAGAGAATCAATAAAGAAACAAAGACTCTGAACAATACATTAGAGGACCTGGACCTAATAGACATATACAGAACACTACACCCAAATATAGAAGGATTTACATTCTTCTAGAGTGCACACGGATCATACTCTAAGATAGACCACATGCAAGGCCACAGAACAATTCTCAATGAATTCAGAAAGATTGAGACTATACAAAGTAATTTCTCTGACCACAATGGAATGAAATTGGAAATCACTAAGTGCCAGAGAAACAGATTAGGCACAAAGATATGGAAGTTGAACAACACACTCTTAGACAATCAGTGGGTCAAGGAGGAAATCTCAAAAGAAATCAGTAACTACCTTGAAACTAATGAAAATGACAACACAACATATCAAAACTTATGGGATGCAGCCAAAGCTGCCCTGAGAGGGAAGTTCATAGCCATAAATACATATATTAAAAAAGAAGAAAGAGCTAAAATTGAAGACCTAACTGCACACTTGGAGGCATTGGAAAAACAACAATAAACTAAAACCTAAAGGAAGTAGAAATAAGGAAATAACAAAGATTAGAGCAGAATTAAATGAAATAGAGAATAAGAAAGGCCTAGAAAAAATAAACAAAACCAAAAGCTGGTTATTCGAGAAGATCAATAAAATTGACAAACCCTTAGCCAGACTAACAAAGAAAAAAGAGAACCAATGCAAATACACAAAACAAGGAATGAGAAAGGGATATCACTGCTGACCCCACAGAAATAAAGAGTATCATAAGAGGATACTTTGAAAAATTATATGCCAAAAAGAATGATAATTTAGAGGAAATGGACAAATTTCTAGAAAACTCACAAACAGCCTACATTGATGAAAGAAGAAACTGATGAACTCAACAGTCCAATTACAAGTAAAGAGATAGACTCAGTCATCAGAAACCTCCCAACTAAGAAGAGCCCAGGACCAGATGGCTTCACAGCTGAATTCTACCAAACATTCCGGAAAGAGCTAACACCAATCCTGCTTAAGCTCTTCCAAAATATAGAAGTAGAAGGAATATTGTCTAACTCATTCTATGATGCCAACATTACCCTAATACCAAAACCAAACAAAGATAGCACAAGAAGGGATAATTACAGACAAATTTCTCTAATTAGCCTAGATGCTAAAACCCTCAACAAAATACTTGCCAATCGCATTCAACAACATATCAAAAGAATTATACACCATGACCAAGAGGGTTTCATCCCGGGTATGCAAGGATGGTTCAATATAAGAAAATCAGTCAATGTAATACACCACATAAAGAGATTGAAAGAAAAAAATCACATGATCATCTTTATAGATGCAGAAAAAGCCTTCTACAAAATACAGCACTCTTTCCTGATAAAAACACTGCAAAAGATAGGAATAGAAGGAAACTTTCTGAACATGATAAAGGGAATATATGAAAAACCCAAAGCTAACATCATCTTCAATAGTGAAATTCTAAAAGCCTTCCCTCTGAGGTTGGGAACAAGACAAGGATGCCCACTATCACCACTCCTATTTAACATTGCTTGTACTTGCTCGAGCACTGAGGCAAGAAAAAGATATAAAAGGCATCCAAATTTGAAAAGAAGAAGTAAAAATTTCATTATTTGCAAATGACATGATACCATACATAGAAAGCCCTGAGAAATCTACAACAAAGCTTCTAGAACTTATAAAGGAGTTCAGCAATGTCACAGGCGATAAGATCAATGCTCAAAAATCAGTAGCATTTCGGTACACCAATAACGAGCAATCTGAGGAGGAAATCAAGAAAAAAACACCATTTACAATAGTGACTACAAGAATCAAATACCTAGGAATAAATTTAACTAAAGATGCAAAGGACCTATATACAGAAAACTACACAACACTGTTAAAGGAAATCAAAGAAGACTTAAATAAATGGAAGAATATTCCCTGTTCATGGATAGGAAGACTAAACATCATCAAGATTTCTATGCTACCCAAACTAATCTACAGATTTAATGCAATCTCAATAAAAATCAACATTGTATTTTTTAAGGAACTGGAAAAACTAACTACAAAATATATTTGGAAAGGTAAGAGGCCTCGAATCACCAAAGACATATTGAAAAAGAAAAATGAAGTATCAGGAGGTATCACACCACCTGACTTTAAAACATACTACAAAGCTACAGTGCTCAAAACTGTATGGTATTTGCACAAGGATAGACATAGTGAACAATGGAACCGAATTGAGATTTCTGATATAGATCCTCGCATATACAGTCATCTGATATTCGACAAGACCACCAAACCCACGCGGTTGGGAGAGAATGGCCTCTTTAACAACTGGTGCTTGGAGAACTGGATATCCATATCCAAAAGAATGAGAGAGGAATACCATCTCACACCTTATACAAAAATCAACTCAAGTTGGATCAAAGATCTAAATATAAAAGCCAAAACCATAAAGAGCTTGGAAGATAATGTAGGGAAGCACCTACAGGACTTTGTAGTAGGAAATGGTTTCATGAACTTCACACCCAAAGCACAAGCAGCAAAAGAAAAAAATAGATAAATGGGATCTCCTCAAAATTAAAAACTTCTGCACATCAAAGGATGTTATTAAGAAAATAAAAAGGCAGCCTACCCAATGGGAGAAAATTTTTGGCAACCGTATATCTGATAGGAGCGTAATACCCTGCATATATAAAGAAATCCTACACCTCGAAAGTAATAAGACAAACAACACATTTAAAAAATGGGCAAGTGACCTGAAAAGACACTTCTCCAAGGAAGAAATACAAATGGCTAAAAAGCACATGAAAAAATGCTCGACATGGCTAGCTATTAGGGATATGCAAATCAAAACTACAATGAGATACCTTCTTACACCCATCAGAATGGCAGCTATTAAAAACACAGCAGACTATGTGTTGGAGAGGATGTGGAGGAATAGGAACCCTTATCCACTGTTGGTGGGATTGTGGAATGGTCCAGCCACTGTGGAAGACAGTTTGGTGGTTCCTCAGAAAACTAACAATAGATCTTCCGTATGATCCAGCGATTCCACTGCTGGGTATATACCCAGAAGAATTGAAAGCAAAGACACGAACAGATATATGTACACCAGTATTCATAGTGGCATTGTTCACTATTGCCAAAAGTTGGAATCAACCAGGTGCCCATCAACAGATGAATGGGTAAACAAAATGTTGTACATACATACAATAGAATATTACTCAGCTGTAAGAAGGAATAAAGTGCTAATACATGGAATAACATGGATGAATCTTGAAGACGTTATGTTGAGTGAAGTAAGCCAGGCATTGAAGGATGAACAGTACATGAACTTACTGATTTGAATTGAGGAAAGTGAGCAGTCTCTAAGAACCATTGTCTGAAAGATAGGTTAACAAGGGAGAGAAAGAGAAGAGAAGGTTGTGAGCCATCACCCATACGGACATAATCTATAGTAAAGAGATAGAGTATAGCTGCATAGTGAAGGATAGGACAGGTGGGTAGTGATATTACTGGGTTTGGTGGTGCAGGGTTGACAGGTGGATAGATTAGGAAGGGCGGGTTAGAATTCCCAGGATTCTGGGGGGAGAAATGGGAGAGGGACCAGGTGAACACTGGATTTGTGGGTATGAGGTTGAAAGTGCAGGAGTGGGAATGCTCTATGGCAATATGACAAGGTAGTGTCACTGGTTTAGGGTGTAGTTGGGGGGGCATTCAGAACGGGGCGCATCTGGAGTAGGCTTCTGGAAAGTGTGTAAGTGTTCATCCTGTCATAATGTGCTATGTCGGGGAGTGGAGACCCACACGGTGAGTGGGAAGGAGATGGACCCCCATCTTTGGGAGGACCGATTCACCCAGAAACAGGCAGGTGGTTGTCTCTTAGAAGCAAGGGTGGATCCTAATAGGGGAGAACAATCAGCATGTCAAGACCTCTTGTTACATGTAACTATGAATCTTGTCATCCAATGAGTCAAGACAGGTGGGTGTCGTGTGCCCAGGGGGATGGGAGGAAGGAACAGAAAAGATCAAACAGGGGATATTTAGTGGTAAGGGGAAATGTTTTTCATTACCTTACAGTGATGGACACAGGACATGGTAAATATCATCAAAAATTATTAAACTGTACCATCTAAATTGTAAACTATGCTGTAAACCATTGACAATGTTTAGTAGCTACGTTTCACTATCTGTATAACACTTAAAACAATGCTACCATCCACATACAAAAAGGTTTTAATATGGGGTGAGGGAAGGGGGAGGAGGTTGGGTATATGATTGTCTCTAGTATTCTGTGTGTGACTTTGCTGTGACCTAAAACTTCTCTGAAAATTAAATGAAAATTTGGAAGACACTGGGGAGTGAGAGGGGGAAGGTGCCACGGTACAGACTGGACACCCGAAAATGCAGTGATAAAAGGAAAAATGTTTTTAAAAAATTTTTAATCTTTTTGTTTTTTTCCCATTTTTTAAATATCCCAATCCTTTAATTTTATTTTATTTTTAGTGTTTTTCTTTTTAAGTTTCCATGTATTTTATCTCTTACATTGAAATTTATCATTATTATTTCATTTTCCTATTAATTGTATTTGACTACTATATGGGCTTCATCTTCAAGGAAGGTTTAGATCACAGAAGGGTTACAATGGGGGCAGAAGAGGTTCTTTTGTGGGGGGGTGTCTGGGATGGGGGTTTCATGGGAGGAAGTTCACCTGAACATAAATGAAAAATATATAAAATTGTTCAAATGATGAAGGGGTGGGGCATGGTCACGGTGGGTGGACAATCACTCAATAAATGAGAGATTACTGAATTCCCAGCCTGGAGAGCTCTGCCACATTCTCCAAGGGAGCAGCAACAGTCCCCCAAGTGCAGGGGCAGTGTCTGGCAAAGGAGGATAGTTCACTAATGGGTTCTTGTTATTGATGACTAGCCTTACGAGTCTTTGCTCTTGTAATTGAAACTTAGCCTACTGTTATGGGGTGCCTAAGGATTGCCACCTGAGAGCCTACTTGTTGCTCAAATGTGGCCTCTCTCTATGCCAAACTCAGCATATGAATGCATTACCTTTCCCCCAGCGTGGGACATGACGCCCGGGGATGAGCTTCCCTGGCAACGAGGGATTAATACCAAGTGCCAACTGGCAATGATTGGAAAAAGACCTTGAATAAAAGGGGGGAAAAGGTAAAGACAAATGAGTTCATATGGCTAAGAGACTTCAAAGAGAGTCGGAAGGTCATCCCAGAGGTAACACTTACACACACCTCAGCAGGATCTTATAGAACACCAAAGTGGATATTACCCCAACAGAGGGGCTCCTGAGGGCTCTGGAGACACCCAGGTCCTATATAAGGGGGGATAGCTCCAGAGAGTGATTCCTTATCAGTAGGCTATACTTTGGAATCTGTGCTCCTGAGAGTGACAAGTAGGACTCAAATAAGTCCTCCCTGCACATGGTCCATCAGTTCCTTCTATTCAAACGTATATGTGCTGCTAGAGTTTGTAGGTATACTTCCAGAGATGGAGCCTTTGGCCTGCGCATGTGCCAGCTGTGCCTGGAATCTCCGTGGAGTTGCAACTCCTACTCTACAGCTCAATGGACTCACCTAAGTAACAATGGACAATGGCCATCCCAGGGAATGGAGAGAGTCTGCAGCTGCAGGCAGGATAATCCCATCCACCTTATCCATGGGATATAAGCCCCCTCTCACTTGGAGGTGGAGTGGACATCACCATCCCAGACTCCTCAGGATTGGGGGAAGAGCTATGGACTAGAGTGGATTTACTGGTATTCTCTTGTAGACATATTTTTATTCAAGTAATGGAAGAAAATACAACATTGAGGTGGAGCCAGTGGCCACTGGATGCTTTCAGGGCAGGGAAAGGGAAAAGCAGTTGTAATACACGGGCGTTTTCAGGACTTGGGAATTATCCTGAGTGACATTACAACGACAGATATAGGCCATTTTACATCAGCATACAACATGCAGAACTGTGTGGGAGAGAGTGTGGTCTACAATGTGAACTATGGTCCATGCTTAATGGCAAAGCCCCAGGATGTGTACATCCATTGCAGGTGATGGGCCACACTAATGAAGGATGTTTATGTGGGAGGTTATGGGAGGTTTGGGAGATGGGGAACATGGGAATCCCTGTAATTTTTTTATTTTTATTTTTATGTATATATATATAAATATATTTTAAGAGGTGCTTAGATACCCAAAATATTACACAGAACCCACTGGGATTCCCATGTTGCCCACCTCCTACACCTCCCACCACATCCCACACAAACATCTCCCACAAGTGTGGCCCACCACCCTCAATGGACTTACACATCCTGGGGCCTTGCCAACAACCCTAGACCACAGTTCACACCTGTAATTTTTGTGTAACATTTATATATTTAAAAAAGAAGTGATAAGCTCTTACAAGCTAGTCCATGCCAGTCAAGAATAATTCTGAGTAAGGATTCAAGGGACTATTGCAATAAATCAGGAGCTCTCCTGTGCTGCCTCAGGGAAGGAATGTGCTGGTGGATTTGAGGGAAATGAATTGGACCAGGGCCACCAGGCTCTATTTTTAAGGAAGTAAATTAGAGTAGTTCCTCCCATATCTGATTCAGTGACTCCTTGGCAGGGTGGCTAACTTTCCTTAGTTGGGAGGAAAAGAGGCTAACAATATGATTCTTCACCCTGTAACATCACCACTTACCCAACTGTTTTATTGTGCCAGAGGAAGGATGATGTTCAGAGTCTTCTCTGTGGCCCAACATGGCTATTAGTGAATGAAGTTCAATGACTGTAAAAAATCAAGATTAAGGAGAAGTTACTGGTAGTGAAAGAGCTTCATGCTTCCATTTTAGCATTATATTTCTTTCATTTTAGGTAGGATTCAGCATTGATTCAAGTATTCAAATATGTCTTGGATGGTTGCTAATGCATGAAGCCCCCATGTAGCTCTCCAGGTTTCAAGTGGCCCAGGCTTATCATCCTTTATATGTTTTTGTAAAGAGTTGTAGACTTATAAGGCAATGGATCTTCCTCTATGATTACTGAGGAAGCCTGTGGTGTAGCTCTCAAAAATGAGGTTTAGAGGGTCTGGACTTCTTGTACATATCTTAGGTCCCTAGCTTGAAGACTGTACATTGTCCTGATGGATATATCAAAGTTGTGGAGATGGGGTAGGTGGTAGTATTAATCAGATTTTCTTTTAAATATGAGTGAAGACTATGGTTCTTATAAATTAGGAAAGTTTTCCAGATGAGTGGTATCAGGAAGAATGCCCAAAGTCCCTGTTTCAATTTGACTCCCTGAAAATGACTATGAACACTGTCTTTTATTTGCTGTCAGAATTTGCTGGGGTTCACCCCCTTTTTGCCTAAGTTTTCTCATCTATTAATGTGAATAAAAAATTTGTGATTATCAAAAAAGAAAGAAAGAAAGAAAGAAAATGAAAGCTGCAAAACATCATATATACTATGACCCTATTTGTGTGACAGAGAGTAAGCTAAAGCTTACTGCCCCAGAGAAGAACCAGACAAAACAACGAGTCAAGTTCTTGGCTTTGAATTGTTCTAGGAACTCACATCAAGCATATTCCTGTCTCATGGTCTTTGCACTGACTGTTCTTTTTGCCTTTTCCCTCCACATATTCACTGGCTAGCTTTTTCTCTCTGTTCATTTAGGTCTTGACAACCCCATCTAAAATAGCAGGACTTTTCACTCTCCAGCTCCTTGCTCCACTTTATTTTTTTTTTTTGAGATTATATATCTATTTGTTTAACTGTTTATTGTATTTTGTCTCCACTCAAATGTAAGCCCCATAAGGCTAGGAATCTAGGTGATTCTGATGCAGATGGCTGGAGTACCACATTTTGTGAATGACTTCTAAAGCTTAGGGCAGCAGTTCTTAAAGTGTGGTCTGCAGACCATTGGCTTAAGCATCACCTGGGAATTCAGTAATGCAAAGTCTCAGGTCCCACCCCAGACCTACTGAATCAGAATCCCTGGAAGTAAGGCCCAACCATTGGTGTTTTAACAAGCCCTCCAGGTGACTCTGATGCATGCTAAAGTTTGAAAACCACTGACAGGCTTTCTTTCTCAGTCAGCATTTCCCCCACTCTCTTCCTAGCTATCTTTTCTAAGTAAAAAGATCTCAACTCTCTCCCTTAGGATCTCATCTATGGTGCTTCTAAGAATGCTCTAAATAAGATAGGAATGTTGAAATTTAGTGTTTAATTTACCTTAAATTTAACTGAATTTTTTTCTTGAACTTTATTGCCTAGATAGGGACTGACAAACTTTTTCTGTAAAAGACCAGATAATAAGTATTTTTGCATTTGTGGGCCATACAGTCTTTGTCACAACTAGACAACGCTGCTCTTTGAAAGCAGCCATAGACAATATGTAAACAAATAAGCATAGCTATGTTCCCAAAAAACTTCATTGATGGACACTGAAATTTGAATTGTTCACAATCCAGTAGGCATAATGAGTATATAATATAATATGTTATTTTGCAGTTCTCTGATTACATTCACTTTTTCTCATCTGTGAAATGCTTCCTCATATGTCTTTTGCTCTTTTTTCTATCTGCTGAAGGGAAATCATTCCAGTGGAGAATACCCTTGGTTATTCAGTTTGTATGAAGGGAAATGAAGTCTATATATGGTATAGCAGTTTGGCATTATTTATGAATTCCAAAAATAGTATTGGATTGTGTTTGTAAACTGGTCTGTTCCTTTGGGCATATTAGATTGTATTGGATTCAGAGGTTTCACTTTTACTTGATTAAATTATGATTAAGGCTTTGATTGGGCCATATCAGTAGGCCCAGAGGAGAAAGTTGGAGTTTTGTTTCTGGAGCCCGGGAAGTAAGAACACAGAAAAGCACAGAGAAGCAGACACGTGAGGAAAGAGAAACGTCTCCATTAGACATGGCAGAGGCCCCAGGAAGAGAGCCGAGCCATTTGCCTGATAGTTTACAGCTGGCCTTGTGGTGAGAGCAGAGCAGCTGAGCGCAGAGAGAAACGAGCCCTGAAAGAGAGACAAGACGTGTTCCAGCCTGTAGCTGAGATTGGAAGAAGCTGGGACCATGGAACCTTAGGAGGATGAGGAAGACTGAACTCTCATAGACATTGTCCACCATCTTGTGTCAACATGTGGCAACAGACTCTGGGTGGGAAGGTACCTTTTATGGTACCTTGAGTTGGACTTTTTAGGGCCTTATGACTGTAAGCTTCTACCCTAAATAAACACCCTTTATGAACCCAACAGAGTTCTGGTACTTTGCATCGGCACCCCTCTGGCTGACTAATACATATGGATATACAGTGAATCCTGTGCAGGGGCAAATATCTTGGTACATTGGATAGAAGCATAGAAGGAACAATGCTGGAATACCAGTGACAAGGAAGTATGAGATACAGCTATGAAGATAGACCTCTGGGAGTGGCCAAAAGAAACAAAAGTGCAGATCTTTGTTTCTCCCGTTAATGCCTACCAGAAAGTATCCATCGCAAACAATATACTAAAAAACCAGGTGGATAGATGAACTATTATGTGAATGTCAGCCAGCCTTCCTCCTTGGCCACCCTCCAGTACTTGTGCAATGGATCCATAAACAATTGGTTATGCAGGCAGGGATGGTGGCAATGCATGCACCTAGCATCGTGGGCTTCACCTTTTCAAGGCTAATTTAGCTACTGCCACTGCTGGGTCCCCAAGAAGCCAACAGCAGAGACCAATGCTAAGTCCTCAATATAGTACCAATGGGGGGTACTGACATGGTGGCAAGTTAATTACATTGAACCCTTCCACTGTAGAGAGAGCAGTGAGCTGTCCATAATGGAACTGATATACACTTTGGTTAGGTGTTTACCTTGCCTGCCTGTATTGCCTTTGCCCAGTCCTACTGGCTCCTCTTTTCCTTCATAGGTTTCACTCTCCAATAAACCCTTTGCACTCCTATCTTTGTTTCAGCATCTGCTTCCTAAGAAACCCAATCTGTGACATCCTCTTTGCTAAAGGGAAATGGGACACTTGTAATGTGTGTCATGCATTGAATAGTGATTACTCAAATTATCATCCATTGTGGTTTGAAATGGAATGCAAGTGGAGGGCAAAGCTTTGGAAAATCAAGTGGCTAGAGCACTTAGTCCCTATGGTGACAATGATAATTATGAAGGATGTGGCAAGGGCTAACTGTGTCTCATGACCCTAGAGGATTTACAGAGAAAAGAGAACAAATTGAAAGCCTTGAGTGCACAGCTCAGATCACAGGTGGAAAATCAAAGAGCCTCAATACTAGGATAAAATTAGTCTTTATTTTCCTGGAGCTACAGGACAGTTATGCGTGATGATCATGCTCAGGGACTAATTATGTTGCAGAGGTGCTGCATTAAATAAAGTTAGAGTCCTGCCAGGACTTTTATTATAAGTTATGGAAACTCCTGGGGAAAGAATAGGACCCTAAGACATTGGATGGAACTATTTGGACTGATGAGGAACCAGTCTTCTCCTGCATAAAAACCTCTCAGTGACTTCACCTGGGGGGTTTGCCTCATAAGGAAAGCTGATTCTTCTCAGGACTAAATCCCGCTTCACCTCATTGCCTCCATGTCCATAGAAAAAGAAAAGAATTAGATCCCAGCATGGCCCAAGTGCCCAAATTCCCAAAGGGCTGGGGATATTGAAGTTGATCAATAATGTGCAACCTCCTCAGTGTCTACCCCAAACTATACACTTAGGAGGACTGGCACTAGGGTGACCAACTATCCTGGATTGCCCAGGACTTAAGGGTTTCCTAAGTTGGGATTTTCAGTTTTAAAGCCAAGACAGCCCAGGGAAATTTGGATGAGCTGGTCACCCTTTTGGGAGGACGCTCTCTTCACTAAGGCATAGGAAATACATTAGTGAGGGGAGCACAAGCATTATTGAAAAGCTCTGTGGAATATCCTCTGTAGGCCAGAGATGATGGTAGGAGATACTGCAGTGGAACTGGATTCACTGAATTCAGGAGGCATAAGGGGGTATGTGGGAGGGCCTAAAAGGGTAGCAGCTGATGGTATTTAACTGTTAGCCATAAGTGGGTAAAATTAGCATGATAAAGTACAGGGATAGAGAGGTAATTAGAGTGTTTTGACCTACATCTGTTGCAGTTGGTGATTGTTTATATAATTCTCTAGGAATGAAATAGATATGACATATAGAAGCAGAAAAATTCTAGGCAGACTCCTGGACTCTTACCTGTCCCTAGATCTACTAAACCACTTCACAGATCTGGAGCCCCTTAATTAAGGGGGAGACTGGGACTCTTTGAGAAAGGACCCTGCTTCAATGCTATCACAGAATGAATACTGCAAATCTTTTTCCAAGGCTTTCTCAGACTGGGACCTGTGGCCATTTACCAGGGGACCATGACCAGAGAAACATAAATATTCAGAAGCTTCTGAGGGTTATCAGATTCTGGATCTTATTTGGTGTTAATCCCTGGAGCCCTAATGTGCCACTGTTGTCCTGTTGTCCATGGTCAGACTGTGGACATAGGGGGGTGATAAATGAAGTCTTGGCCTGAATATATACCAGTGGGAAAGTGAATCCATCTTGGCAGAATCACCACACATTGTTTTTTTGACCTACTAATCTGTGGAGGGAAGCCTCTTACTATAGGAAGAGCCAAGTAGAATACCCTGCAACTATATGTCCTCCTTATTCTCACTCCCACTGTGGAGATAGCAAACCAAAGCAATATTGCATCACTGGAGCAATTAAAAAGAGATTAGAGCCACTACCAAGGACTTCAAAATGCAAGTGTGCCTCAACAAAATATTAGCAAATCAATTCCAACTATGTATAAAATGGGATTTATTCCACGTGTGCAAGGCTGGTTCAACATTCAAAAATCAATTAATGTAATCCACCACATCAAGAGACTAAAGAAGAAAAATCATATGATCATATCAATAGATGCAGAAAAAGTATTTGACAAAATCCAGCACCTATGGACAATAAAAACTCTAAACAAGGAATAGAGACAAACTTCTTCAACTTGATAAAGAACATACACAAAAACCTACAGCCAATATAACACTTAATGGTGAGAATGCCTAGATTTCCCCCTAAGATCAGGAGGTCCCCTCTCACCATTCTTTCTTTATTTATTTATTTTTAATTTTAAAGAAGATTTGGGGGAGCAGATGCAGTTCAAGTGGTTCAGCTCCTGCCTCCCACATGGGAGGTCTTGCTTTGGTTCTTGGTGCCTCCTGAAAAAACAAAACAAACAACAAGGAAAACAAATGAAAAATTCAACTCAGGGAAGCCGATGTGGCTCGGTGGTTGAGCGCCCGCTTCCTACATACAAGGTCCTGGGTTCAATCCCCAGCCCCCAGTACCCCTCAAAAAAAAAAAAAAAGAAGTTTTAGATTACATAAATGTTACATAAAATATATAGGGGATTCCGATATACCCCAGCCCCCCACACACACTTTCCACCATTAACAACATCTTTCATTAGTGTGGTTCATATGTTATAATGATGAACACATACTGAAGCATTGCTACTAACCATGGACTATAGTTTACATTATAGTTTGCACTTTGCCCCACACAATTTTACAGGTTTTGACAAAATGTGTAATGGCTTGTATCTGTCATTGCAATGTCATGCAGGACAATTTCAATGTCCCAAAAATGCCCCATGTTGCACCAATTCTTCCCTCTCCCTCCCCTCAGAACCTCTGGTGGCCACTGCCTTTATATCAATGATACAAGTTCTTCCATTACTAGAATAATAATAAGTCTATAATAGAATAATATAATAATCTACTTTAGTCCATTGTTCATTCCCAAATCTTGAGGATTTGGGGATGGTGATGCCTACTCTGTTTCTGATTGAGAGGGGGCTCAGATCC
Source organism: Tolypeutes matacus (assembly GCA_026826555.1). Lineage (NCBI taxonomy): Eukaryota > Metazoa > Chordata > Mammalia > Cingulata > Chlamyphoridae > Tolypeutes > Tolypeutes matacus. The sequence continues at coordinate 369,887 of JAKSZT010053810.1, forward strand.
CATGGGGCAGATGGATGGAACTCTCTTACTTAGAATTGAAGATACTCTGTGTTTTTTGGGATGGGCATTGTCCTTCATCATCCTTTTGTTAGTTGTCCTGGGTGAGTTCAATGAACTGGAGAGTAGGTTTTGCAACTCTGCTGAGATTCAGGGCTCAACTGTCATATAAATAGACCAGATTGAAGTGTCTGAGACATATAATTAACAAGTACAGTGCTAATTATAGGTTCAAATAAAAAGAGGCAGAAGAGCCATGTGTAGGGAAATTATAAATGAGTCTAACTCTGACACATTGGGAGGAACATATTCCAAAGTAGGGCCCACTGACAGGCAGCCGAATTCCTGAGATTGAATGCCCCGCTTATAGTGTCTAGATGTTCTCTAGAGCCCTTAGGACCCCCACTGTTTGAGGCACTGTTTATTGTGGTAGTCAATGAGATCCTGCTGAGACGTGCATATGTGTAACCTCTGGAATGACCTCCTGACTCTCTTTGAAATCTCTTAGCCATAAAAACTCATTTGTATTTAATATTTTCCTTGACCTTTTGGTCAAGGTCTTTTTCCAGATGCATTGCTAGTTGGTGCTTGGGTAATAATCCCTCGGTGCCAGGGAGGCTCATCCCCAGGAGTCATGTCCTATGCTGAGGAGAAGGTAGTGTGCTTATATGCTGAGTTTGACTTAGTGAGAGGCCACTTGAGCAACAAGGAGGTAACTCTTAGGCAATATGTAATAGTAGGCTAAGTTTCAATTTCACAAGTAAAGGTTCATGAGTACAATTATCAATATCAAGGGCCTGGCATAATGGTCTGCCCTCCTTTGCTAGACACTGCCCATGTACTCAGGGGATTCTTGCTGTTCTATTATAGAATATAGCAGGACACCCAAGGATGGAAATCAATATTCTTCTGGTTATTGTGTGGGTCTCCTCCCACCGAGACAATACCTGATGAACATTTGAACATATTCATCTGCCTTAGAGACATACCCCAGGGGCACCCTTCACACACATCCCCCCATCAATGACACCCTGCCCCAGTGATCCTCCCCTGCCAGAGTTGCAGCCCTTCTGCAATCAAAAACCTTCCCAAAAACAAAGCCAAAAAAAAAAAACTAAATAAAATTAATAAGAGAATATACTAATAAAAAATAACAAATAAAATACAAAAATACAAAAATAAAAGAAAAATTTGTATTCATTGTGTCTTTCATCACTGTAAGATCTGTAGTCTTTTATTTATTTTTTTTTCTTTTTTTTTTTATTATGGGTAAAAATCAAAATTCTCACAATACATACAAACATTTGTAAAATGATATATAAATATATATGCATATATGTGTATTTGCTTACAAAAATGTTATTTATATATATATATATACATATATTTTAAGAGGTGCTTAGATTACCTAAAATATTACACGGAACCCACTGGGATTCCCATGTTGCCCACCTCCCACACCTCCCACCACATCCCACACAAACATCTCCCACAGTGTGGCCCACCAACCTCAATGAACTTACACATCCTGGAGCCTTGCCACCAACCATAGACCACAGTTCACACTGTAGACCACACTCTCTCCCACTCAGTTCTGCGTGGTGTGTGCTGATTTAAAATGGCCTACATCCGTTGCCACAACAGTACTCAGGACAACCTCCAACTCCCAAAGAAGCCTCTGTATTTCAACTGCTCATCCCCTCCCTACCCAAAAACTGTCAAGTGGCCACTGGCTCCACCTCATTGTTATAATTTCTTGCATTGCAAGAATCACCATATGTGAGCAAGAGAATACCATCAAGTCCACTCTAGTCCATAGTTCTTCCCCCAATCCAGAGGCGACTGGGATGGTGATGTCCACTCCAACTCCAAGTGAGAGAGGGCTTATATCCCATGGATATGGTGGGTGGGATTTTATATACAGTAACAATTTCTTCCATATTTTCCCCCAGTATCTTGTATTTTTCACTGTATCTTCAAAGGAGCTTTAGGTTACAGAAAAGTCATATAGAAAATATAGGGGATTCCCATATATCCAACACCCTCCCCCTCTCCCACTCTCCCCTATTAATAACATTTTACCTGTGGGTGGTACATTTGTTACAATTGATGTACAAATATTGAAGCATTGCTACTAACAATGGTCAATGGTTTGCATTATGGTTTCATTTTACACAACATACACTTTTATAGGTTTAGACAAAATTTAAAATGATCTATGTCCATTATTGCAAGATCATGCAGAAAACTTCCAATGCTCTATGTTCCTTCTATTTTATTCTTCCCTCACCCTCCCCTCGTAACCTATGGTAATCATTAAGCCTCAAGTTTTGAAGAATACGGTTCATAGTTACATGCAATAATATTGAGGGCTTGGCATATTGGTCTGTTTTCTTTTATTAGGCACTGCCTATGTTCTCTAGAGATTCTTGCACCTCAAATTGAGAACATAGCAGAACTCCCCAGGATAGGAGTTTAATATTTTCTTGTTTATTGTGTGGGTCTACATCCACTGAGATAACACACTATAACAAGATGAACACTTTCATATTCCATAGAGGCATGCCCCTACCCCCGATGCCCTACACCAGTAACCCTCCCCTGCCATATTTGCCAAAAGAACATTTCCACCATTATAGTTTTAATTACAAACCTGCAAATCCCCAGAGTTCACCTGCTCCTTCCTCCAACCCCGCCAGTTCCATGAATAGTCCAACCCAATCCCCCCACCTTACTCCTCCTCATATTACTGCACCATAGAACCCAATCACATCACTGCACCACCATCACCCCCATCCACTTCCCAACCACACCCTTCCACCTTATAGATTTTGCCCATATTGAGCATTGGGTCACTACCTTCTACTTCCTTTCCATCTCCTGTTAACCTATCTTCCAGATTCTAGCTCTGCAATTCTGCTCAATTTGCTTAAGTCATATCAATAAGGACATGTAATATTTGTCCTTCAGTGACTGGCTTATTTGACTCAACATAAGGTCTTCAAGATTCATCCATGTTATCCCATGTGTTAATACTGCATTCCTTCTTACAGCTGAGTAATATTCCATCGTATGTACATACCACAATTTGCTTATCTATTCATCTGTTGATGGACACTTGGGTTGCTTCCAACTTTTGGCAATAGTAAATAATGCCACTGTGAACATTGGTGTGCATATATCTGTTTGTGTCCCTGCGTTCAATTCTCTGGGTATATACCCAGCAGTGGGATTGCTGGATCACATGGCAGTTCTATAGCTAGCTTCCTGAGGAACCGCCAAACTGTCGTCCACAATGACTACACCATTCTACATTCCCACCAGCAATGGGTAAGTGTTCCCTTTCCTCCACATCCTCTCCAACACTTGTAGTACTCTGTGTTTTTGATAGCCACCAGTCTAATAGGTACAAGACGATATCTCATTATAGTTTTGATTTGCATTTCCCTAGTAGCTAGTGATATTGAGCATCTTTTCATGTGCTTTCTAGCCATTTGTATTTCTTCTTTGGAGAAGTGTCTATTCAAATCACTTGCCCATTTTTAAAATGGGTTGTTTGTCTTTTTATTTTTGAGATGTAGGATTTCTTTATATATGCTGGATATTAGGCCCTTATCAGATAGATGCGGTAGTAGTTTGGCATTGTTTATGAATTCCAAAAATAGATATTGGATTGTGTTTGTAAACTGGTCTGTTCCTCTGGGCATATTTGAATGTATTAAATTCAGAGGTTACAAATGGAAAGACATTCCGTATTCATGGATTGGAAGAATAAATATCGTGAAGATGTCAATCTTGCCCAAACTGATTTATAGATTCAATGCAATACCAATCAAAATCCCAACAGCTTACTTTACAGAATTAGAGAAGGCAATTACCAAATTCATCTGGAAGGATAAGTGCACCCGAATAGCCAAAAGCATTCTAAAAAAGAAGAGCAATATGTGAGGAATTTCACTGCCTTACCTTGAAACATATTACAAAGCTACAGTGGTCAAAACAGCATGGTACTGACATTCGATCAGTGGAATAGAATTGAGAATCCAGAAATATACCCTCACCTATACAGTCAACTGGTTTTTGACAAACCTACCAAGCCCACGCTAATGGGGAAAAAAAGTCTCTTTAACAAATGGTGTTGGGAGAACTGGATATCTATAACCAAAAGAATGAAAGAGGACCCCTATCTCACCCCCTATACAAGAATCAACTCAAAATGGATCAAAGATCTAAATATAAAAGCCAGAACCATAAAACTACTAGAAGAAAATGTAGGGAAAAATCTTCAAGACCTTGTAGTAAGTTGTGGTTTCTTGGACCTAAAGCACATGCAACAAAAGAAAAACTAGATAAATGGGACCTCCTCAAAATTAAACACTTTCGCACCTCACAAGAATTTGTCAGAAAGGTGAAAAGGCAGCCAACTCAATGGGAAAAAATATTTGGAAATCACATATCTGATAAGGGTTTAATATCCAGGATATATAAAGAGATATTACAATTCAACAATAAAGAGACAAATGACCCAATTTAAAAATGGGCGAAAGACTTGAATAGACATTTCTCCGAAGAAGAAATACAAATGGCAAAAAAACACATGAAGAAATGGTCAACATCACTCATGATTAGGGAAATGCAAATCAAAACTACAGTGAGATATCATTTCACACCTATCAGAATGGCCACTATTAAAAAGACAGAGAACTACAAGTGTTGGAAAGGATGTGGAGAGATAGGAACACTTCTTCACTGTTGGTGGGAATGCAGGATGGTACAACCACTATGGAGGATTGTTTGGCAGTTCCTAAAGAAGTTGAATATAGACTTGCCACATGACCTGGTAATACCACTACTGGGTATATACCCAGAAGAACCGAGAGCAGTGACACGAACAGACATCTGCACACCGATGTTCATAGCAACATTATTCACCATTGCCAAAAGTTGGAAACAACCCAGGTGTCCATCAACAGATGAATGGATAAACAAACTGTGGTCTATTCATATGATGGAATATTATGCAGCTGTAAGAAGAAATGAAGTCATAAAGCATATGTGAACTGTGGTCTATGGTTGGTGGCAAGGCCCCAGGATGTATAAGTCCATTGAGGGTGGTGGGCCACACTTGTGGGAGATGTTTGTGTGGGACGTGGTGGGAGGTGTGGGGGGTGGGCAACATGGGAATCCCAGGGGGTTCTGTGTAATATTTTCGGTAATCTAAGCACCTCTTAAAATATATATATATATAAAATAAAGCATATGGCAACATGGATGAACCTGGAGGACATTATGTTGAGTGAAGTAAGCCAGACACAAAAGGACAAATACTGTATGAATGCGTTACTATGAACCAAATATATTGTGTAATGTATTGTTTGATTAAAAAAAAAACTATATGTATCCATTACATTTAATTGAGAACTGTATGTATTTATTCATCTGTGTTTACTTTTTAGTTTTTAATTGTTTATATTTTCAATTATTAAATGTACAAAATAAAGTTAAAAAAATGTTTTAAAAAAATTCAGAGGTTTCACTTTTACTAGATTAAATAATGACTAAGGCTCTGATTGGGCCATATCAGTGGGCTGTTGAGGCCATGCCCCCTTGGTGGGTGGGGACTCACAGAGAAAACTACATGGCAGAGGAGTTAGTTGGAGTTTTTGGATGCTGGAACCCTGGGAAGTAAATACACAGAAAAACAGATACATGAGGAAAGACAGAAGACTCCATTAGACATGACAGAGGCCCCAGGAAGAGAGACAAGCCATTCGCCTGATAGTTCACGGCTGGCCTTGTGGAGAGAACAGAGCAGCTGAGCCCTGAGAGAAATGAGCCACGAGAGACAAGACTTATCCCAGCCTACAGCTGATACTGGAAGAAGCTGGTACCATGAGACCTTAAGAGGAAGAGGAAGGCTGAATCCTTGCAGATGTCAGCAGCCATCTTGCTCCAACATGTGGCAACAAACTTTGGTGAGGGAAGTAACTTACGCTTTATGGCTTGGTAACTATAAGCTTCTACCCCAAATAAATACCCTTTTATAAAAGCCAGCAGATTTCTGGTATTTTGTATCAGCACCCCTTTGGCTGACTAATGCAGATAGTTACTGAATATTTTCTCCCATTGAATAGGCTACCTTTTTACTTTCTTGACAAACACCTTTGAAAGACAAAAGTTTATAAATTTGAGGAGGTCCCATTTATCTATTTTTTCTTTCATTGCTCATGCTTTGGGTGTAAAGTTTATGAAACCAATTCCTACTGCAAGATCTCATAGATGCTTCTCTTCATTATCTTCTAGGAGCCTTATGGTCTTGGTTCTTATATTTAGGTCTTTGATCCATCTTGAGTTAATTTTTGTATAGACATGAGATGGTGATCCTCTCTCATTCTTTTGGATATGGATATCCAGTTCTCCAAGCACCATTTGTAGAAGAGGCCATTCTGTTCCAGTTGAGTGGGCTGGATGGCCTTGTTGAATACCAGTTGACTGTATATGCAAAGATCTATATCAGAACTCTCAATTCTGTTCTGTTGCTCAGTATGTCCATCCTTGTGCCAATACCATGCAGTTTTGACCACTGTATCTTTGTAGTATGTTTTAAAGGCAGGTAACATGATTCCTCCAATTTTGTTTTTCTTTTTCAATATGTTTTTGGCTATTCAGGGCACTTTGCCCATCCAAATAAATTTCATAATTAGCTTTTCCAATTCAGTAACAAATGCTATTGTAATTTTTATTGGGATTGCGATAAATCTGTAACTTGTTTTGGGTAGGACAGACATCTTAATTATGTTTAGTGTTCCATTCCATGAACATGGAATATTCTTCAATCTGTTTAGGTTTTCTTTGATTTTCTTTAACAATATTTTGTAGTTTTCTGCATACAAGTCCTTTACATCTTTAGTTAAGGTTATTTCTAGATATTTGATTCTTTTAGTTGCTATCATAAATGGAATTTTTTCTTGATTTCCTCCTCTGATTGCTCATTATTGGTATACAGAAATGCTACTGAGGTTTGCATGTTGATCTTATATCCTACCACTTCACTGAACTCGTTTATCAGCTTTAGATGCTTTTTGTAGATTTCCCAGGGCTTTCTAGGAATAGGATCATGTCATCTTCAAATAATGCAGCTTTTACTACTTCCTTTCCAATTTGGATGACTTTTATATCTTTTTCTTGCCTAAGTGCTCAAGCAAGTACTTCTAACACAATGTTAAATAAGAGATGTGACAGTGGGCATCCTTGTCTTGTTCCAGATCTTAGAAGGAAAGCCTTTAGCATTTCATCATTGAATATGATGTTAGCTGTGGGTTTTTCATATATACCCTTTATTACGTTGGGGGAAGTTTCCTTCAATCCCTATCTTTTGAGGTGTTTTTAACAAGAAAGGATGCTGTATTTTGTCAAATGCTTTTACTGCATCAATGGAGATGATCATGTGATTTTTTTCCCTTTCAATCTGTTAATGTGGTGTATACATTGACCAATTTTCTTATGTTGAACCATCCTTGCATATCAGGGATAAAGCACACTTGATCATGGTGTATAATTCATTTGATGTGCTGTTGAATACATTTAGCAAGTATTTTTGTTGAGGATTTTAGCTTCCAGGGTCTTTAGAGAGATTGGTCTGTAGTTTTCCTTTCTTGATGCATCTTTATGTGGCATTGGTATCATGGTGATGTTGACATCATAGAATGAGTTAGACAATGTTCCCTCCACTTCCATTTTTTGGAAGAGTTTAAGCAGGATTGGTGTTTGTTCTTTCCAGAATGATTGGTAGAGTTCACCTGTGAAGCCATCTGATCCTGGGCTCATCTTACTTGGGAAATTTTTGATGACTAATTCAATCTTGTTACTTGTTATTGGTATTGGTCTGTTGAGTTCATCAATTTCTTCCTTCATCCGTGTAGGCTGCTTGTGTGTTTCTAGAAATTTTTCTGTAGCAGTTTGGTACTATTTTATGAATTCCAAAAAAAAATTGATTATTGTATTAGTCAGGGTTCTCTCAGGAAACAAAATCAACAGGAGATATCTGTCAAAAATATGAGATTCTATAAGAGTTTCTCATGCAACTGTGGGAATGCACAAGTCCAGGTTCTGCAGGCAGGCTGCAAACCAGGGGCTCCAATTAAAGTCCAATAAAAGGTCCTTGATGAGTTTCTGGGAGAAGTTGGCTGTCCAAAGATGAGCTGGGAAATTCTCTCCAAATGTTGAAATATTCACTCTTTTTTTTTTTTTTTTTGTAATATTCACTCTTAAACTTAACATCTTTAAATATTATGACATGAAATTAATACAACTTTTCATATGATAGGGGGAAAGGTTGGGGAAGAAAACAAAGAAATTCATTTTGTGTACATATACAATCATACTCATAACGAAACAAGGAAGAAGGGTTCATGACTATTACAGTTCTCATTTTGTAACTGGTTATGTTGTTGAAGTTCCTATTTATCACTACCTACTTCCACTACCCATTCCATGTTCCCATTACCTTCAGCAAGTACTTCAGCTGGCTGTGGTTCTTTGCCTGGTGAGGTGACCCAAACTTTCATTCCTGAAGATTCTGGGCCATTGTTAGTCTTGCTTAGATTGGTTTGTTGCAATTTTCCATTGACTTTAATCACATGACATGGCAATACTAGGAGATGCCCTAGAGGATCTCCTGTATTCCAGCAAACTCTTCTTTTCCCCCATTATGTAGATGTAGTCCTATTTCCCCTTGATAGTCGGGATCAATCACCCCAGCCAGTACAGTAATTCCCTTCTTTGCCTGTTGATTCACAGATAAGAGGAGCCCGAAGTGGCCAAGTGGCAGTCTTAACTTCCAGTTCAATGGAATCATTGTTGTGTTCCCTGGTGGCAGCTCTCTTCCTTTTGGGACTAAAACCTGAAGACCAGCAGAGCTTAAGGTTGCAGGGACAGGAAGCAAAAATTTCCCTAGTGGGTCACTCCCATTACCACCCTTTGATTCCTGGTCCCATGAATCCAGGTTATGGGAGAAACAGCACCATAGAGTAGATGCTGATTCAGAGGGTCAAGGATGATCCAGAAAGGGGCTGCAGTGCTGCAGCTGTTCACTATCAGATGGTACCTGTATATAGTGCAGAGCCATCTGTAAACCAGTCCTGAGTTTTCTCTTCCTCAGTCAACTGATTGTAAGGAACTTGCCAAGAGGTCTTAGCTGTGGGCTGGGAAAGAGAATGTAATGTGTCAGGAGTGGGGGCCATGGGCATTTGGGTCACTTCCTCATGTAACTTATTTGTGCCTTCAGGACCTGCTTTAGCCCTATCTTGTATATATCACTTCAATTTTATGATGGAGTGCTGCTGTGCATGCCCAACTTTATGGTTTGGTGGGTCAGACAATACCCAGCTCATGATAGGCAACTCAGGTCTCATGGTAACTTGATGGCCCATGGTTAAGCGTTTGATCTCTATTAAGGCCTAGTAGCAAGCCAAAACCTGTTTCTCAAAAGGAGCGTAGTTATCTGTAGAGATGGCAAGGCTTTGTTTGCTCCAAAATCCTAAGGATCTGCGTTGTTGTCCCAAATATGGCTAGGTCCTTTGTAAAAACAACAGCTCCCTGCCGAACTGAGGTGGTTGTATCAGACCAAAGAAAGATTCGTACAAGTCCAACTTGGCAAGTAATGAGCATATTTAGGGGGCTTACACGAGGTCCTCATCCTTGGCGGTGGAAGGAGAGACAGCATTTTCCAAGCTTGATTGTCTGCGCTCACCGCAAAACAAGAGGAGTCTTTTATTTTATTTTATTTTATTTTGTCATTTCCATATTGTTCTTTTTTTAAACTTTATTTTTAAAGATGTTTTAGATTACAGAAAAGTTACATCAAAAAATATAGGGGATTCCCATATACCATACCCCTCTTCCTCTCACATTTTTCCCCTATTAATAGCATCTTACATTAGTGTGGTACATTTGTTACAAATGATGAACAAATATTGAAGCATTGCTACTAACAATGGTCTATAGTTTACATTGTGGTTTACACTTTGCATGGTACAATTTTATAGATTTTGACAAAATGTATAATGGCCTGTATCTGTCATTGCATTATCATGCAGAACAACTCCAATGCCCTATAAATGCCCTATATTCCACATATTCTTCCCTCCATCTCCCTCAGAAACTCTGGTAACTACTATCTTTAGAGAGGGGTCTTTTATAATGCATGTCCATATGTAGATGGGGAAGGCACCATGAGCGGCAGCAGGACTTCTAAGGAATTCAGTGCTACAAGACTTACTGATCAGTCAACAGTTCACAACCATTTCCAGAGGCTTGCCTTTTTTAACTACTCAGGAATGCTGCTGCAATTTGAGGAGGGGGAAAGAACTGGAAAGTTTGGGTGAGAAAATGCAAACTCATATATGCCACAATTGTGATTCTCCCATAGGGGCCAGCCAAAGGCTCCAGGCAGCATCTCTATTTGCCACTGATATTTCTAGCACCCTACTGAATGTGCTTCAGCATATGGACTAAGAGGGAGAGCAACTTTCATAGCAGCCTAGACCTGTTGCAAAGCCTCTTCTTGTTCTAATTCCCAGTCAAAACTAGCAGCATTTTGGGTCATTGGGTAAATGGGCTGGAGTAGCACACCCAAATGAGGAATATGTTGTCTCCAAAGCCAAAAGAGGCCAACTTTGTTTTGGTTGTAGAAGAGGCCAGATGCAACAGCTTATCCTTCACCTTAGAAGGGATATCTTGACAAGCCCCACACCACTGGACACCTAGAAATTTCACTGAGGTTGAAGGCCCCTGTACTTTTGCTGGATTTATCTCCCATTTCGGACACATAAAGGCCTTACCAATAAGTCTAGAGTAGTTGCTACTTTTTGTTCACTAGGTCTAATCAACCTAGACATCAGTGTGATGTCTTGTGGGAGAGGAGACAATCAAGGTCCCTGAAAACTAGATTATGGTATAGGCCTGGAGAGTTGATATACCTCTGAGGTAGGACAGTGGAGGTATATTGCTGGCCTTGCCAGCTGAAAGCAAAGCGTTTCTGGTAGTCTTTACTAACAGCAATTGAGAATAAAGCATTTGCCAGATCAATATCTGTATACCAGTTACCAGGGGATGTGTTGATTTGCTCAAGCAATGATACCACATCTGGAACAGTAGCTGCAATTGGAGTTACCACCTGGTTAAGTTTACAATAATCTACTGTCATCTTCCAAGATCCATCTGTTTTCTTTTGTTGTTGTTGTTGTTGTTATTTTGGGTTTTTGTTGTTTTTTTTTTTCCTTTTTTTTTTTCCCATCTGTTTTCTACACAGGCCAAATAAGGGAGTGAATGGACATGTGGTGGGAATCACCACCCCTGAATCCTTCAAATCCTTAATGGTGCACTAATTGCTGCAATTCCTCCAGAAATCTGGCATTGCTTTTAATTTACTATTTTGCCAGGTAGGGTCAGTTCTAGTGGCTTCCACTTGGCCTTTCTTACCATAATAGCCCTCAGTCCACAAGTCAGGGAACCAATGTGGGGATTCTGCCAGTTACTTAGTATGTCTATTCCAATTATGTGTTCTGGAACTGGGGAAATAACCACAGAATGGGTCTAGGGACCCACTGGATGCACTGTGAGATGGACCTGATCTAAAACTCCATTAATTAACTGACCTCCATAAGCTCCTACTCTGATTGGTGGATCACAGTGACATTTTTGGGTCTTCTGGAATTAAGCTGAGCCAGTGTCTAATTATCCCCCAAATGTCTGATCATTTCCTTTTCCCCAATGCAGTTACCCTGGTAAAATGCTGTAGGTCTCTTTGGGGAAAGCTGGGAGGAAGAGTAACAGTATAAATTTTTGACAGTGTAACATGGTCTTTCCCCAAGGGGACCTGGCCTTTCCCTCATTCAGTGGGCTTTTGGACTGTAAACTGTCTCAAGTCTAGGAATTGATTAAGGGCTGTGACTCTCTGCTTCTATAATTCAAGATAGACTTTTGTTCACATGACCTAGAAATAGTTTGCTCACACAGATAAACAAGTAGGCTGCCCATCAATTAACTTCGAGGTACTCCATGATCTACTAGCCAATGCCATAGCTCTCTGCAAGTCAGAGTATTTTGATTGCTTTGAGTCTGCTATCCATTATAATAGCAATGCTCACCTTGTCTTTGGTGATTAAGAGCTTCCACTTGGCTTCTGCCAACCTGCAATCTTATTATCCTCATTGTGTTTAATGATCCAAGTTCACTGACAGCTGTTACCACAGTAATAAGAAGGGCGACCACAGAGCTCTTCAGGGAAGAAGGAGTTAGTCTCACAAATTTATTCCTCAAAGTCTTGCTTAAAGGTAGGTCCTCTGGACATTCCTGGGGTGGGTGAGCAGGTCTCACATGATAAATCCACTCTAACATTCTAATCTCTCTAAGCCTTTTGATCCCCTCATCTACAGTATACCAGGGCAGTTCTGGCATTTTGACCTCCTACAATGTAGGCCTCCTTTTGGTTCATGTTTCTGCCAACCACCCTAACAAACTGTTAGAGCCCATTCTAACCTCTCAAACTACAACATTAAATCTAGAATCTCTGTGTAGTATGCCCATATTAATAAATCCAGCCTGATCTAACTTTATATTCTTTCCACCATTATCCCACACCTATAATATCCCTTCACACACATATTGCCCTGATTTTCATCTCTATAAATTAGAAATATCATGCAATTATTTGTAGTGTAGTTCACCTCCTCATGGTTCACATTTTGTACCTCACCTTTTGGGTCTTGTTGAGACTTCAGTCTAGTTATAAGTCTGGAAGAAAAGAGGGTTGGTGGGGTACATAATGAGAAGAATTAGAAGTGTCTTTCAAACCAACTACCTCAGGGCATTCCAGTGCAGTTTCATCTGGCGAAACAGGCTTAATCTCTTTAGACAGAGTAAGGTCTGTTTCCTCAGTGGAGGTTATTACAGGTTTATCAGGCATAGCAGGATTAACCTCTTCAGATGTAGGTTGGGTGGTAGATTCTTCAGGGCAGAGTGGAGGTCAGGAGGCTGGTTCCTCAGGGCAGACTGGAGGTTGGGAGGCTGGTTCTTCAGGGCAGACCATTACTGGTTTATCTGGCAAAGACTCAGCAAGGTTTAAATGCCCCCCCCACCATCATTATCAACCTATATGTTGCATTCCAACTTTCAGGATGCCATTCATTTCCAAACAATGCCCTAATTTTAACAGCAGATACCCTGCAAGGTTGGGAATTTAGTTTACATTGTAATTAAGCCATTCACACAATAGGACTCTCAGTCTGGTTTTCAGAACTCTCAAGTCTGGGGCTATACAAAATAAGATTTTCTTTCAGGGCATACTTCATGTTCTTCATGCAGCACTTAAGTTTTTAATTTGAAGCTTTGAGCTCAACCCTTTCATTTATAGCTATATCCAGCATATTTAGGAACAAGCAGGTAACACCATTATAATTTTTAACTCCACAAAACTGTTACTTTGTCAAAACCACACTCACCTAAAGCCTTGATTCTTATAAGCATTTGAGTATTCATATCAATAAATATTTTTCCTATCTCTAATGCCAACTCATGCCATGGACTATCAGTGTCATCTTGATTATTGAAAATAGAGCCATTAGTGCCTTTGAATCTAATAAGGTTAGAGGACCAATTCCCAAAACCTAGAACCAACTCAGAAATCTCATCGCTCAGATTGTGTTTCTCAAGTACCACTCTTGGTAGCAAAGCTGTATTAGTCAGAGTTCTCTAGGGAAACAGAACCAACCAGAGATATCTGTAAATATTATGAGATTTTTATAAGCATTGCCTCACGTGACTATAGGCATGTGCAGCCAAAAATTGGAAAAACCCCAGATATTCTTCAGTGAATCAATAACCTGTGGTACATCTGTACCATGGAATACAAGTCAGCAATTAAAGTGAACAAACTATGGATACACACAACAACCTAGAAGACTCTCCTGAGAATTATGCTGAGTGACAAAAAACCAATCCCAAAAGGTTACATATTAGATTATTCCATTTACATAACATTATTAAAATGACAAAATTATAGAAATAGAGACCATAATGGTGGTTGCTAGGAGTTAAGGGGAGGGAAGGGATGGAAGTGGATGAGGCTATAAAAGAGCAACATGAGGGATCCTTGTGGTGATGGATCTTGACTATATCAAGATGAGTTCCTAGTTATGATATTGTACTATTGGTTTGCATGATGTTACCACCGTTACCTCCAATGAAAGTTTGTTTTTCTTTTTATAACTCCCCCCCCAAGATGGCTCCCTTGTCTGTTTGTCCATTGTTTTTGCTTGTTTGTGCTCATTGTTTTTTTTTTTTCTTGAGGTTTTTGTTTGTTGTCTGCTTGTTTTTTGCGTGTTGTCTGCTCATTGTCTGTTTTTTTCTTTAGGAGGCACTGGGAACCGAACCCAGGACCTCCCATGTGGGAGGTGGGCACTCAACTGCTTGTCACATCCACTCCCTGCTTGTTTTGATTTTTTCTCATTGTCTGCTTGTTGTTTTTGCTTGTTGTCCGCTCATTTTTTGTTTGTCTTCTTTAAGAGGCACTGGGAACTGAACCCAGGACCTCCCATGTGGGAGGTGGGCACTCAACTGCTAGAGTCACATCTGCTCTCTGAGGGTTTTTTATGAATTCCCAAAGAGAAGCTGGTTGGCTAAAGTAGAGATGGAGATTTGCTCTTCTGACTGCTGAAACTTTTCCTTTTAAAGCCTTTAACTGATTGTATGAGACATCTCTCATTGTTGAAGGCAATCTCCTCAGTTGTTAGTAGATGTAATCAACCATAGATGCAATCAACTTGATGATGATTTATTTTGTTTTTGTTTTTTTTTTTCTTTGCTGCTTTTTTACTTTTTGCTGATGATTTAAGTTCATGAAATGTCTTCACAGTAACAAGTAGGCCAAACATCTGGAAACCATTACCTGGCCAAGTTGACACATGAACCTAACCATCACATGTCTCAAACTGTAAGCAACCTAGATGCTCTTCCATAGATGAATGGATAAGGAAACTGTGGCACATCCAAACAATGGAATATTATTCAATGATAAAAAGAAATGAGCTATTAAGACAGAAAAAAACATGGAGGAACCTTAAAAACATATTGCTGAGTGAAAGAAGTCAGTCTGAAAAGGCTACATACTGCATGATTCCTATTATATGACATTGTGGAGAAGGCAGAACTATACATACAGTAAAAAGATCAGTAGTTGCCACAGAATGGGGAGGGGGGGTGGAGAGAAGGAATGAATAAGTAGAATACAGAGCATTTTTTAGGGCAGTGAAACTATTCGGTATGATAATGTAATGTATCATATGCAATGTATCATATCTGTATGATACCAATACATGATATTATGCATTTGTCAAAACCCATAGATCAATATACACAGAGTGAACTCTAATGTAAACTGAAGTCTTTAGTTTCTAATAATGTATCAATATTGGTTCATCAATTATAACAAATTTTAACACTAATACAAGATATTAATAATAGGGGAAATGATGAGAGTGTGTGTTGGGGGAGAGGATATATGGGAACTCTTTGTACTTTCTGTGAAATTTTTCTGTAAACCTAAAACTGCTCTAAAAATAAAGCCTATAATTTTTTTTAATGCAAATGTAAGACTTCTGGGAAGATGGAGGATTACAGAGATAGAGGGCTCACTTCTCTCCCATGAAAAGAGCTAAATGACAGGCAGAAACTGTCTGGAAAATTGTTTTAGGGCATAGGACACCAGGAGAAGGCTAGACACCACCCAGAAGAGAAAGAGGTGAAGGAAAGGAGTCTCAGCTGGCTGGAAAGATCCCATGAGTAAAATTGCAGCAGCAGCTGCTGGCACCCATCCCTCCACCTTCAGAACAAACAGCACTGGGTCCTCCAGTCCCTGCAATCAGCTACTGACTGATGGTGTTGCAGGGGTCCTCTTCCCCAAGAAAGGAGAGAGGGAGGGACATAGCCTATGGCAAATTCAGATTTTGGCCAGTGAACTTGATCTGCTGTATTAGAGGGGTCACACACTTCCAGGCTGGATGGGGCTATGATATTGTTTGCTTTGAGAGCTGGCAGGGAGTGAAATATAATTTGCCTTCTCAAACACCCTCCCTACTGCCCTGGGCTGGTTGCTGAGGATGCAGACAGAGGGAAGGTGTGGCCTGCCAAGGGAGGAGAACAGTTTCTGAGAAAGTTTGTTTGCCACACTTGGCCCATGCTGAGGACATTGCTTCTGCTCCACCCATCCAGGTGGGGTTACACTGAATGCATTCCTCCTAGCATATGGGGCCTGAGCTGAGAGGTTTGCTGAAGACTGCCATCTGTTTGCAGTCCAGGAAAGTGCACACAAGAAGGGAAAAATAGAAAAAAATAAGGAAAAGAGACAATGTGGTATCTTTACTGACCCCCTCTCCAAGGCCCTTGGAAACTGGCCTGCACCACTATACTGGGTCCTTAGCCCTGCTTTGAGCAGTTAAACAAGGGCAATCATAAATATCTTGAACAGGTTGAACCAAGAGTCAAAGAACAGTGGTAGCACACAGCTACTTAGCAGTAAATCCCTAGGCAAGAGAGAAACTGAACATCAGAGTAAACTCAGCATCATAATCAGATGCTTAAATATCAGCAAAAAATAACAAGCCATACAAAGAAAAAGGAAGATATGAATCAGGCAAAGGAAAAAAAATCAAAGCTGCAGATGAGACACAGGACTTGAAACAACTAATCAATGAGGTTCATACAAATCTCCTAAGTCAAATCATGAAGTTGAGGGACAACGTGGCTAAAGAAATAAAAGCCATTAAGAAGAAACTGGGTGAGTACAAAGAACGATTTGAAACCTTGGTTAGAAAAATAACAGAGCCTATGGGAATGAAAGGCACAATAAGTGAGATTAAACATACAATAGTGGCACACAATAGCAGGTTTGAAATCATGGAAGAACTAATCAGTGACATAGAGGACAGAACAACTGAAATTGAAAAGAGAGAAAAAAGGAGAGAGAAAAGAATGGAAAAAATTGAGCAGGGGCTCAGGGAGTTGAATGATAGCATGAAGTGCACCAACATACATGTTATGGGAGTTCCAGAAGGAGAAGAGAAGGGAAAAGGGGCAGAAAGAGTATTTGAGGAAATAATGGCTGAAAATTTCCCAGCTCTCATGAAGGACACGAGTATATGTGCCAGGAAGCGCAGCATACTCCAATTAGAATAAATCCAAATAGTCTTACCCCAATACACATAATATGCAGAATTACAAATGCCAAAGATAAAGAGAAAATTCTGAAAGCAGCAAGGGAGAAGTGAAGTATCACATACAAGGGACATCCCATAAGTCTTAGTATGGATTTCTCTTCAGAAACCATGGAGGCAAGAAGGCAGTGTATGATATAATTAAGGTACTGAAAGAGAAAAACTGCGAGCCAAGAATTCTTTATTCAGTGAAACTGTCTTTCAAATATGATGGTGAGTTTAAATTATTAAAGATAAACAGAAACTAAGAGAGTTCATAAACAAGAATCCAGGAAACACTAAAGGTAGTTCTGTAGCCAGAAAAGAAAATACGAGAGAAGGGCTTGGGGGAGAATGCAGAAGGGAAGACTATTTGAAAGGGTAACCAAAAGGGTAAAAGACAGACAAAAACAAGATATGACAGATGAAAGCTGAAGGGTAAAATGGTTGAAGTAAGTAATGCTTTTACAGTAATAATATTGAATACTAATGGATTAAACTTCCCAATCGGAAGACATAGGCTGACTGAGCCATCCATATGCTGTCTGCAGCAGACTGACCTTAGACCCAAGGATGCAAATAGACTGAAAGTGAAAGGTTGAAAAAAGATATTTAATGCAAATAGTAATCAAAATAGAGCAGGGACAGTTATACTGATGTAGGACAAAACAGACTTTAAATGCAAAAAAGTGATGAGATGCATAAGGCCAATATATACTAATAAAATGGACAATCCACCAGGACAAGAGTAACAGTAATAAACATCTATGCACCTAACCAGGCTGCCCCAAAAGACATGAGGAAAACCCTGGCAAAACTGAAAAGAGAAATAGACATCTCTACAATAATAGCTGGGGACTTCAACATGCCACCCACATAAATGGATAGAACAAATAGAAAGAAGATCATCAATGATACAGAGAAATTGAACAATATGATAAAAAGAGCTTGACTTGACAGACATGTGCAGAACATTGCATCCCAAATCAACAGGTCATACATTCTCATGAGTCCTCATGGATCTTTCTCCAGGATAAGCCACATGTTGGGCCATAAAACAGCCCTCAATAAATTTAAGAAGACTGAAATTATACAAAGCACCTTCTCTAAGTATAATAGAATGAAGCTGGAAACCAGTAATGGGGAAAGGAGAGATTTTGCAAATATATGGATGCTAACAACATACTCCTAAACAATTGGTGGGTCAAAGAAGAAATAGCAAGAGAAATTAGTAGATATCTAGAGACAAATGAAAATGAGAACACAACTTATCAAAACTTATGGGACACAGCAAAGGCAGTGCTGAGAGAGAAATTTATAGCCTTAAATGCTATATCAAAAAAGAAGAAAGGGGAAGCGGCTGTGGCTCAATCAGTAGGGCTCCCGTTTACCATATGGGAGGCCCCGGGTTCAGTTCCCGGGGCCTCCTGGTGAAGACAAGCCCGCCAGCATGGCGTGGTTAGCTGACCCAGCGAGCACAAGCAGCAAGGGGGGGATAAATAAATAAAATCTTTAAAAAAAAAAAAAAAAAAAGAAGAAAGATTTAAAATCACATACGTAACTGAACAACTTGAGAAACTACAAAAAGAAGAGCAAACCAAACCTAAAGCAAGCAGAAAGAAAGAAACAATGAAGATTAGCATAAAAATAAATGAAATTGAGAACAAAAAATCAGTAGAGAAAATCAACAAAATTAAAAGCTGGTTCTTTGAGAAAATCAACAAAACCAAAACCTGGTTCTTTGAGAAAATCAATAAAGTTGGCAAATCCCTTAGGAAGACTAACAAAGAAAGAAAAGAGAGAAGATGTAAATAAATAAATCAGAAATGAAAGGGGGACATTACAAATGAACACACAGAAATAAAAAGTATCATAAGTAGATATTATGAGAATCTGGATGCCTACAAATTAGACAACCTAGATGAAATGGACAAAATCCTAGAAATGCACAAACAACCTACACTGAACCAACATGAAATACAGGAACTCAACAAACAAATCACAAGTAAAGAGATTGAATCTGTCATCAAAAATATTCCAACAGAGAAAATTCCAGGACCAGATGGTTTCACAGGTGAATTCTACCAAACATTTTGAGAAGAATGAATACCAATTCTGCTTAAACACTTCCAAAAAATTGAAAAGGAGAGAAAATTATCCAACACATTTTATGAAGTCAACATCACCCTTCTACCAAAGCCAGATTTTTAAAAAACCCAGATAAAGATACTACAAGAAAAGAAAATTACCGACCAATCTTTCAAATGAATATAGATGCAAATTTCTCAACAAAATACTTGCAAATCTAATCCAGCAGCATATTAAAAGAATTATAGGGAGCGAATGTGGCTCAAGAAGTTGAGCACCCGCCTCCCACATGGGAGGTCCTGGGTTCAGTTCCTGGTGCCTCTGGAAAACAACAACAACAACAAGCAAGACAAACTAAAAAACCAACTCAGGGAAGCTGATGTGGCTCAGTGGTTGAGTGCTAGCTTCTCACATACAAGGTCCCAGGTTCAATCCCCAGCCCCCAGTACCTAAAAAAAAAACGAAGAAGAATTATAGATCACAATCAAGTGGGTTTTTTTCCTGTATGCAAGGGTGGTTCAACATAAGAAAATCAATTAAGGTAATACACCACATTAACAAATTTAAGGGGAAAAAACCACATGATGATCTTGATTAATACAGAAAAGGCATTTGACAAAACCCAGTATCCTTTCTTCATAAAAACACTCCAAAAGATAGGTATAGAAGGAAAGTTCCTCAACATAATAAAGGGCATATATGAAAATCCCACAGCCAACATCATACTCAGTGGGGAGAGGCTGAAAGCTTTATCTCTAAGATCAGGAACAAGACAAGGATCCTCACTGTCACCACTGTTACTCAACATTGTGCTATAAGTTTTAGGTAGCACAATTAGGCAAGAAAAAGAAATAAAAGGCATCCAAATTGGAAAAGAGGAAGTAAAACTCTCACTATTCACAGATGGTATGATACTATATTTAGGAAATCCCTAAATATATACAACAGTGCCATTAGAGCTAATAAGTGAGTTCAACAAAGTTGCAGGATACAAGACCAACATGCAAAAATCAATAGTGATTCTAAACACTAGTAATAGCAAGCTGAGGAGGAAAGCAAGAAAAAAATCCATTTACAGTAGCAATGAAAAGACTCAAAAACTAGGAATTAATTTAATCAGGGATTTCAAGGACCTGTATTCAGAAAACTACAAAACACTGCTAAAAGTAACCAAGGAAGACCTAAAGAAATGAAAGGACATTCCATGTTCATGGATTGGAAGACTAAACATAGTGAAGATGTCAATTCTACCCAAATTGATTTATAGATTCAATGCAATACCAATCAAAATTACAACAGCCTGCTTTACAGAACTAGAAGTCTTTCCCCAAATTTCTTTGTAATGGAAAAGGGTCCCAAATAGCTAAAAAAGAAGAGCAAAGTCAGAGGACTCACGTTTCCTGACCTTGAAGTGTATTATAAAGCTACAGTGTTCAAAACAGCATGGTATTGGCTTAAAGATAGACACATTGATCAATGGAATAGAATTTAGAGTTCATAAATAGATCCTTACCTCTATGGACATTGGTAAACCTACCAAGTCCACTTTTCTGGGACAGAACAGTCTCTTCAACAAATGGTGCTGGGAGAACTGGATATCCATAACCAAAAGAATGAAAGAGGACTCTTATCTCACTCCATATACAAGAATCAATTCAAAATGGATCAAAGACCTAAACATAAAACCCAGGACCATAAAACTCCTAGAAGATAATATAGGGAAATATCTACAAAACTTTGTAGTAGGAGGGGGTCTCTTAAACCTAACACTCAAAGCATGAGCAACAAAAGGAAAAATAGATAAATGGGGCCTCCTCGAAATTAAACACTTCTGCACCTCAAAGGACTTTGGGAAGTGGATATAAAGGCAGCCTACTCAATGGGAGAAAATATTTGGAAATCACACATCCAACATGATATGTAAAGAGATCCTACAGCTCAACAATAAGAAGATAAATAACCTGATTAAAAAGTGAACCAAAGACCTGAATAGACATTTTTATGAAGAAGAAATACAAGTGATGATAAAACACATGAAAAAAAATGTTCAATATCACTGGCTATTAGGGAAATGCAAACAAAGCTACAATGAGATATAATTTCACACTTATTGGAATGGCCACTATTAAAAAGAGAGAACTACAAGTGTTGGGGGGGATGTGGAGAAATAGGAACACTTATTTACTGTTGGTGGGAATATAGAATGTATAGCTACTGTGGAAGTCTGTTTGGCACTTCCTAAGGAAGTTAGATATAGATCTGCAATATGACTCAGCAATACTACTACTAGGTATATACCCAGAAGATCTGAAAGCAGGTACACGAACAGACATCTACACACCAATGTTCACAGCAGTATTATTCACAATTGCCAAAAGATGGAAACAATCCAGGTGTCCGTCAACTGACAAATGTATAAACAAACTGTGGTATATACAGATGATGGAATATTATTCAGCTGTAAGAAGAAATGAAGTGGTCAAGCATACAACAATTTGGATGAACTTGGAGGACATTATGTTGAGTGAAGCAAACCAGGCACAAAAGGACAAATATTCTATGACTTCCTGCTTATGAACTAAATATAGTGAATAAACTCATGGAGTTAATGGCTAGAATATAAGTCACCAGAGAATAGAATGTGGTTAGAGAATGGAAAGCTGAGGTTTAATCTGTGCAGAATTGGTAAAAAGTTATTTGTAAATGTTTGGAAATGAATAGAAATTGTGAAAGCACATCATAGGATTTGTAATCAGTAGTGCTAAAATATGCATATGATTGTGGTTTATTTTTTGTTGTGTTTTTCTTATTTTTTGAAGTAATGAAAATGCTCTAATATTGATTGAAATGATGAATGTACAATTCTGTGGTTATACCATATGACATTGATTATACGACTTACGAAAAAGTGGGTTGGGGGAAAAATACACCAAATGTAAGATATGGACTAGAGTTAATACTAATACTTTGTTTGATATGCTCTTTCATAATTTATTACAAATGTTTCACAACAATGCAAGGTATTGGTGGTGGGGTGATGTATGGGAGCCGTGTATTATGTTATACATGTTTGTTTTGTAAATTCACAACTTTTACTAAACACTTATTGTTTATGTATATTCATGTATGAATGATATACTTCAATAAAATTGGTTTTCAATGAAAAAAAGTGCACGTGTGATGATTTCAACCACACCTCTGTTTTAACTTGTCTATTTGGCCTAAGGAAAAAGCCATATTGGTTTTGGAGAATGATTATGGGTTATTGTTAATCAGGTGGTGATACCAATCACAACTGTGGGTCCCAATGTGGTATCTTTACTGGAGCAAATCAACCCATCCTTAGGCACCTATTGCTCTAGCACAGATAATCAATGAAGATAATCAGAAACAGTTTGCCCTCACTATATGACCTTAGGGCTATCTTAACCTATGCTATTTTCTGTCATACTCTAGTCCAAAGTGTCCTTGATTGTCTTTTTATCCCACAGACATAATGCTGGTTCATTAAATTGATGGCATTATGCTAATATACTTGGCAAGCAGGAAAAACCAAGCACCCTAGATGCCTTAAGGCCAGAGGATGGAAGGTAAATCCTGTGAAAGTTCAGGGGCCTGCCACATGTAAGATCACTGGTCCAGTGATCTTGGCCATATCAGAATGTCTATTCCAAAATTATGAGACAAGTTGCTTATCCTTGCTACACCCACCACAAAGAAAGAAGCCAATACTTGGTGGGCCTCTTTGGATTTTGGAAGCAATATATATATACCATGCTGCTCTCACCCACTTACTAAGTAGTCTGTAAGGCTGTCAGTTTTGAGTGGGGCCTGAAGTAAGAAAAGCTCTGTGGCAAATTTGGGCTGCAGTACATGCTGCCCCAGCACTTGGGCCTTATAACTCACCAGTCCTAATTGTTTTATAAGAGTCTGTGCCAGAGATGCTGTGTAGAGCCTCATAAAAGTCTCACAGCACATTTCCTTAGGGGGTTGAATTAAGGCCATACTCTCCTCGTGTGGCAACAATTCTCCATTTCTCCATTTGAAAGACAGCTTCTGGTTTGCTTCTAGTCCCTGGTAGTGACTGAATTCCTGGTCATGGGACACCAAAAGACTGTTACTGAACTTCCCATAATGAACTGAGTGTTATCTGTTCTACTGAATCATCAAATGGCCATGTGCAGCAGCATTCCATTGTTAAATGGAAATTATATATGAAGTTAGGTCCCAGAAAATTGGGACAGTATAAGGAAACTGAATGAGCAAGTGGCTCAGATTTTTATGATACTAGCTCCTACTGCACTGTTGCATCTCCATCAGCCAATACGTATGACCTCAAAGAGAGTTCCCTATGACCACTTAACAGAGCAAGAAAATGAAAGATTAGTTTATGGATGGGTTTGCATGGTAGGCTGGCACAAAGTGGAATTGGGTGCCAGTTTCCCTACAACCCCACTCAGGGATGGCCTCTAAAGACAGCAGCGAAGGCAATTCCTCCCAAGTAATACATCTTTTTTTGGATCATGTTTGTTTTTAATTGTATAATCAAAACGAGGCCTTGTAATACTTAAGTACATTTATAAAATGAAGATCAAAAACTACATTGTATGTGTTCTTCTCAAAAATAGAGCTTATTTGAAATAGATTTGTGCCAAAGCCTACAAAATAACTTTGCCCCTCATTTCTCCCCGACCCCATTTTTTAAAGTGTGAAACCAAGAAAAACATCTTAGTATGTACTTCGGTAGAATGAGAAATGGCCTGATCTATAATGATTCATGAGCAGAGACTAACAAGTTGGCTGGCTGGTGAAGAGTATGAAAAGAACAAAATGGGAATTTGGTGATAATGAGTTCTATGGGAGAGGTATATGAATGGTCTCTTGAAATGGGCCAGAGTGTGAGGATATTTGTGTTTCTACATAATTGCCCTCTAGAGAACATCCACTGTAGAGAAGGCTCTCAGTAATCAGGTGGATAAGATGAATTATTCTGTTTATGTAATTCAGCCTCTTTCCTCAGCCACCCTAGTGCTTGCTCAGTAGCCAATGTGCAAAATGGCCATGGCAGCAGAGGTGGGGACCTATATATGGACTCAACAACTGGGTCTTCCTCTTACTGAAACAGATCTGGCTATCACCACTGTTGAATGGGCAACCTGCTTATAAGCAGAGACCAAATAGTAAGGCACCAGTATGGCACTATTCCCCAGGGGGACCAGATAGTCATCGGGTGGCAGGTTGGTTACACAGGATCCCTTCCGTTGTGGAGGGGTCAATGACTATACTCACAGGAATAGCGCATATTCTGAATATGGATTTGATTTCTCTGCTTGCAATGCTTTCACAAGTACCACCATGTGGACACACACAGTGCCTTATTTTTCACCATGGTATCCTATCCAACATAGCCTCCAACAAAGGAACTCATTTTAGGATGAAGGAAATATGGTGATGGGCTCAGCCTCATGGAATTCATTAGTCTTACCACATGCTCCATCACCCAGAAGCAACTGGCTTAATGGAATGGTGAAATGTCCTGTTGAAGGCTCAGTAATGATACCAACTGGGAGACAACACTCTGCAAGTTTGGGATAGAGTCCTACAGAACCTAGCATATGTTTTAAACCAGTGGCCAATATATCATATCATATCATATCATATATCATATATCATATATCATATATCATATATCATATATC
>JAKSZT010053810.1:394929-418865 GCA_026826555.1 Tolypeutes matacus
ATATCATATATCATATATCATATATCATATATCATATATCATATATCATAATCTCCCTTATAGCCAGAATGTATGGGTCCAGGATTCAAAGGGTGGATGTGGCCCCTCTCACTGAAAGAATGTTTCCTTCCCACCTCTATATCTTGGGACTCAGTGGTTTAGGAGGTTCTAGTTTTGAAGGGAGAAATTCTTCTGGTGACCATAGCCATGATTCTGATATTTTGATAGCTGACACTGGCCCCTAGCCATTTTATATTCCTCATGTTATTGAACTAACAGGCAGGTAAGGGGTCATTGTAACAGACCAGGGTGATCTATCCTGGTTGCCAAAGGCAAATTAGGTTACTACCACAAGATGAAGGCAAGGAGGACTATGTCTAGAACCCAGAGACTTCACTGGGGTGCCTCTTAGTACTCCCTTGCTCAATAGTTCTGGTTTTGAAAAACTGGTAAGCCAATAAAGATAAGGTTCATCCCTTTGGGGATGAAGAATTAGGTTACCCCAACAAATAATGTACCCTGTCCTGCTGAGATGCTAGCAGAGGGTAAGGTGAAGATGGAATGAGTGGTAGAAAAAGGAGGCTATCCTTATTAACTTAGGGCTTGCTTCCAGCTACAGAACAGGGACTGTAGCAGCTTATGTTTTATGTTAATTTACTTCCCTTTCCCTTCTACTTTAAATGAAAAGCCCTGGTGGTGACTATTATTTTAGGTCTCACATGGGAGGATGAATGAATTGACGTCACCCCACAATGATACAGCAGCTGATGGAACTGTGTACATTCTCTTTTACATCTGGGCAAAAGGATTGGTCAGTGCCGGAAATTTTGTCTGTCTCCTTGTTCTGTGCCGTTGACCTACATGAACTGCATTAACCACACTCCTTTGTATTGTGGCTTTTGGGAGTCAGTCTATGTGTGATCAGATGGTGGAAGAAGAGAATGGTTATGGTATTTATTCCCCAGACTCCTTGCCTGCAGAGATGTGAGTTGGCAGTAGCTGTGTTACTCTACAGAATGCCTAAGTTCCTGTTTGGTGGCCCTTTCCTTATAACTACTGCTAAGGCCTAGCACCAGTTTTTGGTAGCTACTCTTTCCCCTTCAGGCTTAGGAGTGCTAATGTCTCCCTGTGTGGCTAGTCCTGAGGTGCTTTGCCCATCTCTTATTGGTTACCTTTAATCCTGCCCGTACCCTTATGCATGCTTCCTTCATTAAATTCTCTTTAATTACCCCCTTTGAGTATATCATCTGTTTCCTGTTATGAACTCAACTGGTACAATTTTTAATATTGTTTATTTTTTTTTAAATTTTAAACAATTTATTGAAGTATATCATTCATACATGAACATCCATAAACTGTAAGTGTTCAGTAAACATCATGATCTTACAAAACAAACACGCATAACATCATACAGGGCTCCCATACATCACCCCACACAAACACCCTGCATTGTTGTGAAACATCTGTTAACAAATCATGAAAGAGCATCGTCAAAGTATTACTATTAACTATAGTCCATATCTTCCTCCCCTATACATTTTTTTAAGGATTTATTTATTTATTTACTTTTATCCATTTTTACCCCCCCAGCCCCGTTTTTGCTGGGCAACTCTCTGTGTCCATTTTCTGCCCTCTCTTCTCATCCTTCTCCTCCTGTCTTTACTGGGATTCGATCCTCGGAACCTCTGATGTGGGAGAGAGGCGTACTATGCTTGCACCATCTTAGTTCCTGGTTTTTCAGTGGTCTTGTCTTTGCTCTCCCTTGTGTCACTCTCCTGTTAAGTCATCATCTTGCTGCGTGGCTCGTGGGGCCTGGCGGCTCACCCGTGCATGGGGCCTGGCGGCTCACCGGGGCCTGGCGGCGCACCCATGCACGGGGCCTGGTGGCCCATGCGCATTCTATATTTTTCTTTTTTCTTTTTACTCGGAGGTCCCGGGGATCGAACCTAGGTCCCTCCATAAGGGAGACGGATGCCCAACCACCCAAGCCACATCTGTCCCCCTGCTATATCTCTTAAAGTTGACCAAAGATACCCAAAGTTACAGTCTTTTCCCATACAGAATGGTCATATAATAAATCAGGCTTAGTTTATCACCAGCATTCTAAAAACCAGACCTAGGGAGAAAAACTAGGTCTGGGGACACATGCATGGTTTCTAATATAGCGAATGTTTAGCCTACCCTGATTATCACAAAATCGCATTCTAATATTGTTTATACATATCTTCTCTCTTTTTAAATTATCAGTCTTGCCGGAAGTTTATCAGTTTTATTAGACTTCTCAAACAACCAACTTTTGGTTTTAATCTTTTCTATTGGAGAGTTTCTTTTTCATTAGTATTTGCTATTGTTTCCTTATTTCTATATTGTTTCATTTATTCTGTTATTGTTTTTTCTAACTTCTTAAGTTGCATGCTTGGATTTTGAATTTCCAGATTTTTTTTCTTTAACAATACAAAAGGTTAAGGCCATAAATTTCTTTCTAAACACCACTTTAAGCACAACCCATTGGTTTTTGTGATATGCGATATTTTCATTACTGTTCTGTTCTAAGTATTTTCTAATTTTTAATATGATTTTTTTCTTTCACCTATGATTCATTTTTAGCTATGTTTTAAAATTTCCAAACATGGGTGTTTTGTTTATCTTCTTGTTATTGGCTTCTAATTTAATTGCATTGTGATCAGAAAATGTTTACTCTATGAGACTGATTCTTTTTCCATTTTTAAAAAACAATTTATTGAAGTATATCATTCATACATGAACATCCACAAACTATAAGTGTTCAGTAAACATGATCTTACAAAACAAACATGCACAACATCATACAGGGCTCCCACACATCACCCCGCCCCCCACAAACACCCTGCATTGTTGTGAAACGTTTGTTAACAAATCATGAAAGAGCATCGTCAAAGTATTACTACTAACTATAGTCCATATCTTCCTCCCCTATACATTTTTTAAGGATTTATTTATTTATTTACTTTTATCCGTTTTCACCCTTCCCCTCCCCGTTTTTGCTGTTTCTGTATCCATTCGCTGGGCAACTCTCTGTGTCCATTTCCTGCCCTCTCTTCTCATCCTTCTCCTCCTGTCTTCACTGGGATTCGATCCTCGGAAACTCCGATGTGGGAGAGAGGTGTCCTACTGCCTGCGCCACCTTAGTTCCTGGTTCGGTGTGTCTCATCTTGGCTCTCCCTTGTGTCACTTTCCTGTTATGTCATCATCTTGCTGCGTGGCTCGTGGGGCCTGGCAGCTCACCCATGCATGGGGCCTGGAGGCTCACTCGCTCGCGGGGCCTGGAGGAGCACCCGTGTACGGGCCCTGTTGGTGCACCTGTGCACGGGGCCTGGTAGCCCATGCACCTTCTATATTTTTCTTTTTTTAATTTTTACCAGGAGGTCCCGGGGATCGAACCCAGGTCCCTCCATATGGGAAATGGACACCCAACCACTCAAGCCACAATTGTCCCCCTGCTTTATCTCTTAAGGTTGACCCTAGATACCCAGAGTTACAGTCTTTCCCATACAGGATGGTCATATAATAAATCAGGCTTAGTTTATCACCAACATTCTAAAAACCAGACCTAGGGAGAAAGACTAGGTCTGGGGACACATGCATGGTTTCTAATATAGTGAATGTTTAGCCTACCCTGATTATCACAAAATCAGGACAGTGAGAATATTTGCACGAGACTGATTCTTTGAAATATATTGACATTTGCTTTTTCACCTGGTATATGGCCAGTTTTCATAAATTTTCCATGTGTTGGATCACCACTAGATGACACCTTGGCTCTATATGAATTAGGGAAACGTGCCCCTTACTTTACTTGGGCACATGGTTTGGCAAGTGGAATATGGGATGGATTTTGGCCCCCTCTTGTCCCCTTGTCTAGCTGCCTTTGTTCAGTGAAAACCCTGTACAACCAAATGCTGTACAACCATAAAGATTGTACAGGGTGGCCCTGTTTATGGGTTCTTGTGAAGAATGTTTATTTTCCAGTTGCTATGGTTATTAGATCAAGCTTGTTCATGTGTTGTTTAAATTTTCTATATATTTTCTTATCTGCTTTATGAATTTCAGAGAGAAGTGAATTAAAGACTCTTGGTATGATGGTGGAAATCTCTATTTCTCCTTGTGGTTAATTTTTACTTCATATATTTCAAAGGTCTTATTGAGTACAAGCAAGATTAGGGCTGTTATATTTTCTTGATGAATTGACACTTTTATCAATATGTAGTAACCCTCTTTAAATCTTGTAATTATTTTTCCTTTAAAGTCTATTTTGCCTGATATTAATCTAGCTACAATAGCTTAATTTTTGTTGTTTTTAGTATTTGCCTGTTTTAATTTCCCCATTGTTTTACTTTGAAACTTTCTATGAGTCTGTGTTTTAGGGGTGTTTTTAAAAATAGATGTCTTTAAAGTCCAGACTTATATATTTTTGCTTTTTGCCTGGAGCATTTCATTCATTAACATTTCATGCAATTACTGATATAATTAGGTTTAAACCTACCATCTTTCTCTATTCAGTCTATTCCACTTTTTCAAAAAATTTTCTTCCTTTCTTGTCTTCCTTTAGATTGATTAATTTTTTTCTTTTTCTCTCTCTTTCAATTGTTTTCCCTCTGCTAGTGGAAGTTATATGATACATATTGATAGTTTTAATGGTTATATTAGAAATTTTAATATGTATATTTAAAGTAAGTGTGAAGCTAATTAAAATCCATTACCAATACATAATATTCCAGGAGACAGTCCCACACAGGTTACAACTTATAGCAACTCTCAGCACACCAAGGGACAGGTCTTAACAAGACCAGAGAACATATCCACACTGCCACCAACCCTACTAACAGACAACCCACTGCCTATGCATAGGGCTTAGTTCAGATCCCTTTGGATCTCTCTTACCAGTTTTGTGTGCTCATTTTTTAGTTTGTATGATTTTATTTTAAAGGCTATCATCTTATTCAACCTTCTTCAGTGAACTGCCCTTGGGCTCCTAGAGCCAATTCTTGCTGTACATGTGTGGACAGCTGGAAGTGCCTAGGAATTTATGTTTCTCCTGCGGTGGTCTGTATCCACTGACAGATTGGTGCAGGAGTATGAAAGCCCAACTCCCTTGCCCCAAGCTGAACAAATTTTGAGTAATTTATGATCCAGTTTGCTCCACAGGATTAGGCAGAAGCTGGTAGTTTATTTTATACCCTTGCTTGGTCTCATCCTCTTCCTTATCCTGTTTTCCCCATTCCCTTACCTATTGTTTCTCCTCATTTCAGGGTCTGCTTCTGTGGAACCAGATCTAAGACAGGACTTATGCATGCAATAAACCTCAGCATAACATAAGACAATCCCCCACCCAAACAAGGGCTTAAATACAGAATCTAACCAATAATCTCTGCACAGTACATATAGAGAAAGACCATAATTCAATTATGGTCCATATACCACTGCTCATATCCCACTAGATGGTGCCTGCTATGATCTTACAAATATTAATAGTAATAGTTAATATTTATTGAGATTTTACTATGTGCTGAGGACTGTTCTAAGCATGCATTATGACATATGATCTCATTTTATCCTCACATAGCCCTGTAAAATAGGTACAGTTAAAGGGGGAAATATGCTTCCTAACTCCTGATGTATCCTTCTCAGTGGGGATGGCGGAACCTGCTCCCTTCACTCTCTGCCTCCTTAATTTCTCCACTCTTACTCCAACTCTCCTCCTTCAGGAAGCATGACTTATCTCATAGATCCTTTTGGAAGAAGAAAATGGGCATGTGTAGCATGGCCCCTACCTCTCTGCTTCCTCTTGGGAATAGAGCAGGTGTTGGTTTAGAATTTGGGCAAGGAAGAGGAGTGTGAGTCATTGGGCCACCTCAAATCTCACAGATACTATTAACCTCATTTGCTAAAGGAAAAAACAGAAGCATAGAGAAGTTAATAAGTGACAGAACCTGGGTTCAAACTCAGGCAATGCAAAGTTAAGAATATGGGTGCTGGAGCCTGACTGCTTAGGTTTAAAGTGGGAGAGAATAGGAAAATCAATTGAAAGGGAGAGCAACAATGAAAACTGAGAGGAGGCAATGAGAGTCTTTATAAGGTGTGTCCTATTCATGCCTAGCAGACAGGTAGTGCTAAAACATCCCAGTTACCAAACTGTGGTCATCTCTGCCCTGTGACAAGCTGCTCCTTCATAGTGGTGTGGATCATTCCCTCTGCTGCCCCCTTTGCCTCTTCTGTTGATTCCAGTTCCAACCTGAAGACCTAACTCTACCATCTGATGCAGATAATAAAAGGAACTTTTTCTTACCAGAGGAGCAGTTCAGACAGGATGGAGCCAAGTAGATTTGTTGGGAATAAACCAGCTTTAGCATAAAATGCTTATTCCAAGGAACTTTTCTTCATTTTGGATCTTGAAAAACCCTTTTGAATTCATTCTTGTATTACTTTACTTATTTTGTCTTGTTTTGCTTTTATGTGCCTCCTTCTTTGTCCCATTATCTGTTTTCACTGAGATGGTGAGTAACAAGATTGCTTAACCTTACAATTACCTAAAACCAACCTATGACTCCAAGCAGCAGACTGGCAACATTGAGATTACTCAATCCCTAGTCATCACTACAGATCTTTGTAGCACAATGCTACTTAGAAGCCAGTGAGATCACCAGAGAACAGTACTCCCAGCTCTTGAGACAATACCAGACGCTGATAGCAAAGAACAGGCAAACCAATAACAAGGATGTAAAAGATATAATAGCTTTGCAATTGTACAGAGCAAAAAGCCAATTAACTCTGAGTAATTCCTAAAGGAATCATGATACCATGTAAAAATGGTTCTGCAGTCTCTGAGAGAAGGGAAAACCAAGGCCCGGGTGCTTTAAAAGCCATCCAAGGGAAGCCACAGTACCGCATAATACTGTAGCACAGTGGTTCTCAACTGGGGGTGATTTTGTCCATCAGGAGACATTTGGCAATATCTAGAGACACTGTTGTTTGTAACAACTGGTAGTGGTGGTGGTGGTGGAGGTGGTGTGTGTGTGTGTGTGTATGTGCTACTGACATCTAGGGGATAGAAGCCAGGGTTGCTGCTAAACATCCTATAATGCACAGGACACCTCGCATCCCTTCCCCTGCAAATAATTTTCTGGCCCAAAATGGCAATAGTGCCCAGGTTGAGAAACCGCTTTAAATTATATAGTGAAGTATATGTAAATAGTTTGTTCTATCACAGAACTTACCCTGTGATAATGATTTCAAAATTTCTTAGGGAGGGTGATGGTACATGGGGGTTCACTATACCATTCTGTTTACTTTGTATATGTTTCAAATTTTCCATGGTAATGAAAAGTTAAAAGATCAGAGGGCACTGGTATCTCTGACACATTAAAATGTTAATGGTTTTTATGAGCAAATGTCATTGAAACAGAATGGTGTATAGTTTCTAGTAGATGGCTTTAGAATTTCAAAACTAGACAGGATATTATGAGACTAGATATAGCTGGTGAAAAACTATGATAGAACATGGTAGTATTTTCCTAGAACTCGTTGTGAATACAGCCTATCCCCCTGAACAATTTTTCAATGCAAATGAACCTGGTCCATTTGGCAAAATTTGCCAAATTTAGAAGATACTAGTTCTAAAGTTCATTCAGTAATATATGTGTGGTAAGATTCCTTCTTTTGTTTTGTCTCTATTTTCTAAATTTTCTGCCAAATATGTATTTTTGTACTTTATATTTTGAAATGAACACAAATTTTAAAAACCTTTTTATTTGGAAATAAACATGTAGTTCCATACAGTTCTCTAATGTATATAATTTTTAATTTATATTTTATTTTATCTTAGATTTTGCAGATTTTTAATCTTAAAATTTTTATTTTAGATTTTAATGTATAGAATTTTAATTTAGACTATTTTAATTTTAATTTTATAAACCATTATGATTTATATCACACAGTAATTTATGTAATATAATTTATATATAATTACTAAAATTTATATACTTATATATTTTATTTTGAAATAAACATTGAGATAGCATGATATAAACATGTAATTTTTTTTTTAAAGTCCAAAGGACATTATGGGTACATAAACATGTAATTTTGAAATAAATATTAACTTTTAAATTTTGAAAATTAACATGAATTTTAAAACTTTATTTTGAAGTTTCAAAAATAAAAACTGAATTACACAATACCCTTCACCCAGATTCTTAAAATGTTGACATTTTTATCACATTTGCTTTATCATCCTATTAGGTTTTTTTTTTCCTGAAACATTTTAGAGTAAGTTGCAAAATGATGCCTAAATACTTCAGTGGGTATTTTCTTAAAAAAAAAAAAAAAGGATTTTCTTTTACATAAGTGCAGTACAAGTATTAGAATCAGGAAATTAACGTTAATAGTACAATATTATTACACAATCTACAGTTACTCGAATTTGGTTCATTGTCCCAATAATGCCCTTTATGGCAAAAGAAAAATAATTTTTTTTTTTTTCCTGGTCCAGGATCAGTTGTCATGTATTTTGTCTCCCTTAATCTGGAAGAGTTCCTCAGTCTGTCTTTGCTAATTCTCAAGAGCACAAGTCTGTTATTTTATAGACTATTCTTCAATTTGGGCTTGTAGGGTGTTTTTTCGTGATTGGAGTCAGGTTATGCAAATTGCTGATCTGAGTACTAGAACATTGATTAGTGTTTTTCCTAACGTCTCTCCAGGAGACACATGATGTCGATTTGTCTCACTTTTGGGGATGCTTACTTTCATCATATGGTTAGGGTGGTGTCCGCCATGTTTTTCCACTCTAAAGTTTCTGTTTCACCCTTTGAAATAATAAGTATCTTGTGATTATGTAATGTAAATAGTTTGTTTCTCATCCTACTTGCGCCCCCTAGTTTTGCCTAAGGTTACAATGATAGCAGCAGATACAGAAGAATATCAGAACTCAAAGCTCCCTATGTTTCCCAGGGTTTATTTCTTTCTCTCTAGATTGTCACTTTTGTAATAGCATAATGCCTGGCACATAGCAAATGCCTGCCCCCTCCCCGATTAGTTTGTTTCTTTTATCCCAGCAGTTAGCAGAGTGGATGGTAATTTATCTGTTCGTATCTCTACCTCACAAACTGTGAGCTCATTGAGGGTAGGCATCATGGCTTATTGTATCTCTGTCCCAATGTCTAGCACATATTAGTGAATTGTTGGCTTGTTGTAGCTATTCCAGAAGATAAGGACTAGAAGTCAACCTGGGGATGGCATTTTTCTGTTCTAAAGGGAAGCGACAGCGAGGGTTGCGAAGAGCGCGGCAGGTACGGTCACTTTGCGAAGGCGCCCACGGATCTCGGCCATGTCATTAGCTGCCGCGCCGAGCTTCCGCGGGGTGGTGGCGGAAGGTGGGGCGGGAAATCGAAAACCGAAGTCGCAGCTCCCGGCATTCCCCGTGGGCGGTGCTCCCCTTTGACCCCTCGCTCGCGTGCTACACATCCGGGCCTCCGCTACTAGTGAGGGGAAGATGGCGGCCGCAACTGTGGTGGTTCCCGCAGAGTGGATAAAGAACTGGGAGAAATCAGGGAGAGGCGAATTGTGAGTGTCTGGGTTGAAGGCGGGCGCTCGGCCGGGCCGGGCCCGGGTGGCAGCCTTGCTCTCTTGTGCGGTGGGCGGCTGGGAAGGAAGATGCGCCCCCTCCCCCACCCGGGCGGCGGGTGTGGATGGTTGACTAGGAGTTTCGAACTCTGGGAAGAGAGGTGCTCTTAACCGCCGCCGACCTCCTTCCTTCCCAGGCCTCCCCGAAATCTTCGCTTTTCGCGGTAGTCCGGCTTCCTTTAGCCTCTTCGTGGAACTCAGTTTCGCCCCTGCGGGTCCCCGCGCTCCTGCTCGGTCTCTTTCTGTCCCCCTCTTCGCCTGAGCTCACTTGGCTCCTTTCTCTTTATGGGGCCGCCGTGGGGGGCGGGGGGGGTGTCGGACTTTCCAGCTCTCTCTGTCCCATTTCTTCACTCTGCACCCATTCGACTCCGCAGTTTGGAGCCCGGCGCCTCCTTTGCCCGAAGTCCGAGGAGGGCGAACCATCCCGGACTCCCTCCCCTCTCCGCCCGCCGCCGCGAAGCCCCAGGCGTCGCGAAGAGCCCCGCTTGGCACCTCTCGTCCTCCCGGGGAGCGGTCTCTCGGACTGTCCCGACCTCGCGTGGCGCCGCGGGCCGTGGGGAAGTATGGCAGGGACTGCCGCTTTCCTCGAAGACCTACCGGCATTTTTTTGCTACGTTTTTTCACCTTAGAGCCTTTTCGGGTTGGATTCAACTTTCGTCATTAAATGTTTCTTAAACCCCATTTTGTCCTGGGACGGCAACTAATTTTGGTAACTCTCCAAGGTTCTCCAGTACCTAGGATAAACGCGTTTCCTTTAGTCATATAACTTAAATTTTTCCCCCAATAAGATGGAAAACAATAATTTGTCATACCCGCGGTTTCCTCACCCACATTTTCAGCTCGCGCGCTCCGTCTCCGTCTCCGTCTCTCTCGGGAAAAAACCGTTTAAGCAGCAAAGCAAACCACAGATTTAAAGGGAAATAACTTAGTTTTAATTTTCTTCACCGGATCGCTTGAGAAGGTAAAGTTCAATCCTATATGGGATTAACTCTTGTTAGCCATTTTTGTCGTTGTTGCCTCCACCTTCTTCCAGTAGCCAGTTTACGGTTGCTGGTGCGAAAGATATGAATCTTTGGAACTTGATGTCTTGGAACCGAACGCGAGGAATGCGTTGCTGGATCTTGCGCGTCTACTACTGCGAGCCTATATACCCCCCCCCCCCCCACGGCGCCCTGGCACTGCTTTAGGAAGTCTTGACAGCGTGAGCTTTAGAAATGGATTTCCTGAGTAAGCAGCCTTTTTAACTTTTTAACTAGTTCAGTGACCTTAGGTAAGTTCCTTAACCACTTTAAGTTTCCCCTTGAGTAAGTTGGGAATAATAGTACTCTACTCAAAGGATTGTTGTGAAGACTAAATAATAATGCCCCTAAAGCATTTAACATATAGTTAGTAAGTGCTCACGTGGTAGTTATTAATAGTTAATATTATTCCAACCTATAGATACTTCTCAGGACAGCTCTTGCACTGAATCTGTACTACTCAGGTTACCAGTTAATTGGTCTCTGATTTTTTCATCTGTATTTACTCCAGTCTAATGAATTGAGAGGCCCTTGAAGGATAGGGACCATGTCTCATATTTGTCCTCCCCCCAGCCCATGTAACTTATGCTTGGAGCACTTATTGGTTTTATTAAGTGATAGAGAAGTCTATTTGATAAACATTCCTTTTACACTATTAGGAACATTTTCCAAATCCTTGTACAGGGTAGTCAACAAATACCTATTAAATTCCCTATGTGCAGGGAAGTCAGGATGGGAGGTAACCAAACCATCATCTTCATCTGTATTAAATTAGGATAACCCAAAAGACTGATAAATCACTTCAGTTGTTGTTTTCTTTACTTTTAAAGCCAACTCAGTTGTTTAGGGGCTGTCACTCAGCTTCCTTCCTGCTACTGTTTTTGACAGTTTTACTATTGCTCCCACTTTAGAATGAATGGCATTAGGGCTAGGAGGTGAAATTAAGAACTTTATGCTTCGCTTCTGACTGGCAGTGATTGGGGAAAAACGAAGTGATAAAGGTCAAAAGGCTTAGTCAAAATGATTCACTTTATGTATATTTACATATAGTTCCTGTGTTTGAAGAGCTGCTTAAAAACTATTAGGATTTACATGTATGTAGTTATTGTATGACATGTGAAATGTGGTTTGAATTATAGTAGATACAAATCAGTATAGTCAGTTTTATAGTTGTATTCTATCTGAAGAGTGTTTAAAATTCTAGTTGTGTGACATAAATATTTTAAAGAGTTTTGATCCTTTAGTATTTGGTCTTCATTTGACCTCTACCCTTTATAAAAACTTTGTTAGTATAGCCTACCTTGGGAGTTTAGTAGCGTTTTCATTTCATTAGAATAAACGATGTAAATATGTGACCAAAAAATCCTTTCCTTTGTCAGAAAACAACCTTTTAAATATGAAAACAAGTGGAAGTGTTGAAAATGAAGGTTGTGTGTCACCAATTTATTGGTGAATCCAGTTATAGAGTAATATTTAGCATTGTGTCTTGGGTGGATTTTTTCCTTTTTAAGGAGATGAATTAGCAGATGAGCTTTACCCTGATTGAAAATTACCTTTAAAAAATGTGTGATGTAGTTCATGAGATTGTTTATTTCTTGTCTCACTTCTTACCAGCATAAATCTATATTCTAGGGGTTGTAGTTAATTACAGGATCATTGGGTTAAAAGCAATATATGAGATGTATGGGGCATTTTATAACTTTCAAAGAGGGCAAATTCTTAATTGTGCCTTCATGAAAAGCAACTGTTTATTAGATGGAAGGTCTTGGTTTTGAAAAATAAGTTTTAATAAGGTAATTAATAAGGTAATCAAGAGATTTAAAAACTGTATTTTGCCTATCCAAATAGCCTACCACATACCTAGTTAACCTATAATTTTTTCAGAGATACCGATTATATGTTTAATGATAAATTATAGAACCTTACCATGGTGGTCAAAAAGGCAAAGGAGGACTACCAAAATGTAGTAAGTGCCCTTTCCATTAACACTTAAATCTAGTCTTAAAAGTTTCACGTCTAAATGCAAACCCTTTGAAATTTTGCTTCACGTGCAAGGTATGGATTTAATCACTTTAATTTTGGAATTAGAGTTTTAGTGTCTTGATGATTTCATGTTAATTTAGGACTTGCCATGATTAGGCTAATAAACTTGCAAGTTCTGGTAGATACAGTAGAGAATTCTGTTTTTAGTAGAAATCATTAACAGTGAGCTCAGCATTTCTTTCTGCCAGGAGCAAACTTAATGGGGAATTTATTTTCCAAGCATTTAATCTGAAGATGATAGCTTCATGTAAATGCTTAGTCTAGTTTTGAAATACTTGAGTATTATCTGTTTGGTTGAAGAACTACTTTTTAAAAGTTTACATATCCCAATTAGAGATTTTTGTTAGGTTTTACATGATTACTTATTGATAGTTGTTTACAAAGTATTAAAATTTAATTGCTAAATGTTTTGGTTGCCATTCTTTTTCTTCTGCTACTAAATGATTTTAAACATTCTAGAACTTTTCTAAGTACATTTGTATGCTCAGTAAATGTCTCACTGGCAGATAGTCATTTAAGGACAATTTTAGTCTTGGTGAGTGCAGCTTTTTTTTTTTTCCCCTCCCAAAAAGTGCTCTAAATTCAGCCTAAGCTTTATCTAAAACCTTTTCATGATATCTTAGTTTTCAGACATCTGACATATAATTTTTTATTTTAATCTGTATTCACAAGTTAAGTATAAGTTGTGGTCTGTGTTCCTGGTAAGAGAATTGCATTCTTCAGAAAATGTTAAAGCAATATCAGGAAATGATTATCCAGGTGACTGCTTTCTTTGTTAAAAAATTAAAATTACTATAATGCTTAGAGTGATATTAAGCTATTAATGCATTTGTGCTTTTTTTCCTGCTGTAAGTGCTGTCTTTTTAATATTTCCTGTTCCCTTTCCTCATAAATGGATGTTTTCATAAGATAAAGCTGTTTGTTCCAATATTCATTTTTGTGGGTTATGTCTTTGTTCTAACATTGAAAATAGGGCTAGTGCTTTGCTTAACCAAATTCAGCCTTTTTTATTGTTTTGTTTGTAAATGTTAAAGCATACATGGCCATCAGTCTATATATGAAGCCAATTTTGATATGTTGAGCATATTGTACAGGCTTGTGCTGTGTTTCCTTTTTACTGGAAAATGGAAGCATGTAAGGTAAAAAAACTAAATACTCATTTTTTTTTTTTTTGAATATTTATTTCTCCCCACCACTTCGTTGTTCGCGCTTGCTTTTGTGCTCATCTTTTAGGAGGCACTGGGAACCGAATCTGGGACCTCCCATGTGGAAGGGAGGCGCCTAATTGCTTGAGCCACCTCCGCTCCCTGCTTTGTTGATCTCTCATTATGTTTTCCTCCTTGTGTCTCGTTGCATCAGCTCGTCTTGCCTGTTGGGTCAGCTTGCTGTCTTGCTTGTCTTTAGGAGGCACCGGGAACCGAACCCGGAACCTCCCATGCGGTAGGTAGGAGCTCAATCACTTGAGCCACATCCATTTCCCCTAAATACTCATGTTAAGACATATTCACAAAATACTACTTAAGACCTTAGAAGAGGTTAGGACCTTTTATTCAGTTTGTTTCACAGATCTTTGACAGAAAGTAGATTCTGTCCTTGTTCTCAGAGACCTGAGACAGCATCTCCACAATAGCACTAAAGTGTTTTAAAAGTGGAAAAAATGGTAAAATCAATTATTTGGAGGTCATTAAGGGACTAAAATAATCATTTGAATTTGGCCTAGGGGGTAAGATTTGATATATTTTTAAAGCTACATTAAAATGGACAGCCATTGGAGGTAGTTTTATTTATTTCTCTTTAATTTGGGTTAGGGTACCAAAATTAACAGATACA
Organism: Tolypeutes matacus; assembly: GCA_026826555.1. Taxonomy (NCBI): domain Eukaryota; kingdom Metazoa; phylum Chordata; class Mammalia; order Cingulata; family Chlamyphoridae; genus Tolypeutes; species Tolypeutes matacus. The sequence goes on from JAKSZT010053810.1 coordinate 409,479, forward strand.
GTAAGACAAATGCAGTATTCAGAAACAGAATTGTTTCTTTAGGGATACTTGATATTTTTCTGTTAGTGGATTATGTAGGGGAAAGAGCGTGCATCAATCCACTGATTAGGGGAAATTATTAGTGATTGTTTTAGTTTCCTAATACAATTAGGGAAAACCTGTTTTATACTAGGAAAGTATAAGTACCTGTTCTGCAAGTGAATTGTCTTATTCTAACAACCCATCAATGATTCCTTATACAATTTGAGCACATCTTTGAGATGCTAGTTAATAGTTCATGACAGCAATATCATCTGTATCCTAATAAAAATGTTTGTGGTTTTGGGACTTACAAGATAGTATGATATTTCAATTATTTCTTACAAGTATGTAAAGATAATTTTTGCTTGGTGGGTATAGAGTGTTTGTAAATAAAAATTAATTTAAAGATTATGTAATGATGATTATACCATTAGATTAGGTAGAGATTTGGGACCCTGATACTACCACCTCTACCCCCATTGGAAAGCTTATTGCAAAAGACATATGTATTAAGTTTATTAAAACAAATAGAAAATGAAGCTGTTGAAAATGGAGAGTAAGCAAATACATTCACCATAAGAAGGAATATTTGACCTTGCATTTTAGTAGCCCTGGTACAAAGGGAAAGATGAGTTACTTGATTCTATTACATTCTTCTGTCAAAGACACAGTGTTTCCAGTTACTACATTCTGAAGGGAATTGAACCTATGGGGACAGTGAGAACCACAAAGGGAACTCTAATTTTTTATAGCAAATATTGAAGCAATCTTGATAATTAGTACCTTACATATTTACTCTCCCCTCAAAAGGAATTAGGTGGCAGATACTTTTAGGACATATTCGCTGATGCTAATCTGAAGCAGATGGTATTTTTGCGTTGCCTATTGAAAGGATTTGGGTTTATATTTCATGTAAACCTTGGTAGGTTTAACATATTTTGAAATTACAAGTTTAACCGGTGTTCTCAAACCATTTGTAGGCCTGTCTAGTTCTCCAGGGAAGTAGGTGGAAGTATTTGGGATCAAACTTAACCCAGATTATTTTTCATTTGTAAGGTGCTCTCTCTGAAGAGTTTTTTTTTTTTTTTTTTTTTTTTAAGGAGGTACTGGGGATTGAACATGGGAAGCAGGCACTCAACCACTGAGCTATATCAGCTCCCCAATGAGAATTGGTTTTTCGTTTGTTTGTTTTTAGGAGGTATTGGGGATCGAACCCAGGACCTTGTACATGGGAAGCAGGTGCTTAACCACTTGATTTGCTTCCCAAGAGTTTTTTTTTTTAAACTAATAACTAAATGAGACTTTCAAAGTATGCAGATTTATATTAGCTCTATTGGCAAGGCTTTTTTATTTTTTGGTTTTGGAAATAATTTTGTAGACCTACAAGTGAAATGTTGACCAGCAAAAGTTTACTCTATTGACTTATAACAACCTACTTATCCTGATGACGGAGCATTGAAATAATCAGAATGCTGAGAGTTGAGCTGCAAGGGCATGGATGATTTGCAAAATAGCAATCTCTTGGATGATTGTAATGTGGCATTATATGTAGTCTTAGGTGTAATATATAAACAAATTCTAAAAAGTGTTAAATTATATGTTTCTTTGACTATAGAAAAAGGGTTGCTAAACATTAATAAGAAACTCATGCTTTCATTGACCCTCTTTTTTACTTCAAAGCCTTGTGCAACTTGTAAATAGAATATTTTTTTAAATTGTAAAATTTAACAAAAATACAGAAAAATGCAAAGAACATGAATGTAGAGCTTAAGGAATCATTGTAAAATACACATCCATGCAACTTAGAGCCAGGATATGACAGAACACAGCCAGCACTGCAGAAACCTCCTATATGTCCCTTCATTGATTGAACCCCAGCCCCCAACATTATCCTGATATTTATGGTTTCTCTTCCTTGCATTACTTCAGTTTTATCATCCAACTAGTTCTTGACTTCATATAAATGGAGTTATAGAGTGTGTTCTATTGTATCTGGCTGCTTTTGCTCAACATTATGTTTTTATGATCCATCCATGTTTTTGCAAGTATTTATAGTTCTTTCATTTTCATAGTTGCAAAATCTATTGTATAACTATACCACAAATTGTTTATCTCTTAAGCTGTTGATGAATATTTCGGTTGTTTCTAGTTTTCTGCTATTACCAACAGTGCCTATAGAAACATTCTTATATCTTTTGCCCATTTTTCTATTGAGCTGTTTGCATTTATTTCATTGATTTGTAGTTTTTAAAATGGTCTGTACTTGAGTGTTTGTGGATTATACTGTATGTGTTGCAAATCTTTTTTATTATTTGGTGTGCCTTTTCACTCTTGTAATCATGACTTCTGTAAAATTGATATTAATGTCCCTCTTTCATTTATTTTTGAGTCTTCTCTTTTTCTTAGTCATTTTAGCTAAAGTGTTGTCAGTTTTGTTGATCTTTTCAAAGAATCAGCTTTTGGTTTTGTTGATTTTTCTCTATTGTTGCTCTGGTCTCTAGTTTCTTTATTTCTGCTCTGGTCTTTATTATTTCTTTCCTTCTGCTTGCTTTGGGTTTAGATTGCTCTTCTTTTTTCTAGTCCTTAAGGTATAAAGTTAGATTGTTGATTTGAGATCTTTCTCTCTTTAATTTTTTCCAAAAATTTTGTTTTGAAATAATTTCATACTTCCAGGACAGTTACATAATTGTACAAAACCCATACAGAGAACTCCAACATACCCCCCAGATACTCATTTGCTGTATCATTCTATCCATCTATCAATCCATCTATTCATTGACCCACCCACCCACCCATCCATCCAGTCATCCATCTCTCTCTCTCGTTAATGTAGGTTTTTAGACCTATAAATTTCCCTCTACAAAAGCACTGCTTTTGTTGCATCCCTTAAGTTTATGGGCATCCCATTGAGTTTTGGCATGTTGTGTTTTTGTTTTCATTTCTCTTTGATCTATTGTTTTTTTTTAATTTTTATTTTTGTTTTCTAACTCATTGGTTTTTGAAGTGTGTTAATTTTCACATATTTGTTTTCCAGGTTTCTTTCTGTTGTGATTTTTACCTTCATCCCATTGTGGTTAGAAAAGATACTTTATGATTTCAGTCTTTTAAAATTTATTTAACTTGTTTTGTGACCTAACATATGGTCTGTCTTGGAGAATGGTCCATGTGCACTTGAGTAGAATATATATTCTGCTGTTGAGTGGCGTGCTCTGTATATATCTCTTATATGTGATTGATTTGTAGTGTTCAAGTCCTCTGTCTCCTTATTGATCTTGTCTCTGGTTGTTGTACTATCTACTATTAAAAGTCAGGTGTTGAAGTTTGCAACTTTTATTGTAGAACTGTTTATTTCTCCATTTCAGTCAACTTTTGCTTCCTGTGTTTGTGGTTCTGTTGTTGGAGTGTGTATATTTTTTATAATTGTTATATTCTTGATATATTGAAACTTTTTTTATCAATATATAATGTCCTTTGCCTCTCATTATCTTTTTGACTTTAAGATCTATTTTGTCTGCAAATAATATAGCCACCCCAGCTCTCTTGTGGTTAATATTTCCATGGAATATCTTTTTCCATTTTAAAATTTTCAACCTTATTGTGTCTTTGTATTAAGTCTCTTGTAGATAGCATATAGATGGATCATGTTTTTTTAAATCCGTTCTGCCAATCTCTGCCTTTAATTGGAGAGGATAATCCACTCTAATGGTGACTTTTTAAAAAAGGAGTTTTATTGAGATATAGTCACACACCATACAAGCTATCCAAAGTGTACAATCAGTGGCTTTCAGTATAATCAGTGTTGTGCATTCATCACCACAAAATATTTTAGAACATTTTCTTTACTTCAAAAAGAAAAACTCCACACCCCATGGCAGTCACCTCTCAATCCCTCTATCCTTCTCCTGCCCTACATAGCCACTAATCTAATTCCATCTTTATAAGTTGATATATATTTACACTTTATATAAAGGGAATCCTACAATATGATGTACTTTGTGTTTGGTTTCTTTCACTTAACATAATGTTTGTTGTTTTTTTTTTGTCTGATATTAACATCTTGTAATACTAACACATATTTGTTCAGTTTCAAAGAAAAACAGTCTTACATATGCAATATAACCCATACTCATATTTCACATGAGGTTTTCCTATGCTCTACAATCCCATGTTACATTTTTTAGCATTCCTTGTAATATACATGACCTTAGACTTTCCCTTTCAACCACTGTCATACCCATATAATAGCACTGCTAGCTATAAACACTGTGTTGTCCCTTCACCTCTTCTATTTATTTAGGAAGATTAACACACAACCTTTATACCAATTCTGTACAAGTTAACCCTCAGTTTTCCATTCTCTAACCCCATTCTAATTTTCTGGTGACCATATTCTGCTTATTACCTCCATGAGTTTACACAGTGTATTTAGTTCATAATAACATTATCTTAGAGTATTTGTCCTTTTATGTCTGACTTGCTTCACTCAACATAATGTCCTCCAGGTTCATCCATGTTGTCATATGCTTCATGACTTCATTTCTTCTTACAGCTGCATAATATTCCATCTTGTGTATACAACACTGTTTATTCATTTATCAGTTGATGGACACCTGGGTTGTTTCCATCTTTTGGCAATTGTGAATAATACCACTATGAACATCTGTTTGCAGATACCTGTTTGTGTCACTGCTCTCAGTTCTTCTGGGTATATACCCAGTAATGGTATTACCGGGTCACATGGGAAATCTATATTCAACTTCTTTAGGAACTGTCAAACAGTTCTCTACAGTGGCTGTACCAGTCTACATTCCCACCAAATCATGAATAAGCATTCCTATCTCTTCACATTCTCTCCAGCTTGTAGTTCTTTTTTAAATAATGGTTATTCTAATAGGTGTGAAATGATATCTCATTTTAGCTTTGCTCTACATTTCCCTAATTGCTAAAGATGTTGAACATTTTTTTCATGTGTTTTGTCACCATTTGTCTTTCTTCATTGGAAAAATGTCTATTAAAGTCTTTTGCCCATTTTTAAATTGGGTCGTTTGTCTTTTTATTATTGAGTTGTAGCATCTCTTTATATATCATGATATTAAACCTTTATCGGATATGTGATTTACAAATACTTTCTCATTTGGTCAACTGCCTTTTTACCCTTTTGACAAAGTCCTTTTAGGTGTAAATGTGTTTAATTTTGAGAAGATCCCATTTATCTATTTTTTCTTTTGTTGCTCGTGTTTTGGGTGTAAGCTCCAAGAAACCACCACCTACCACAAGATCTTTAAGATGTTACCCTACATTTTCTTCTAGTAGTTTTATGGCCCTGGCTTTTATATTTAAGTGTTTGATCCATTTTGAGTTGATTCTTGTATAGGGAGTGAGATAGGGGTCCTCTTTCATTCTTTCGGTTATAGATATCCAGTTCTCCCAGCACCATTTTTTGAAGAGACTGTTTTGTCCTGGTAAAGTGGACTTAGAAGGTTTGTCAAAAACCAGTTGGCCATATAGGTGAGGGTTTATTTCTGGACTCTCAATTCTATTCCACTGATTGATGTGTCTGTCTTTATGTCATTGCCATGCTGTTTTGACCACTGTAGCTTTATATTATGTTTCAAGGTCAGGCAGTGAAAGTCCTCCCATGTTGCTCTTCTTTGTTTAGAATGCTTTTGGTGATTCGGGTGCACTTTCCCTTCCAAATAAATTTGAAAATTACCTTTTCTATTTCTGTAAAATAGGCTGTTGGAATTTTAATATGTATTGCATTGAATCTCTCAGTCAGTTTGGGTAGGATTGACAATTTCTTGATATTTAGTCTTCCAATCCATGAACAGGGAATGTCTTTCCATTTGTTTAGGTCTTTTTTGATTTCTTTTAGCAGTGTTTTGTAGTTTTCTGAATATAGGTCCTGTACTTCTTTGGTTAAATTGATTCCTAGGTATTTGAGTCTTTCTGTTGCTATTATAAATGGAATTTTTTACCTCATTTCCTCCTCAGATGGTTCAATACTAGTGTACAGAAACCTTACTGAATTTTGCATACTGATCTTGTATCCTGCCACTTTGCTGAACTCGTTTATTAGCTCAGTAGCTTTGTTGTAGACATTCCAGAATTTTCTAAAAATAGGATCATGTCATCTGTGGATATTGTAGTTTTACTTCCTGTTTTAGTATTTAGATGCTGTGGCAGTTTCATATTATTTATAAATTCCAAAAAGAGGTGTTGATTATGTTTGTAAACTGGTCTGTTTTTCTGGGTGTGATACCCTTTGATTGTATTAGATTCAGCTGAGATGTCTGATTAAATTATGTTAGGATTAGGGCTTCCATTCAACCATGTCATTAGAGTGCTAGTCAGCGTTGTGTCCTGGCCCCCTTGGGCTGATAAAACAGACTCCCACATGGAAGTAGACACAGAGCGGAAGAGAGACAGTCATTAGACATGGCAAAGGCCTGGGGAGGAGAGATGAGCCTGATAGTCTACAACTGACCTTGTGAAGACACCAGAGCAGCTGAACCTGGAAAGAAACAAGCCCCTGGAAGAGAGATGAGCCTCATGCCAGGCTACAGCTGAGATTGGAAGAAGCTGGGACCATGGAGCCTTAAGAGGAAGGAGGAAGGCTGAACCCTCCCAGACATCGCCTGCCATCTTGCATCAACACGTGGCAACAGACTTTGGGTGAGAAAGTACCTCTTATGGTACCTTGAGTTGGACCCTTTAGGGCCTTGTGACTTTAAGCTTTTACCCCAAATAAATACCCTTTATAAAAGCCAACAGATTTTTGGTACTTTGCATCAGCACCCCTTTTGGCTGACTAATACAGATGCCTTTTTTTTTTTTTTCCTTGACTAATTAGCTTGAATTTCTAGCACCATGTTGAATAACAGTGTGACAGTGGGCATCCTTGTCTCGTTCCACATCTTAGAGGGGACGCTTTCAACCTTTCCCCATTGAGTACGATGTTGGCTGTGGGTTTTTAATATATTCCTTTTATCATATTGAGGAATTTTTCTTCTATTCCTAGTTTTCAAGGTGTTTTTATGAAGAAAGTTGCTGGATTTTGTCAGATTCCTTTTCTGCATCTATCAAGATGATCATGTGGTTTTTTTCCTTCAATTTGTTAATATGGTGTATTACCTTGATTGATTTTTCTTAGGTTGAACCAGCCTTGCATACCAGGAATAAATCCCACTTGGTCGTGATATATAAGTCTTTTGATATGCTGTTGGATTTGATTTGCAAGTATTTTGTTGAGAATTTTTGCATTTATGTTCATTAGAGAGATTGGTCAGTAATGTTCTTGTAGTGTCTTTATCTGGCTTTGATATTAGGGTGATGTTCTTGGCTTCATAAAATGTGCTGGGTAATTTTCCCTTCTTTCTGTTTTTTTTGGAAGATTTTAAACAGAATTGGTGTCAATTCTTTTGAAATTCTTGGTAGAATTCACCTGTGAAGCCATCTTGTCCTGGACTTTTCTTTGTTGGGAGATTTTTGATGACGGATTCAATCCCTTTAAATGTGATTGATAAGTTCTTGCATTTCTTGTAGCATCAGTGTAGGTTGTTTGTGCATTTTTAGGAATTTGTACATTTCATCTAGGTTGTCTAATTTGTTGTTTTTCATAGTATCCTCTTACAGTCCTTTTTATTTCTATGGGGTCAGTCGTAACTTCCCCCCTTTCATTTCTGATTCTGTTTATTTGCATCTTCTTAAAGAACCAGTTTTTAGTTTTGTTGATTTTCTCTATTGTTTTTTGTTCTCAATTTCATTTATTTCTGCTCCAGTCTTCATCGTTTCTTTCCTTCTGCTTGCTTTGGGATTGGTTTGGTGTTCTTTTTATAGTTTCTCCAACCGTTCAGTTAGGTGTTTGATTTTAGCTCTTAGTTGTTGTTTTTTTTTTTTTTTTTGAGGTTCTGGGGCTGGGGATTGAACCTGGGACCTCATAAGTGGGAAGCTGGTAGTCAACCACTGAGCCACATCAGCTTCCCTGTGTTGGTTTTTTCCTTTGTTTCCTTGTTGTTTGTTTTTGTTTCTAGGAGGCACTGGGAACCCAATCCTAGACCTCCCATGTGGGAAGCAGGTGCTCAACCACTTGAGCCACATCCTCTCTCCTCTTCTTCTTTAATATAGGTTTTTTTTTTTTTGTGATAGCATCTAAATCTAGATTGCTTTTATTAATATCATGTTGCTTCAATCCATAAAGTAGTGAAAGAAAAAAAAAAGAGAAAAGAAGAAAAATTGATGACTAAAATCCAGGAAAAGCAGATTTTTCAGTTTGATTAGTTGTTGGAAATGAACGGTAATGTTACTAACTGATGCTGTCTGGTGATGAATAGTATTAATTTTCTTTATTTTTCTATGATGAAAAATTCATTTTTCTTCTGCAAAAGTTCTGAATATGCAAAATCCCCACATAGCAAAGATGTCTAAGAGTCTGATAACATCTCTCAGCAGTGGGATGGCTAATGGAGGCTATTCTGAGCTGTGGTCTCCTCCTGGTAACTAATTGGGGGCTGGGGAGGCAGGCACTGCTGCTTACGCATCATTCTCACTTCTTTAAAGGGAGTTTTAGAACTGATTAGAAAGATTAGAAGAAGCAATGGGCATTTTTCTGTAATGTTGCATATTTTGCTGGGTTTCTCCCGCCTAGGGAACCAAATGAAGTCACATTTGCATATAAATTTCCCTCTGAAGACTGTTTTCACTGTATCCCATAAGTTTTTTTTTTTTTATTTTTTTTTTTATTATGGGTAAAAATCAAAATTCTCACAATACATACAAACATTTGCAAAATGATATATAAATATATATGCATATATGGGTATTTGCTTACAAAAATGTTATTTATATATATATATACACATATATTTTAAGAGGTGCTTAGATTACCCAAAATATTACACGGAACCCACTGGGATTCCCATGTTGCCCACCTCCCACAGCTCCCACCACATCCCACACAAATATCTCCCACAAGTGTGGCCCACCACCCTCAATGAACTTACACATCCTGGAGCCTTGCCACCAACCATAGACCACAGTTCACACTGTAGACCACACTCTCTCCCACTCAGTTCTGAGTGGTGTGTGCTGATTTAAAATGGCCTACATCCGTTGCCACAACAGTACTCAGGACAACCTCCAACTCCCGAAGAAGCCCCTGTATTTCAACTGCTCATCCCCTCCCTACCCCAAAAGTATCAAGTGGCCACTGGCTCCACCTCATTGTTATAATTTCTTGCATTGCTAGAATCACCATATGTGAACAAGAGAATACCATCAAGTCCACTCTAGTCCATAGATCTTCCCCCAATCCTGAGGGGACTGGGATGGTGATGTCCACTCCAACTCCAAGTGAGAGAGGGCTTA
>JAKSZT010053811.1:0-12156 GCA_026826555.1 Tolypeutes matacus
GTCAGGCTTTGGATGAGGCAGGAGCTGCCGAGCTGGAGAATCTGAAGCTTCCTTTTTTTATTTGCAAGGCGGAGCGAATAACGCCGGCTAAAGTGAGGGGAACTGGGGGATGTTGCTGCACCTTCAAAACTTGGCCTTGAGGAACCCTCTCCAGGGTCCTCAATGTTCTCTGAGAGGGCAGAGCCTTCCGAGGGAATAGCCAGGGTCTTTAGGCTGGAGCCATGTGCCGCTTCTTTCAAAGCTCCGGGCACAGTGAGGATGAAACTTGGTGGCAACATTGGAGTTCTGGTGGGCTGCAAGGACATGGCTGTTGGGGCGTCCGTCTTTTTCCTGCCCTCCTTCTCATCATCGTCTTCTGAAAGTGAAGGGACATTTCGGCACGAGATGCAGTTTTGTGATGACTTTGTTTCCATTTCACTTGGAACAGGAGCAGCGGTTGTGTGCATCTGTGATCTGTCACCATACTGGAAACCATCACTCTCTGAAGCGGCCGGCAGGGCGGTGGGTTTTTCACTGTTCCCAACACTCTGCACTAAGTCCCCTCTGCGCTTCTGATATTTTCTATGAAGGAGGGAACCAGATTGCTTTTGTGGTGGATTCTGAGACAGCGTAGTGGTCTCCTTTTCATCTGAGCTGCTTCTTTGACGCAAATTTGTTCTTTCATTTATAATATTCAGCGCCACTTTAAGTGATTGTCTGTAGACCACTTTCTCTCTAGGTAAAGCATGGACTGCTGACTGAGTCAGCAGAGAGGAGACAAGGGCTTCAATTTGAGACTTATTCAGGATCTTTACGTCTGTGCTTTTCACTTTAATTTTTTCATCCAGTGAGAGTATTTGAACTTGTAGAGAAAATGCCTTTTTTCTCTTATTTTTGGATGAAGTCTCAGATCTGGACAACACCTTGGCTGGCCATAACTGGCCTTTCCATTTGCATAGGACGTACTCGGCATCCATTATGATATAGCTATTTGTGTAAGAGGTAATTTTCAGAGGTTGGGGTGTCCGGCTGTCATTCCCACGGCTAAGGCAGGCCCTCCCCAAAACAGGTTCTTTATGAAGCCTCTTTGGCCTTAGGTCTGCAAAGTGGTTACAGCTTTTCTCCTCCTCCTAAATCTCCCAGGGATGCTTGGACTCGTGTTTTGAATAGATAATAATGGAGGCTACTAGAACAAGGAATAGGAAAAGAAGAGTGTCAGAAAGGTTTTCCTTTTGCCAAAGTAGAAATACACTGGTTAATGAGATTTTTATGAGACACGACAAGGAAAAAAAAAAGAGTGGGTATTAGACAGAGGGGGTGGATATGTGGCAAGTATTTGGGGAAAAAAACCCTTAAAATACCAGAGGGCTTTTATAATACCCCAAGCCCAATATCTTGTCCTTGCTATTGTTATTTCATAATAAAGGGTATGTGCATGTGGGTGTCGGGGGGCAGGGGCTAAGGTCGCATGTATTATTAGATATTCTGCACCCTTTGTGTTCTTTGGGGTTCAACCTAGGGGAATGCCTCCTTCTTTATTTTCTGGGCTGCTAGTGCTGCCCTGTTCCCCCAAGGAAGCCAGAGGCAATGTTCGACATGTGGATTCCTGATGTTGGAACAATGTTGGTTTCCAGAGCATGAGCTTAGGATTCAGAGGCTCGTGATGATGACCATGATGAATGGCTGCATCTCATGGTTACTAGGGATTGTGGGAGGGGCAGGCCATTGCGTGGAACATATAATTCTTTATTTTTGTATTGTGGCATAAAACTTTAGTTTCCCAACACCAAAGATGTGATTCTTATTTTTAAAAAGAAGTGGCTGTAGAGCAAGAGCAAGATAAGTTGTTCCCCCAAACCCCGACAGAAAACGACTGAAATGCAATGGTTTGTAAAATGGTCTTACCCATGGGCACGCAGATCTCGTGGTCCTCACGCCCCAACTTCTCCTCCAGCAGACACCTTACCCTGCTCTGAGCTTCTCAGGTGTACTGCACTTCCGGGTACCACATGGCATCCAGTGGAGATACCCAGGCCCTATGATCCTCTAATGTGATCTAGAAAATCCAAAAGGAGAGAGGGAACCAAGCCAATTAAGTGGACACTAAGAATTTCCCTTGGGAAGTGGATGTGGCTCAAGTGATTGGGCTTCCATCTGCCATATAGGAGGTCCAGGGTTGGGTTCCTGGGGCCTCCTAGTGAAAAGCAAGCTGGCCTGCCTGGCGAGCTGGCCCACGTGGAGAGCTGGCCCACACAGAGAGCTGGTGCAGTTAGATGACGCAACAAAAAGAGACACAGAAGAGAGACAATAGGAGACATGGCCGACCAGGGAGCTGAGGTGGCACAAGAGATTCAGCACCTTTCTCCACTCCGGAAGTTCCCAGGATCAATTCCCAGTGCTACCTAAAAGGAAGACAAGCAGACACAGAGGAACACACAGATAGCAAAAGAGAGCGAAACAACGGCATGGGGGCGGGGGGAATGAATAAATAAGTAAATCTTAAAAAAAAAAAAAAGAATTTCCCTTACTTCCAACTCTAGAACACATGTTATTCTGAAGGAGAAATGATATCTTTTTCAAAAAAACTTTTTAATTAAAGTTTATCATTCATACCTGAACATACATAAACAATAAGTATATAGTAAAAGTTGTGAACTTACAAAACAAATACATATAAAATCATACAGGGCTCCCACACATTACCTCACCACCATTACCTTGCGTTGTGAAACAACTGTTACAAACTATGAAAGAGCATTGTCAAAATATTACTACTAATATTTTATATCTATTTTAATCCTATCTTTATGATATCTTAATCTCATTCATGATGTAGATATGTTTATTTCCATCTTCTGCTGCATATCATAGTATTCCCACATTATGCCATTTTGGACAAATGGATTTAACAGTGGCAGTATTTTGTATGTTTGCATATCTGCATGTGATTGTAGGGTGTATGCTTGAAACAAAAATGGTCCTTAATGCTAATGTGATTTCTGATCCTAAATATTAAATGTGTTTACAGAGAATATAAAATACTTAGAAATATATACTAATAAGGCAGCCTACTATAGATATGATGGTGTATGTGCTTTGAACACATTTTCCATGTATCCATATACATGGACATGCACATATTACATAAAACTATATTTCTGGCTCTCTCTGCCTAGAGGAGCCCACACCAAATCTCAGTGTGTGTTTCTTCCTTCTCTCCCATTTCTCAGCAAGCTCTGTTCTTTCCCCCACTTCTCAATAAATTATTTTTTCTGACCTAACTAAACTGGCATGTTCTTAAATTCTTTTTTTGCAACATAGCCAAGAACCTAGAGGAATCCAACATTTCCCCTTCTTCATTTGGCGAGCCAGCCAGGAGACAGATAAGTAAGTCGTGCTCCCCAACCCCACCAGAGACTGCTGTTAAAGGAATTGCCAGCTGGGTGCACTTATTCTGAGTGAAGCCAGCTGCCTAAAGAATACCAGCTCACCAAAAGAAGCACCTGATGGGACGTACAAGTGCCAGTCATTGGATGGCCTGAAATACCTCTTCAAGAGACAAAGCTAAGTAGTGTCTGTGTCAAAGCCAGCTGTTCCCTCTAACTCTAGCCCAAACACCTATTGCTAGGGTGAAGGCAAGCCAGACACCCCTTAAAAAATCTTGTCTGTTTTCACTTCCTGTAGTTGCTCCCTATACAATAACTAAAAGGGCAATGCCTCTTCTCATGCCCCTCGTAGCTGTCTTAAACATAACCACCACTATGGAAAACTGGGATTGTCAATTTATTCCAAGCCCCATTATCTATTACAATCTCTCTCTAGAGCTAACTAACAGCATAGAAGAAACTAGCTGTGCCTTCGAAGCTCTAAGACAGAAAATGGACTTTCTTGCTGCTATGGTGCTGCAAAATCGCAGGGCACTGAACATACTAACAGCAGCACAAGGAGGAACATTTCTGTTCCTTAAAAAGGTATGCTGTCTCTATGTAAATCACTCTGAAATAGTCCCTAAACAGCATTCAAAACCTGCAGAGTAAAGCCCACCAACTTTGGGAGGATGCAGCCTCTGAAAGTAACTGGCCTTTCTCACTCTCATGGTCTAGTATGTCATAGCTAGTCCCTTTTGGGGCCCATTTACCACCATCTTCTTTGTCCTTTTAGTGGGGCCATGTATTTCAAAATTCTAAGTAAGTTAATTTTTTCCAGGATCAATGACTTCTAAAACAAGATATTAGTCATGTGGGGATTTCAGCCTGTTCCAACCACAGTGTCGGACTCATCTTTTCTCAACCTCAGAGAGGTTTACGCCCTGTCAGGCAGGGACTACTGTCCTAACCAGCAGGAAGTAAATACAGAAGAATGATCATTGCCCCTCAGCAACCCCTTAAGAATAAGGGTGTGAACTCCCTGAGGGTGGAACTGAGGCAGGTTAGCCAGGAAGATGAGGAGAAGACGAGCCACAACATGGCCGACAGACAACATGGCTGACAGACAGCAACATGGTCGACGGACAACAACATGGCCGCAAAATCTTGCTGAGACCTTGAGTTTAACCTTGAGGTCCCGGTTTCTCTTTCTGGGTCCTCTCTTTGGCCCTGGATATTCCAAACAGGTCTCACCATCAGCCCCTCCCATTGGTGGGGTAGCCAACAACAGCTGGGGCCCCTCCCCTTAGCATTAGCAAGGGGGAGGAATAATGAACAGTTTAAAAGGTAACCACACGAGGCAGAGCTCATTCTCTCTGCCTAGAGGAGCCCGCACCAAACCTCAGTGTGTATTTCTGTCCTTCTCTCCCACTTCTCAGCAAGCTCTGTTCTTTCCCCCATTTCCCAATAAATTCCTTTTACTGGCCTAACTAAAGAACAAACAAACTATATTTCTTCTTTGAAGAGCATATTTGAAACACTTTTCCAGGAAATACATATCTTTCTACTTCAGGCCAAGTTTCTTTCAAAGATGCACTTTCCCCCCTCCGCATTCACATTAACGTGTCAGAGTGGGGACATGCAAGATCTCCTGTAAATGTAATAAAATTATGCATGATGTTTGGGATGAAAAGTAAAGGGTAGCTTCCTCTTTTATTGAGGTGGATACCTGCACAATTACTAACATGCAGGTGAGAGAGTGAGGTGTGTCTGTCAGAACATACTGACCTCCCTCTTCTATTGTGTGTAAGGATAAAGAGCTGCCCATGTTCACAAGAAAAGTCATTGCATTTTAGTTCACCATAAAAACAATGAAATTGGGCATAAGTGAGGTGCTGTCCATGGAAAAATTCTGAAAGATCTCTAGTCTACGCCAATATTGCTATGTTATGTATCCATTACAAAGACTGATGCAGACCTACATGTACTGGCATAGATAAAAATCAGGTCACAATAATCTGGTGAGAGACTGATGAGTCACAAATGATATAGTTTAGGTAGAACCTCCATTCACACGGAGAATAATGCTATCTATTTTTATCTTAGGAAAAAGACATAAATGCATTGGAAAAAAGCTTTGAATGGTAAACAGAAACCTCATGCCATTGTTAAACCAAAAAGGGAAGTGGAACACGGATGCAAGTGGGTGGTGAGGGTAGACTTTATTTTTCTCTTCATATTATAAAATACTACACGGAAGACACATATATATTTATGTATGTGCCAAAATTACTTTATAAATACTCCAAGGAGATATGAAATGTAATATCAGATGTCAGTGAAGAAAAACAAGGTAAATGTATTGTACAAAATACATTGTAAGTAGAATATCTTTGAAAAGATCTTAGAGGGATATTTTATATTGGCAAAGGAAACATTCATTATTAAAATGTATATACCAAACCACATAATATATATTCAAATAGAGTATAAGGAAAGAGATGGGGTAGCAGAATATTTGAGGGAGAAATAGGCTAGAATTTGCCAAAGTAATGAGAAATATCAAGTGGCATACTTAGATGTGCTAAAAACCCAAGCATAATAAATATATGCATGCCCACACATACAGACAGGCCCAGCTCCATCATAATAAAACTTGTAGCAATCAAAGTCAAAGATGAAAGCTCAGAAGGGAAGAGAGAAAAATGAACATGAGTAACATGATTAATCAGAGAGAAATTGATAGAATTATTTGGTGGCCAAAAAAGGCAAAAGGGAAACAAAAGGAGGTAACAAAGAGAGACCGACGGTAGGAAGAAGCAAGCACTCTTAGATCTGGAGAAGCCAAGGGAAGTCAGGGTGGCTCTGCAACCCCGTGAGCTTGGAGGAGGAGACCCTCAGAGCTGGACACAGACTTCTGAGGAAAGGCGGTGAGCCGCCCAGGTAGATGGGGTTTCTCAAGAAGGTCAGGGAAGGGACCCCAGAAACCTGCGACATCTCCCGAGGGTGATGGTGAACGGATCAGCTCCACCGGGAGGGCCAGGATCTCAGAGGAGGCCGCCCTCGAAGACGGGACCCAGAGCCCTGAGGAGGGGCAGAGTTCACCCGCCTGCTGGTGGCTGTTCTTTCTGAGGGGACGCAATGAAGAGCATCCTTCGGGTGGGGAGGAAATCAGTCTTCATGGCCGGTCTGCCCTCCTGAAGTCACATGGCCCCGCTTGTGTGAAGGGCCTTGTTGGGGTGACCCTGAGAAGCAGAACAGAGGAAGGCACGGCCTGCTTCTCCTCCCTCCACACGTCCTTTCTCCCTCTGGAGACCCCGACTGCTAGTCCCAATCAAGGAGCCAGTTGGTAAAGGACAATAGGGCTGGCAGAGGCCCAGGCTCCACCTCATAGGATTTGGGGCTGAGAGACCTGGGTCTCCTTTACCTCGTCCTGCTTCTTCCTAAAGCTCATGTCCTGACAAAGAAAGCAGTAGTAAGTCATTAGAAACCATGCCTTTTTATTTTTAAACATAGTGAAAATCAGACCTTTTGTTAAAGATGGTATTGTATGCTTATATGATAAAGGAGGGCATTTACTGTGTTTAGTGGTTAGATAACAGGAAATGTACCTTTTAGAGGAGATGTTTCTTAATTTGTGTGTCAGTAAAATCAGGTTAAGTAAAATATCTTCCCATGGGATCCAAAAAGTTACATCTGAACCCCCATCCTACTCCTTTTATCTCATCCTTCGATGGCTTCAGAGTCTCTCTAATAGTGGACACATAATAATATTTTGCTGTCAGTAGGTGGAAAGGAATCAGAATGATATGTTTAAGGGTACTCACAAAATTCTTGGTTAAGCAGAGGTTGAAGAGTAGAAAAACCTGGAGAGCTCTGCCTTAAAGAACTCAGATAAAAATTCTGTCATACAACAGGTGTCAACTTGGGGCTCAGAAATGAGGAGAGGGGGATGAAGACAGGGCATTTAATCATCTCATCCCCCTCCTAGAAGGAGCTGCCAGCCTCGCCAACAAAACAGAAGGGATTAGAGCCCTTAACATTCAATTAAATACCACACACTTCCAAAACACACACCCACACCCACACCCCCGCACACACACACACACACACACACTCACATTGGTAGTAGACACGCACTAGGCCTGATACTTCTGTGGTTATTCCATCCTTCCAGCCTGTAAATATCCTTGTTAAATGTTCCTGCTGCCAGGAAAGAATGGCATAGCCCAGTTGCCATAGAAACCGGAAAGTCATCAAAACATGCACCTTGGCGCTAGCTTTCCATGGAAACCAGGAAGTTCAATTACATCCTCGGAGGCAGAGTGTTGATTTTCATCTGTCTTCTATATCCCACCCAATGCAATGAATAAATGAATGGCTGAAATGTAGAGACAACACCCCCAGTCCTCACGGCATTGGGGCCCGGGGGCCTTCCACACAGTGGGTTATGGAGGGGGTAAAGTCCAAGGTGAACCGTATGGTTCTCCCTTGAGACGCCGAGAGCCAGCACCCAGGGTGTGGGGCCCAGCATCCAGCCTGCCCTGGCACCCGAGGCCGGCACATCGCGCAGCTGGGAGCCCAAGGACCCTCGGTCACTTGCAGTGACCTGCAGAGGAGGCAGGGTGGGAGGTCACCGGGGGAGGGCAGACGGAAAGTCAGGCTTTGCCGGGAGTCTCCGTTTGGACAAAGGTGTGTGCACAGGGTCAGGGGAAGAAAGGGCTCCCGGGAGGAGAAGCGACGGCCACGTGGTGTCCTAGGACGGCAGGGAGGAGGAGGGGAGCCTGTCCCAGGTGGGATCGGGGCCCAGGTGACGCTGAGAGCACGCTGCCGGTGAGGACGAAGCTCAGAGGCGGGTCCCTTCCACCCTCTCCAGGAGTCTCAGTCCTGTCGGTGAGGACGGCACACGCTCGTCATCTGGCACACGCACAGCCCACAGGTGGTGCCACACGGTCCCTCACAGGAGAGGGACGAGCTGCGCTTTGACGCGGCTCTTCTTCCTAGCGACAGGCTCGGGCCACCATTCTCAGTCGGTCCCGGGCAGGGGTGGGCCCAGGGGAGGGGCGCCGCCCTCGTTTCCAGGCTTTGCCAGTGTCCGCAGTGGCCAATTTCAAGCCCCGTCGGGAGGCCCCTGAACGCCGAGCTGGCAAGCGATGCCCAGCACCAGCCGTCCTGCCCAGGCGAGCCCGCGCCGGACACCACTGGGCCTGGGGACGCCGAGCAAGGCAAAGCCCCCCGTTCCCTGTGAGAGACAACCCACAGGGGAGGGCCCCGCTGCGCTCCACAGACCCCTGTGCGTGACTGAGACCCGGGTCTCAGCAGGTTCTCGGAAGGGACGGAGCGGAGGTGGGTCAAGACCCACAATCTAGCCTGTCTGGTTGCAGGGAGGACAGAGAGCGGGTGTTTCACCGTCCATCTTCTCCTCTCAGAGGGAAAGGTGGAAAGACAGACGTGGGTTGGAGCCTCGGCGCTGGTGCTCACCAGCTGTGTGGCCTTCACCATGTTGCTTAGCCTCTCTGTTCCACCGTCTCCATTTATGTCAAGCAACGAAGTAACGTCTGTATCCTCAAAGCGTGGACTGAAGGTCACAGAAGGAAACTACGTGAGCAGTTCTCCAATGATCATTTTGGGGTCCCCGAGGAGTGGTCCCTGAGAATTTTTAGGAGGACAGTGGTCTTCCTTTACCAACTCAGCGTCTGGGAAGCCAGATTTCTTCATATCCTTCCTTCAAACCATAGACTGCAAGAGGTGGAATCAAGAAGCAAGGGAGACAATCCAGCTGTCTCCTCTTCAGCTAGATACTAAAGAGATTTACCAAAATTCAAAACACTGCCACCCACTTCATTATTTTATTTTTCGTTTTGGAAAATAGTCAATTTTTATGAAGCATATATTTTCACGTAAACATGGAATTCTGAGCGAATGACTATATACTTTTAAATTGCGCAGTTGTACTTTTCGGTCTGATAAATACTGGGATGTAGAATCCTCACAAGTAAGAGCTCGTGGGGGTCCTCAGAGGCAAAAGTTTGAGGGCAGGTGTGCTTGTCGAATTCAGCAAGTTGGCTTCAGATTTCCAGATATCAGTTCTCTCTTTCACACGGTGTCGCCATTGAGCATGCGACACAGATAGGGCGCAAGGTGTGACGCGCAGCCAGCCGTGCCGAGGTGGGGGGGCGAGAATGCAGGGTGTGGCCCCCCACCCGCCTGGGCAGCCCCGCGAGGGCCCAGAGGACGCGCCCTCTGTAGCTAGGGACAGGGAGGTGCGCGTGTGCCCTATTTCAGCAGCACTGTCCCCAGGAAGTCCGTCCCTGAGTGCACACCCTTCTGGAATTTGCTTTTCTCACGCCACCCGACCTCATTGCACACAGCGCACAGGGTCCTACCTCCTTTCTCTAAGCCGCATTCGTCCTCCTTTGCACGCGTGCACTTACAGGTGTTCGTAGGGCGCCCCTCCCAGCATCAGAGGAGTCTGGGAAAAAACTAATGTCTACCTGTCTGCTGAGAAGTCCCAGCCTCTCGATAGGTGCCACCTGCTGGCCAGAGCGCGTGGTCTGCAGTGCTGCTGAAGAGGAAACACGGGACTCCGCAGCCCCAGGGGCCGGGCTCCCAGGCAAGGCTCTCAGCCCACGGGAGCTTCCACCCTCATCCAAGACAAGGCCAGGCCGTGCGTCTGTGCGCCGCCCCTTCAAACAGTGTGCCGGGCAGCACAGGGGTGGAATCTTTTCAGCTCTTTTTCTCATCATGGGAATGCGCTTCTGAAACCTCACAGGTGGTTGGGAAGTTCCGTGTGACCTTAGTGTGCCTAGACTTCCAATTCTTTATTCTACCCATACGTCGAAATGCAAAATAGGGTGACCATAGCAGGCCCCACGCTGCTCTCCTTAGACAGGCCTGCTTGCATAAGAGATCATTTGGGATGCTGTTCAGTGGATTCTGGACTTTAGCTAGTGGGCCCTCCAGGGATTATCTGATTTTCTCAGCGTGTGCCCTTTCATTGTCGTTGAGTGATTGTGCTACTTTAGCATTCTGCCAGGAAGAGAAGTCAGCTTATGCAGAACTGATAGAATGCCACTGCTTCACGTCCCTAGCAGTGCAAATAACTATTGTTCATAGCAATGCACATACATTTTGTTCTATAGAAAATAACACAGTAAATCAATTTCTAATTTGAAAAGTGTTTAATGGTTGAGGGAGCCCCCATTAATTACTGAGCTAAATAACATCTGTAAGTGTTTATTTTATCATAGTGTGAGAGTCATGATTTACTATTCCGAGAGTTAGACTCTAACAAGTCCATCAGAGTATGACTGCCTTGAACACAGCACAGCTCAGAGTGAAAACTATTATCCTGGTGCTTCCTCTTGGATGTAGTCTTGGGCATCTAAACACACTCCAACGCTGGTAGTTCCTAGATAGAAAGTCAAAAATTATTTACAAACATGTCACATTTACAAATACTCCTCTGTAAAAAAAGCTTCTTGGCTCTCCTGGCACGTATCCATCCCCAGAGGAGATTTTGAATAATCTGGACACACAAGGTCTTATTGTATGATTTACTTCATATGAAATGTCCAGGATACGCAAATCCATAGAGTCAGAAAGCAGATGGTAGTTTCCAAGTTCTTGGGGAAGAAAGCGATAGGGCGTGACGTCTTACTGCATATGGGTTTTCCTTCTGTAATGATGGGAAAATTGTGGAACTACATAGTAGTGGCGGTTGCACAAAACGTGAACATACTAAGTTCCAGTGAATTGTACACTTGAAAATGGTTAAAATGAGAGATTTTATTCCTCTGCTTTTTACCACAGTAAAAAATGAACTGTTCTTAATCCTCTTTGACCACAGGTCCTATAAATAACACTTTCAGCAGATCAATAGTAGCACCCCAAGTGCCAGAGCCTGTGTAGAGCCATGCACTCTGAACTTGCTGCCCACCTTATCCCCTGTCGGTTTTATTTCTGATCCTGGGCCATACCACCCCCAAATCCTCTCATCTCTTTTGGTGGCCAGATTCATGGCAGCATCACTTGCTCCCAACCATGGCTTGCAGGGAGAGGCCACACTGACCTTCTCAAAGATGGCAGTATGCCAATGTGCGCCTCATCAGCACGTTCCTTATTATAGTAGTGCCTTCTCTGCTGTTTTGAGGAGCAGAGTTTGGAGACAGGGTCTCTGATCTCACAGTGAAGCCCTTCTCATACCCCACTCCTCTTGATCTTCTCACCGATTCCTCCATACTTTGCCAAGGCAGTTCCAGCACCTCCATCATATTTCCTGTAGGATGTTGGTGTCCAAGCTTGAAGATGCCAAGCCACCAGCACATTAGACCAGCTCTAGGACACTGAACTCCGAAGCACAGATGTATAGCTCCATGTCAATCAGGCATCCTATATCTCTAAATCCTATATTGATTTAGATTCTGCTTCCTCTCTTGATGGTTTGACAGCCTCAAAATCCGTTCCCATGTGTTTTTCCCAAGTTCATGCTAGTGCTTATTAGCCAAATCCCATGGTTTCTTCTGAATATTTCCCGCCGAAACATAAACTGCATTTTTTTCCTTAAGCTGTGATGATAACTTGCCCTAGTGATCAGTCTGGAAGCAATGAAAATTGGCAGGGGTAGATGTTGAGTAAGACAAGCAACATATCTTGAGGCAGCTGCCTTAGAAGAAATTTTTGCAGGGTCTTCTGGAATGGGGAGGCTGCACTCCAACAGTATAGGTTAGGGGGCTGGTTCTCCAGGCTGAGGGTTCAGGGGAATCTAGGTATTCGAGATTCTCATGGTCTCAGGGTACCACTCCTTCGTCGT
>JAKSZT010053811.1:73805-144471 GCA_026826555.1 Tolypeutes matacus
AAGTCAGGAAGCACCACATCGGCCACGCTGCCCCGGGGCTTCCTGGGATGACAGCAGGGGCCAGGGCAGGGGCCTTCTCTTCTGCTAAATGAAGTTCTTCATCCTGAAAGGAAAGGACTCTAGACAGTGGATAAAGCAGCATAAAGAAATAAAGACCTCCGGTAAAGGTAATCATATGGGGAATTATGTGCATTGTATTGTTTGTTATGTAACTCCATATTTCATGCAGGTTCTAAAATGCAAAGGCACAAAAAGTTTGATAAATGGATGGCATTGGAGATACAATGTACAAAGATATAATTTGTAAAAGGTACAAAAAAAGGCGGGGCAACAGTGGAGTATAGAAACAGTGGATGAATATGTTATTAAGGATAAGTTGGTATCAAAACAAATGTGATTGGAAGCAGATGTGGCTCAAGCAGTTGAGCACCTGCTTCCCACAATGGAGGTCCCAGGTTCGGTTCCTGGTGCCTCCTAAAAACAAAAACAAACAATAAGCAAATAAACAAACAAACAAACAAACAAAAAAACAAATCAGGGGAGCCTATGTGGCTCAGTGGTTGAGTCCAGCTTCTCACTTAGGAGGCCCCAGGTTCAGTCCCCAGCCCTTGCAACCCCCCCCCCCCGCCAAAAAAAGTTTATTATATATTTAGAATGCTAAATTTTAACCCAATGGTAACCACAAAGAAAATACATGAAAAATGCCTACAGAAAGAAATGAGAAGAGTCTCAAAATGGTACAATAAAAAAGCCAAATAAATATGGAAATAGGCATTAATGGAAAAATTGAGGGTAAAAAAAGGTATAAGACTTACAAACTCAAAATAGCAAAATGGCAAAAGAAAGCAATGCATTATCAGCAGTGACTTTAAATATAAATGGATTAAATGCCCCAGTCAAAAGATTGGCAAAAGATTGGCAGAATGCATTAAAAAGCATTAACCAACTATATGCTGTCTGCAAGAGCCTTACCTTTAATTCAAAGACATAAGGAGGTTGAAAATGAAAGGATGGGAAAATATATAACAAGCAAGTAGTAACCTATATTAATATCACATAAAATAGGCTTTAAAGAAAAAACTGTTATGAGAGACAAAGAGGGTCACTGTGTATTGATAAAGGGGTCCACTTAATAAGAAGACATAATAATTATAAATATATATGAACCTAACAGCAGACCCCCAAAATATATGAAGCAAATATTGACAGGTTTGAAGGGAGAAACAGATGGTTCTACATTAATAGGAGATTTCAATACACTATTTTCAAAAATGGATAGAACATCTAGAGAGAAGATCAGTAAGGAAATAGAATATTTGAATGATACTCTAAAGCAGCTAGACCTAATAGACATATACAGAACACTTCACCCACAGAAGCAGAGTACATATTCTTTTCTAGTGCACACAGATCATTCTCCAAGATAGACCATATAGTAGGTGACAAAACAAGTCTGAATAAATTTAAAAATATTAAAATCATACAATGTATCTTCTCTGACCACAATGGAATGAAACTAGAAATCAATAGAGGAAGAAATGCAAAATTAACAAATATGTGGAAATTAAACAACGTACTCTTAGACAACCTATGGGTTTAAGAAGAAATCACAAGAGAAATTAAGAAATATATTGAGGTGAAAAAATGAAAACACAATATATGAAAACCTTTGGGGTACAGCAAAGGCAGTGCTGAGAAGGAAATTTTATGGCGCTAAACACTTACATTAAAAAAGAAGAAAGATCTCAAATCAGAGACCTTACCTCAAAACTAGAGTTTCTAGAAAAAGAACAAACTAAACCCAAAGTAAGCAGAAGGAAGGAAATAAAGATTAGAGCAGAGATAAATGAGATAGAGAATTAAAAAACAATAGAGAGAATCAACAAAGTTGGTTCTTGAAAAAAATCAATACAATTGAAAATCCTTGGGGAGTGGATGTGGCTCAAGCAGTTGAGCGCCTGCTTCCCACATAGGAGGTCCAGGGTTCAGTTCCTTGTGCCTCCTAGACGAAAAACAAAAAACAAGCAAAAATAAACAAAAAGCAAAAACAAATGAAAAAACCAACTCAAGGTCGCTGATGTGGCTCAGTCGTTGAGTGCCGGTTTCCCACATTTGAGGTCCCAGGTTCAATCCCCAGCCCTGTACCTAAAAAAAATCCTTTAGTTAGACTAACAAAGAAAAAAATAGAGAGAGCACAAATGACTAAAATCAGAAATGAAAGGTGGACATTACTACTGATCCCACAGAAATAAAAAGGACTATAAGAGATACTCTGAACAATTGTACACCAACAAATTGGATAACTAAGATGATATGGACAAATTCCTAGAAGCAAACAAAGTACACTGACTCAAGAAGAAATAGAACGTCTCAACAAACCAATAACTAGTAAAGATATTGAATCTATAAACAATAACCTCCCAGCAAATAAAAGACCAGGACCAGATGGCTTCAAAGGGGATTCTTACCAAACATTCCAGGAAGAGTTAACACCTATCCTGCTCAAAGACTTCCAAAAAATTCAAGAGGAAGGAACACTCCCTAACTCATTCTACAGGCCATCACTCTCATAGAAAGCCAAATAAAGATAGCACAATAAAAGGAAACTACAGACTAATAATCCTTGTGAATATAGATGCAAAAATCCTCAACAAAATATTAGCAAACTGAATCCAACAGCACATCAAAAGAATTATACACTATGATCACGTGGGATTCATTTCAAATATACATGGGTGGTTAACATAAGAAAATCAATAAATGTAATAAATCACTTTAACAGAGCAAAGGAAAAACACCACATGATCATCTCAAGCGATGCAGAAAAGGCACTTGGCAAAATCCAGAACCCCTTCTTGATAAAAAACACTTAGAAAAATCGGAATAGAAGGAAACTTCCTCATTATGATAAAGGACATCTATGAAACACACACAGCTAACATCATACTCAATGGTGAAAGACTGACAGCTTTCCTTCTAAGATCAGGAACAAGACAAGGATGCCCACTCTGTTATTCAACATTGTACTGTAAGTTCTTGTTAGAACAATTAGGCAAGAGAAAGAAATAAAAACATCCAAATTGAAATGGAAGAAGGAAAACTTTCCCTGTTTGCAGACGACATGATTCTATATACAGAAAACCCTGAAAAATCCACAGCAAAGCTACTGGAACTAATAAATGAACTCAGCAAAGTGGCAGGATACAAAATTAATATGCAACAATCAGTAGTGTTTTTATATACTTGTAATGAACAAACTGAAGAAGAAATCAAGAAAAAATCCATTTACAATAGCAACCAAAAGAATGAACTATCTAAGAATATATCTAGCCAAGGATGTAAAGGACTTTTACACAGAAAACTACAAGACATTGCTAAAGAAATCAAAGAAGACCTAAATAAATGGAAAGACATTTCATGATCATGGATTGGAAGACTATATATTGTTAAGATGTCAATTCTACACAAAGCAATTTACAGATTCAATGCAATCACAATAAAAATTCCAACAGCCTTTTCTGCAAAAATGGAAAAGCGAATCATCAAATTTATATGGAAGGGCGAGGGGCCCCGAATAGCCAAAGCCATCTTGAAAAAGAACAGAATTGGAGGACTCACACATCCCAATCTTAAAACTTATTAAAAAGTCATAGTAATCAAAACAGCATAGTACTGGCACACGGGCAGACATATAGGCTAGTGAGATCAAATTCAGAGTTCAGAAATCTCCCTCACATTTATAGCCAACTTATTTTTGGCAAGGGTGCCAAATTCACTCAATGGGGCAAGAATAGTCTCTTCAACTGTATGTCCATGTGCAAAAGAATGAAGGTGGACCTCTACCTCATACCATATACAAAAATCAATTCAAAATGGATGATAGACCTAAATATAAGATCCATAACTATCAAAATCCTAGAAGAAAACATTGGGAAGCATCTCCAGGACGTTATTTTAGTCAATGGTTTCTTAGACTTTACACCCAAAGAACAAGCAACAAAAGAAAAAGCAGATAAATGGTACTTCATCAAAATTAAAAACTTTTGAGCATCAAAGGACTTTATAATGAGAGTAGAAAGACAACCTACTCAATGAGAGAAAATATTGAGAAACCACATATCCGATAAGGGTTTAATATCCAGAATATAAAAAGAAATACTACAACTGAATAAGAAAAAAGACAAATGACATATTTTTAAAATGGGCAAGAGACTTGAATAGACATTTCTCCAAAAAAGATATACAAATGGCCAAAAAAACACATGAAAAGGTGCTCAAAATCACTACCTATTAACAAAATACAAATACAAATCACAATGAGGTACCATTTCACACCCTCTAGAATGGCTACTATTTAAGAAAAAACACAAAGAGAAAATAACAAGTGTTTGAGAGGATGCAAAGAAATAGGAACTCTCATTCATTGTTGGTGGGGATGCAAAATGGTACAGCCTCTGTGGAAGACAGTTTTGCAGTTCCTCAGAAGGTTAAGTACAGAATTACCATATGACCCAGCAATCCCACTTCTAAGTATATACCCAAGAGATTTGAAAGCAGGGACTCGAACAGATATTTGCACACCAATGTTCATAGCAGCGTTATTCACAATTACCAAAAGATGGAAGCAACCCAAGTGTCCAATCTGTGAATGGATAAGCAAAATATGTGTATACCTGCAATGGAATATTATGCAGCTGTGAAAAGGAGCAAAGATCTGATACATGTGACAATATGGATGGACCATAAAGACCTCGGGTTAAGTGAAATAAGCCAGACACCAAAGGACAAATATTGTATTACCTCACTGATAGGAAATAATTAGAATAAGTAAACTAACTGAGTCGGACCTAGACTATAGGTTCCCAGGGGACAGGATGGAGATAGGGAATGAGGAGTTAATCCTTCAATTGTATAGAGTTTCTATTTGGGTTGATCAAAAACTTTTGGTAATGGATGGTGGTGATGGCAGCCCAGCATTGTGAGCATAATTAACAGCACTGAATTGTGTAGGTGAATATGGTTAAACAGGGAAATTTTAGGTTGTATATAGGTTACTAGAATAAAGGTTTTAAAAGAAACAGGATTGTACAACACAGACAATGAACCTATTGTAAATTATAGACTACAGTTAATAGTACAATTATAAAAATGTTATTTATGAATTGTAACAAATGTGCCACACTAATGCAAGGTATTAATAATAGGGTAGTATATGGGGACTCTGTATCTTATGCATGATTTTTCTGTAAACCTACAACTTCTCTAATTTTAAAAAATTCACCTTAACTGATATATGGTTTGAAAATATTTTCTCCCATTCTGTAGGTGATCTTTTCACTTCCATGGTAATTTCCTTCCATTCACCAAAGGTATTAATTTTGACACAATCAAATATATCTATTGTTTCTCTGCTACTCATGCTTGTGGTGTCATATCTAAGACTCTATTGCCAAAATCCCAGGTCATGAAGATTTGCCTGTCTGTTTTCCTCTAAGAGTTTTACAGTTTTAGCCCTTATACGAGGCCCTTGATCCATTTCGAGAAGATGATTGTATGTGGGGTGAGATAGGGCGCTAACTTCATACTTCTGTATGTGGAGATCCAGTTTTCCTAACATCATTTGTTGAAGAGACTATTCTTTCCCCACCGCATGTACTTAGCACCCTTGTCAAAAATCAATTGCTGAAAGAGATGTGGGTCAACTTCTGGGGTTTCAATTCTCTTCCACTGATTATTTGTCTATTTTTGTGACAGTAGCACAAAATTTTCATTACTGTTACTTGGTAATACAAATTGAAATAGGGAAGTTTGAGTTCCCCAATTCTGTTCTTTTTACCAAGATTCTCTTGGCTATTTGGGGCTCTTAAGAGTTCCATATAAATATGAGGATCATTTTTACCATTTCTGCAAAAAAAAAAAAGCTGCTAGAATTTCAATAGAGGTTGCATTGAATTTGTATATTGTTTTGGCTAATATTGACATATTTACAACATTAACTCTTCCAATCCATGAACATTTGATGTCTTGCCATTTATTTAGGTCTTCTTTAATTTCTTTCAGCAGTGTTGTGCAATTTGCAGTACACAAGTCTTTTGTATCCTTAGATAAATTTATTCTGAGATGTTTTATTTTTTAGATAGTATTATAAATGGAATCGTTTTCTTAATTTCCTTTTTGGTCCATTGCTAGTGTATAGGAACACAACTGTGTGTGAGTGTTAATCTTGTACCTTGCCACTTTCCTAAATTCATTTATTATCTCTAACAGTTATCTTATGGTATCTTATGGATTTCTTTAGGGTTTCTCTCTCTCTCTCTCTCTCTCTCTCTCTCTCTCTGTCTCTCTCTCTCTCTCTCTCCCTCCCTCCCTCACATCCTCCATTTCTCTCTATATAGATATACATATATATGTGTATAAATATATGATCATGTCATCACCATATAGAGATAGTTTTACTTCTTCCTTTCTAATTTAGATACCTTTTATATATTTTTCTTGCTTAATTACTCAGGAAATAACTTCTAGTACAATACTGAATAGCACTGGTGAAAGCAAGAATCCTTGTCTCATTCCTGATCTTAGTGGGAAAGCTTTCAGTCTTTCACCATTTAACATGATGTTAGCTGTGGGTTTTTCATAAATGCCCTTTATGATGTTGAGAAAGTTCCCATTTAGTCTGATTTTTTTAAAAAGTGTTTTTGTCAAGGAAGGCTGAATATTTCCAAATGCATTTTCTGCATCTTTTGAGATAATTTTATAGGTTTTTTTCCCTTCATTCTATTTACATAGTATATTACATTGATTGATTCCCACTTAAACATGGTATATAATCTTTTAAATATGCCATGAGATATTTCTTAGTTTTAGTGAAAATTTTCTCAAAAAGATCTGTAAGCCAGGGGCTGGAGGTGGGGGGCATGTGGCCAGAACTTGGGCATGTGGGTTAGTATGTCTACATGTGTGCACTGGGAACCCCTCTGGTGTGAGGCGGGCAGACGCTGCAATGGAAAGTATAGGGAGACCAGGGACTGGCATGCAAAAGCACACCAGGTCCTGCAGACAGTTTGGTGTCCTGCAGTGGTCAACCAAAGGCCAGAGCCCACCCACATCAGAGCCCACCCACACCATAAGTCAGGGGAACCAGCTTCATAACTGTTCAGCCGGCAAGAAGATTTCACCTGGAAGAATTCAAACCTCAGTAGGGCCTTTGCTTGCTCATGAGGAAGTTAGTGTCAGTGGGGCCCCATTGGTGACCTGCTGGACTGTGAGCACCTGCCCACCTCTGCCTGGCATCTCGCTGGGCTCCATCATGACCCCTTCCCCACAATGTCCAGCCCAGACAAGGGGCATCAGGATGGGTACACGGGACCAGGGGAGGCCCAGCTTGACAGGGACCTTGGCTAAGCAGGTGCAGACCAGTGAATGCCACCACCCAGGCAGGCTCAGCCCCTCCCCAGCCTCTTCCTGCTTTGCTGCCGGGCTCGGGCCACGCTTGCTTGCCCCACGGGACTGCAGTCCACCAGGGTGCCAGGCCAAGGCCAGGTGGTGGTCCCTGGTGTGAAGGCGCTGGCCGCGGTGCTGATCGCAGCACTGTAGGGAGCTGGAGGGGCACTAGAGAGCCCCGAGGTCTCCCTGCTTGGTCCCCACCACAGCGCTGCTGGACCTGCTGCTCCAGTGCGTCCCACTGAGGAAGGTCCCAATTCCATCACTCTCTTGGGGCTCTCCGCCCACCAGCTCACCACACTCGTGATCATCTCCTAGTCGCGTGGTTAGGGCCTGCTGCCTGCCTGGCCGCCCAAGGCCGCCCCTTGGCGGAGGTGAGCAGCCCCCCACTACTGTCCCAAGACGTCCCTCACCCCATGCCAAGCCCGGCCCCAGGAGCACTGCCCTAGCGGTGCTGGGGTGACCCAGGGTGAGGTACAGGGCCTAACCCCGTGTACCCGAGCCTCTCCTCCTGCACGGAAGGACTGGAAAGGCTGCTGCCCCTCCCCAGGTCGCCCCCAGTCTCCCTGTCAAACGGCTCGAAGAGCACATTGCTTTTGTTCATGATCACAGAAGTTCAACCTAAAAGAGACCATACCTGAGAGCATGAGAATGACCTTAAGAAATGCTTTATTGCCTTTTTAAAAAATTGAGATGATTATTGTCTTGGCACTACAAGGTGAAGACTTATTTTTGGGGGGTATAACATAAAGAGCAGACAATGACATGGCTTTCTAATCAGATTTTTCCTGGGCTCGGTTTCTCTAAAATCCCATACATTTCCTTTTTGCCACCTCCTCTCCTTTTCTTAGCCAGCTTGACAGGTTATCAAGTATAATGTGCTAAGGCAGGGCTCTTGTAAAGCAGTGTCCTCTCTCATGTATACAAAATGTAAAATCCTCCAAACTCTCGGGAGATGAAAGATCTAGAAGCAGGGGAAGGACTGGGCTAAGGCAAGTGAAGCAACTAGGCCCGAAAATATAAGGAGGCTTGTGAAGGACCCTGACAGTGAAATACTCCCCTTCCCCAAATCTTATTTTCTTTATCATTTCAAAAATGATTTTTTCCAGCAGGCAATACAGGTTTTAGAAAACCTATTGTTACTGAAGTATGATTGACATGAAATAATCTTCCCAATTTGATAAGTTTTGTCACCTGTGTACACCCAGGAGTCCATCTCTCTAAGAGGATAGTGAACATATCCATCATTGCAACAAGTTTCTCCCTAACCCTTTGTAGTTGCTCCCACAACTCTCCCTGCACTCTGCTCCCCAAGCAACCACTAATCTGATTTCTGTCATGACAGATTATTTTGCAACTTAAAAACTTATATAGCCTCCACAGCTTATAGCACCAACTACATCCTTGGCTCCTACTATACAATCAGCAAAGGAGAAAGGGCAAGAAAGCCCTAAACTAAAGAGAGGAACTGCAACCAGAATAAATACATCTAGTAAGCCAGATGTCAAGACACCAACAAAAATTAACAACCCATACCAAGAAACAGAAAGATATGGTCCAGTTAAAGGAACAATATAAGCTTCCAGATGACATAAATGAGTTGAGACAACTAATCATAGATGTTCAAACAAATCTTCTTAATAAATTCAGTGAGATGGCTAAAGAGATTAAGGATATAAGAAGACATGGATGAGCACAAAGAAGAATTTGAAAGCATACATAGAAAAATAGCAGATCTTACAGGAATGAAAGGCACAATAAATGAAATTTAAAATATACTGGAATCATATAACAACAGATTTGAGAAAGCAGAAGAAAGGATTGGTGAGCTTGAAGAAGTGGTCTCCGAAAGCGAACATACAAAAGAACAGATGAGGAAAAAAATGGAAAAAATTTGAACAAGTTCTCAGAGAACTAAATGACAGCAAGAGATGTGCAAACGTACGTGTCAAGGGCATACCAGAAGGAGAAGAGAAGGGAAAGGGAGCAGAAGGAATTTGGAAGAAATAATGGTAGAAAGTTTCCCAACTCTGTTGAAGGTCATATATATCTGAGTCCAAGAAGCACAACGTACTCCCAACCAAATAAATTTTAAGAGAACTACTCTGAGACACATACTAATCAGAATGTCAAATGCCAAAGACAAAGAGAGAATTCCAAGACCTGCAAGAGAAAAGCAATGCATAACATATAAGGGATACCCAATAAGATTAAGTGCCAATTTCTCATCAGAAGCTATGGAAGCAAGAAGACAGTGGTATGATATATTTAAGATACTGCAAGAGAAAAACTCCCAGTTAAGAATCTTGTATTCAGCAAGATTGTCTTTCAAAAATGAGGGCAAGTTTAGAATATTCACAGATAAACAGAAACTGAGAGAGTTTGTAACCAAGAGACTAGTGTTGCAGGAAATACTAAAGGGTGTGCTACAGTCTGAAAAGAAAAGACAGGAGAGAGGGGCTGGGAAGGGAGTCTAGAAATAAATGTTATATTAGTAAAAGTAACTTAAAGTCTCAAAAGAGTGGTGAAAATGAAATATGACAGATAAAACCCAAAGGTCAAAATGGGTGAAGTAAGAACTGCCTTTACAGTAATAACATTGAATATAAATGGATCAAACTCCCCAATAAAAAGGGAGACTGGTGGAATGGATAAGAAAATATGAGCCACCTATATGCTGTCTGCAAGAGACTCACCTTAGACCCAAGAATACCAATAGATTGAAATGAAAGGCTAGAAAAAGATATTCCACATATGCAGTAACAAAAATAAAAAGCCAGAGTAGCTATAATTATATCAGATGAAAGAGACTTTAAAAGACACTAGTAACGCACAATCAGAGGAGGAAGTGAAGAAAAAAATTTCCATTTACAATAGTGACTAAAAGAACCAAATATTTAGGAATAAACTTAACCAATGATGTAAAGTACTTGTATTCAGAAAACTGCAATGCATTGTTAAAAGAAATTTAAAAAGACCTAAATAATTGGAATAACATTCCATGCTCATGGATTGGAAGGCTAAATATCATTAAGATGTCAATTCTACCCAAATTAATATACAGATTCAATGCAATTCCAATAAAAATTCCACCTGCATTTTTAAAATAAATGGAAAACACAATTATTAAATTTATTTGGACAGGTAAGAGGTCCCAAATAGCCAGAAACATCTTAAAAAGGAAAAGTAAAGTAGGAGGGCTCTCACTTCCAGACTTTAAATCATATTACCTAGCTACAGTGGTAAAAAACAGCATGGTACTGGCATAAAGGCAAACACATAGACCAATGGAACCGAACTGATGGTCCAGAAACAGACCCTCACATCTATGGTCAAGTGATTTTTGACAAGCCTGTCAAACCCACCCAGCTCAGGCAGAACAGTCCATTCAACAAATGGTGCTGAGAGAACTATATATCCATAGCCAAAAGAAAGAAAGAGGACCCCTAACTCACATCTTATACAAAAATTAACTCAAAATGGACCAAAAACCTAAATATAAAAACAAGAATCATAAAGTTTCTAGAAGAAAATGTAGGAAAACATCTTCAAGACCTGGTGGTAGGTGATGTATTGTTAAAGGAGATAAGAGGAGGACTGAGATGAACTACTGGTGATTAATGTATGTAGAAGTTTTAATTAACTTGACTATAAAAGTGTGGAAATGTATAGAGTTGATGGTAACACATTATAGTGAGTAACAGCCGGCTTATAAATGGGAAAGTGGCTGGAAAGGGTAGTCTAGGGATGTAAATGTCAACTGAAAGAAAGCTAGAGAATAATCTAGGGACTGAATAACGCAGTAAACCCAGAGGTGGATGAGAATTGTGGTTGGTGGTTGTATTAGTCAGCCAAATGGGTGCTGATTCAAAATACCAGAAATCTGTTGGGTTTTTTTTTTAAAGGGTATTTATTTGGGGTAGAAACTTACAGTTACCAGGCCATAAAGAGTAAGTTACTTCCCTCACCAAAGTCTGTTGCCACATTTTGGAGCAAGATGGCTGCCGACATCTGCAAGGGTTCAGCCTCCCTCTTCCTCTTAAGGCTCCATGGTCCTAGCTTCTTCCAATATCAGCTGTGGGCTTGGATAAGTCTCTGTCCTGGGGCTCGTTCCTCTCTGGGCTCAGCTGCTCTGTTCTCTCCACAAGGTCAGCTGTAGACTATCTGCCTCTCTCTCTTCCCGGGACCTCTGCCGTGTCTATGGAGCCATCTCTATTCCTCTGTGTTCTTCTTTTGTGTGTTTATTTCCCGGGCTTCCAGCATACAAAACTCCAGCTAACTCCTCTGCAATGTAGTTTTCTCTGTGAGTCCCCACCCACCAAGCAGGCAGGGACTCAACGTCCTACTGATGTGGCCCAATCAAAGCCTTAATCATTATTTAATCAAGTAAAAGTGAAACCTCTGAATTTAATGCAGTTTAATACTCCCAGAGGAGCAGACCAGTTTACAAACATAATCCAATCTCTATTTTTAGAATTCACAAATAATACCAAACTGCTACAATGGTACAGATGCAAGAGTGTCCTTTGTGAGCTAGAGCAGATGAACATCACTACTGCAGGGTGGTGGGAATGTGGAGAAGCATGGGAAATACACAACTGGAGTGACCTGTGGACTGTGGTTAACAGTAATAACGTAATACTCTTGCATCTAAGCCAAAGCTGTACTGTGTTGATAATGGGGGAGCATGGAAATAGTGAGCCAAATGTACGCTATGGACCATGGTTGGTGGTAACAGTCTGATGATATTATCTCATGATCTGTAACAAACGTTCCACCACGGTGTGGTGTGTTGATAGAGGGGTGTTGTAGGGGAATTCTGCACATGTGCATGATTGTTTTGTAAGTTCACAACTTCTGTAATAAAAATATATTTTAAAAAATAATAGTAGGATGGGTTGGGGAAAAATACACCAAATGTAAGATATGGACTATAGTTAGTAGTAAGATTTTGATGATTTTCTTTCATAATTTGTAACAGATGTCTCCCAACAATGCAAGGTGTTGGTGGAGGGTTGATGTATGGGAGCCCTGATGTTATGCATGTTTGCTTTGTAAGTTCACAACTTTTACTATACACTTATTGTTTATGTATGTTTATTTGTAAATGATATAAAAATAATAATAGGGTGGGTTGGGGGAAAATACACCAAATGTAAGATACTTTGGTTAGTAGTAATATTTTGAGGATGCTCTTTAATCATTAGTTAAAAATGTTTCACAATGGAAGGCATTAGTGGTAGGGTGAGGTATGAGAGCCCTGTATGATGTTTTGTATGTTTGTTTTGTAAGTTCAGAAATATTACTATACGCTTATTGCACTTATTGTTTATGTATCTTCATGTATGAGTGATATACTTCAATAATTTTTTTAAGAAACTTATATATAGAAGAATGACTGTAGCTCAGTGGTTGAGTGCCTGTTTCACATGTACAAGGTCCCAGGTTCAATCCCCGGTAGCTCCTTTAAAAATTTTTACACACACACACACACCTAGGAGTAGGAGGATTGTATTAGATGGCAGGGGTGTGTTTAACTTTTTAAGAAACTGCTAAACAGTTTTGAAAATGGTTGTACTGTTTCACATTCTCACCAGAAGTGCATGAGAGTTCTAGTGCTCTGTATACTTGCCAACAGTTGGTCTGGTCATCATAACTATTCTAATAGGTGTTAAATAGTATCTCATTCTGGTTTTGACTTGCATTTTCTTTGTGGCTAATGATGTTGACCTTCTAGTTATGTGGCTATGTGCCATCTGTACATCTTTGGGAGGAAGTATCTGTTCAAATCTTTTGCCCACTTTCTACATGGTTGTTGGAGTCCATCTTACTGAGTTTTGAGAATTCTTTATTCTAGCTATAAGACCTTGATCATATAGGTGGTGTGAGAATATTTCTGCCCAGCCTACGGCTTGTCTTTTCTCCCTTTCAGCGATGAATATCAAGAGCAAAAGATCATACTTTGGATGAACTACAATTTATCTTTTTTTTTTTTCATTCTAAATGGGGCTTTTTTTTTGTATCTAAGAAAAATTTTGACCAACCCAAAGCATCAAAGATTTTCTTGATTTTATTCTGTGTTTCTTCTAGAAGCTTTAGAGATTTAGTTTAACATTTAGTTTAACATTTAGGTCTATATCCATTTTGAGTTACTTTTTTATGTATGTGAGGATGGATGGGAAAAAAATTTTTTGCTTATAGGCATCCAATTTTACAGACCCAATTGTTGAAAAAACTATGTTTTCTCCTCTAACTTTTCTGTGAATCTTCATCAGTAATCAGTTGTCAGTATATGCATATATGTGTGAGTATTTCTGGACTCTGTTCTGTTTAATTGATGTATTTTTATCGTTATGAAAATACCACACTGTCTTTATTATTGTCACATTCTAGTAAGCCTTGAAAACAAGTAGTGTAACCCCTCCAACTCTGTTCTTTTTTAAAGTTCTTTTGGCTATTCTGCGTGCTTTGTATTTCCAAATCAATGTTAGAATCAGCCTATTAATTTCTATTAAAAAGTCTTGTGAAATTTTTATTGGGACCACATTGAACCTATTGCTATCTTAAGAATATTAATCCATGAACAAGATGTAAATAGCTATTTATTTAGGTCTTCATTAATTTGCCTCTACAATGTTTTTTAGTTTTTAGTGTACATATCTTTTGCACCTCAGATCAGCTTTATTCCTATTTCATATTTTCTAATGCAATTTTTATTGCACTATTTTTTATTTCAATTTCCAATTGATCATTGCCTGTATATAAAATGCAATTTTAATATTTATCTTTTATGCTGCAATCTTCCTAAACCCAATTATTGGTCCCAGATGAATTTTTATATAGATAGAATTTTCTGCATAGACTATCTTGTGTTTTGTGAATAGAAAATGTTACTTCATCCTTTCCAATTGGAGGTTTTTTTCTTTGTTGCACTGGACAGAACCCCAAGTGAAATATTAAATGACACTCCCAAACACACACACACCACCCCACCCCACCAACTGTGAACTCATCAGTCTTAGGTTGTAGTTTTCTGCATGTGAACACTCAATGCAACTTCCAGCACGTGAATATCTGCCTCATTCTCCTACATTGTTAAAACCATCCACTTGTAAAATGTTATCAATAGGGGAAAGGGGAAAAGGAAGAGGATGTTGGATATATGGGAATCCCCTATATTCTGTACATGACTTTTCTGTAACCTAAAGCTTCTTTGAAGACAAAATGAAAAAAAAAAAAAAAATAAGACACTGGGGGAATAAACAGAAGAAAATGTCACTGTATATACAAGATAACAGATCTTACAGTGATGAAAGACATGATGTGCATGATGTCAAATTTTTTTAAATTTTATATTTTCAATTATTTTTTATTCCAATTAAAATTTTTTGTATTTTATTTGTTATTTTTAAAACTATCATTATTATTGTTTCATTTTCTTATTAATTATATTTGGTTGTTTTCTTAGCTTCATTTTTGAAGAAGTTTTGGATCACAGAAGGGTTACAACTGTGGCAGGGGAGGATCATTGATGTGGTGTGTAAGTGGTGGGGGATGCATGGGAGGAGGTTCAGCTGGGGCATAACTATAAGGCATATAAGTGTGTTCAAATGTTCATGGGGCATTGCACGGTGGGTGGAGATCCACACAATAACCAAAAGAATATCGAATTCCCATCCTGGGGAGCTCTGCCACATTCTTTCATGGGACAGCAAGAATCCCCCAAGACAGGGGCAGTGACTAGTGAAGGAGGAAGGACTATTGATGGGCCCTTGATATTGATGAATGTGCTTATGAATCTTTACTTTTGAAATTGAAACTTAGCCTAGTATTATAGGGTGCCTAAGAGTTACCTCCTGAGAGCCTCCTTATTGCTCAAATATGGCCTTTCTCTAAGCCGAACTCAGCATATAAATGCATTACCCCACTGTGGGACATGACTCCTGGGGATGAGTCTCCCTGGCACCAAGGGATTACTACCAAGCACCAACTAGCAATTCAACTGGAAAACTACATTGACCAAAAGGGAGAAAGGGTAAAGACAAATGAGTTTATATGGCTAAGAGACTTCAAAGTGAGTCAGAAGGTCATTCCAGAGGTTACACTTACGCATGTCTCAGCAGGATCTCATTGACTGCCAAGTAAATATTGCCTCAAATAGCAGAGACATCCAGACACTATAGGCAGGGCAGACAGCTCAGGAGTTTGGTGCCCTGCCAGTGGGTCCTACTTGGGAACTTATGCTCCCCAGTGTGACAGAGTTGGATTCATTTGTGGTTTCCCTACATATGATTCTTCTACCCCTTCTATTTGAACCTATAGTTAGTGCTAGAGTTGATAGGTGTATGTCTAAGAGACTTAAATCTTTGGGCTTTCCATGTGCTAGCTGGACCTTGAATTTCAACAGAGTTGCAACACCTCCTCTCCAGTTCATTGGACTCACCCAGGACACCTAACAAGGAGATGATGGACAACAACCATCCCAAGGAACAGATAGTGTCTGTAACTGCAAGCAAGATAGTCCCATCCATCTGCCCCATGGGATCTAAGCCCCCTCTCAATTAGAGGTGGAGTGAGTATCGCCATCCCAGAATCCTCAGGATTGGGGAATGAATGATGGACTAGAGTACACTTACTGATATTCTACTATAGACTTATTGTGATTCTAGCAATGGGAGAACTTTTATCATTGATGTGGAGGCAGTGGCCACTGGAGGTTCTGAGGGGAAGGAGAGCGAAAACATGTGTAATATGGAGACGTTTTTGGAACTTGTGAATTGTCATGAATGACATTGCAATGACAGATACAAGACATTATGTATTTTGTCATAACTTACAAAATTGTGTGGGAGAGAGTATAAACTACAATGCAAACTATATTCCATGCTTAGTGGCAATGCTCCAAAATGTGTTCACCAATTGTAACAAATGTACTACACTAATGAAAGATGTTGTTAAGGTGGGAAAATATGGGAGGGGTAGGGAGAGGGGCATATGGGAATCCCCTATATTTTTTATGTAACATTTATGTAATCTAAGTATCTTTAAAAAAAAAATAAAAAACTATATATTTTTTAAAAAAAACAAATGTGGATACTACACTCACTGAGTTGAACACAAACCCAGACTGGAAACACAACTTGGATTCCCTATGGAGCACGTTTATTCTCTGAAGTACTGACAGCCTGAAGGCAGTGATTTCAACATGGAAAACAGAAAACCGAGGAGAGCCACGTGGACATTGGAAAACAAGGGGGATGGAAAGATTTCCTGGTAGTATCTGATAAGTAAATGGACTTCAAGGTGAATAAGAGAAGTTTGTAGACAGAGTGGGATGATTGACATCTCTAGAGAGGCTTCAATATGGCACCATTATTTTGGAACGATTTTTGGTAAGACATACTTAGTTTGCCACAGGGCTGCCAATTAAAAGTAGCAGAAATGAGTTGGCTTTTATAATGGGAATTTTATTTGGGGTAAAAACTTACAGTTCCGAGGCCGTGAAATGTCCAAATCAAAGCATCATCAGAGATGACTAAAGTCAGCTACTGGTAATCCTGGCGTCCTGCCACATGGTGATCAGACATATGACAGGGCTCATCTCCTCAGCCTTGAGCTGCTCCTTGGACACAGCCCCTTGGGGGCCTCTTTCTGTGCCTTTGTGCTCTGCTGATTCCAGACTCTGGGACCTCTCTCAGCCTCTTAGGGCTTCTCTGCCTTTCTGCAGCTGTAGGCAAACCTGGAGTCCTCTCTCACACATGGCCAGGTCAAAATGACTGAGCTCCCTTTCCCTGTATCTCTGTTTCTATAAGTCCCAGCAAGAGAGTGGAAACCCAACCTGAGTCATGCTTCGCTGACATAGTTCAATCAAAAGTCCCCCACCCCCACCCCTGGAATGGATTAGTTAAAAAACAATCTTCTTCTTTTGAGGATTCATAAAAGAACTTCAAACTGTTACTCATATACAAACTAGGTAATGGTGAAGGGTGGGAGAGAACGGAATGAACCACTGAATGGGGTGGCCGTGGGGAAAGGCTTGGAGGAGCCGCCCTCCTCCTGCCACGTGCGCCACTAGAATTGAACACAGGGACATGAGGATGGCTGGCTGGGAGGTTTGGAAGGCTCTAGAGGGAGCTAACAAATGCCCCTTTCTCCAACCACAGGATCTTGGCCTCCCCAGCATGCCCTCCCCCCCGCACACAAGAAAATGTCAGGATGATGCTCCCATTGGCTTGGGAGAGCCTTGATGACCAAACAAAGCTGAAGGGCGTGGCTCCCCATTGTCCCGGGGAGGGTATATACAGGGAGGTCAGGAGCGCTGGGGTAGACACTGGGAGGACTTGACATGGCGAGGGTGACCAGGAAACAGCAAGCACATCCAAAGCCTCAAACCAAAGTGAGGAAGAAGGGGAAGGGCCGCCGCCGTCAGCACAGGTCCAGAGGCAGCATCAAGGTGAAACAATTTGACCCAAGCTCCTCTCTTCATCCCCACTGACCCCCCCACCCCCCAGGATTCCTTCCTTGTCCTTGACTGACACAAATCCTCTCATCAGCCTACACCCTTCTCATGAAGACCCAGTTCCCATCCATCCTCTAATCTCTTTCCCCAAACCAGTGCCCTCTGTGCTCTTCCTGTTGTCCTTATAGGTGTCAAAGAAAACCAAGGAGGTGAAAAGACCTCTTCGTGGGAGTTCTATGAAAAAAACCTCTCTGAAAACCCCTTCAAGAATGTCTAAGGATGCTAGAGGACCAGCACTATTTGGCCATTACCACAAGCTGAACAAGAAACTGGACAGAAATATGCTAGAAGAGGCCCAAGACATCCTGGAGCCCCCCACCACTTCAAGTAACCTGAGCTGCCAATAACTTCCCAGCGAGGCCAGAGACCTCACAGCAGTCTGCTGAGTGTCCAGACACTGACCTGCTGAGAAAGGGCCAGCCTGAATCAGGCGGAGAGCCCGAATCAGAAACCAACAGACTACACGGAGACGGACGAGTCCAATAAAAGGAACCAGTTGTGAAAAGGAGATGTGTGTCTGCGTGTTCTCTGGTGGCGGGGAGGGAGGAGGTGGGGGTCCTGCAGGGCTGGGGGTCAGAGCGGCAGGTCCACAGCGAGCCGGACCTTAGGTATAAGGCCTGGGACAGAACTAAATATTGAAGACAATTTTTTCTCCACATAATCCCATGGGTAAGGAGGAAAACGGTTTGATGATTCTGCATGTGTTTGCTGGTGGTGAGAATGGGGGCGACATCAGGGTGTAGATTGCCAGATATTAGATGGGGTGAGGTATGTGAGGTGCCCCACAAAAAAAGGCAGATAATTCTATCACCTCCGGGTCACCTGCTTCGTAGTGCTTTTAGCTGCATACCCTATTCTGCGAGCAACTGAAGGCCCTGAAGAGGACCAGACATTTCATCCTAGTAAAAGTCATCAGGAGCACCCCCAAGGACTAAAATAACGGTGTGTGGGTGCCCCTAATGAAACAACGTTTAGGCCACTATAAAAACTTGGACTGGAGCGTCGGCTTACCTAGGGCCAGACAGTGGTCCGTCCCCATAGCAGGTAATGAAGGAAGAGCATTGTCTGAAGAGAAATTTTTTTTTTAATTTCCCAAATTTACAAGTACTCAATACCCACCAAGCAACAATTACCTTTCCTCGTTTTCTCCATCCCCTGATAACATTATAATCTACTTTTTGCCTCTAGGAGTTCCTATTTTTATATTTTTCTGATCAGTGAAATTATACAATATTTGACCTTATGTTCCTTGCTTATTTCACTCAGTGTAATGCTTTCAAGATTGCGGCATGTCTCAAGACTTCATTCTTATGGCCCAGTAATATCCCATTGCATGTTTGTACCACCCTTTGTTTCTCCATTCATCTGTTTATGGACGCAAGTTCTTTCCACCTTTTGGCTACTGTGAATAATGCTGCTATGAACTTTTGTGTAAAGTATCTGTTTGAGTCCCTGTTTTGAATTTCTTTCGTTTTCAATTTCATTTCTAAGAGTAGAAATGCCTTGTCATTGTTGAGCGAAGCAAGCCAGACACAAAAGGACAAATACTGTATGATTGTGTTACTGGGAACCAAATATATTGTGTAACATACTGTAGGATTAAATGTATCTAGTACATTTAATTGAGAAATGCATGTTTTTATTCAACTGTGTTTTCTTTTTCTTTTTAAATTATTGTTTATATTTTAAATTATTAAATGTACAAAATAACGTTAAAAAAAAAGAAATGCCATGTCATATGGTAATTCTGTATTTAAATTTTTGAGGAACAACCATACTGCTTTCCATATTGGCTGCTCCATTTTACATTCCCACCAACAATGCACAAGGGTTTCAATTTCTCTGCATCCTCTCCAAAACTTATTTTCTGATTTTTAAATAATAGCCATCCTTGTGGGTGTAAAGTGGTATCTCATTGTGTTTTTAATTGGATTTTCCCTAATGGCTAATGATGAGCATGTTTTCCTATGCTTATGGTCATTCATATAGTCTCTTGAAAATAATGTTCGTTCAAGTCCTTTGTCCATTTTAAAAATTAAGTTGTCTTTTTATTGTTGAATTGTATAAGTTTTTCATATGTCCTGGATATTAAGACTTGATCAGATTTGTGATTTGCAACTGTTTTCTCCCATTCAATCTCAAAAGCTTTTAATTTTGATAAAGTTGAATTTATCTATTTTTCTTTTGTTGCTCGTACTTTTGCTGTCGTGTCTAAGAATCCATTGCTGAATCCAAGAAAATGTTCTATGTTATCCTCTAAAGATTTTATGGTTTTAGTCCTTTTATTTAGATCATCGATCCATTTTTGAGTTAATTTTTAATTTGCTATGAGATAAAGGTACAACTTCATTCCTTTGCATATAGATATCCAGGTTTTCCAGCATCATTTATTGAAGAGACTATTCTTTCTTTATTAAATGTACTTGGCACCCTTGTTGAAAGACAGTTGTCCTAAGTGGGTGGGTTCATTTGTGGACCGTCAATTCTATTCCATTTATCCTAAACATCTCTCTTTATGCCAGCAACAAACTTGATTACTGTGGGTTTGTAGTAAGTTTTGAAATCTGGGAGTATGAGTCCTCCAACTATGATTTTCTTTTTCAAGAATGTTTTGGCTATTTGGGACTTTTTGTGATTTCATATGAATTTAAGGATCAATCAGCTTTTCAATTTATACATAAAAGTCTGCCGGAATTTTGATAGCAATTGTTTTGATTCTGTAAATCCCTTTGGGTAGTATAGACACTTAATATTAAGTCTTCCAGTCCATGAATATGGGATATCTTTCCATTTATTTAGGTCTTCTTTAATTTCTTTCAGTAGAGTTTTGTAGTTTGAGGTATGAAAGTCATCCACCTATTTCGTTATATTTATTCCCAGATACTTTATTCTTTTTGATATTATTATAAGTGAAGTTGTTTTCTTAATTTCCATTTCACATGGAAGTTGCTAGTGTATACTAACTGATTTTTGCATGTTGATCTTGTACCTTGCAATTTTGCTAGATCTGTTTATTAGCGCAAATAGTTTTCTTGTGTATTCTTTGAAATTTTCAATATAAACGATCATGTCATCTGGGAGTGGAAGCAGTTTCACTTCTTCCTTTCCAATATGGGTGCCTTTTATTGCTGTTTCCTGCCTATATGCTTTGTTTTGCTTCCTGGACAAATGACCCTCCTGGTAGAACTTCAGCCAGGAAATGAATCCCTTATTGCTCAA
Source organism: Tolypeutes matacus (assembly GCA_026826555.1). Lineage (NCBI taxonomy): Eukaryota > Metazoa > Chordata > Mammalia > Cingulata > Chlamyphoridae > Tolypeutes > Tolypeutes matacus. The sequence goes on from JAKSZT010053811.1 coordinate 94,987, forward strand.
AGGATTGAGCTTCCTAAGGGCACGTGAATTGTTTCTCTCACAACCCAGTGAGGGTTTTTTTGTTTTGTTTTGTTTTGAGATACCGGAGCCGGGATTTAACCTGGGGTGTCATATGTGGGAAGCCAGCACTTAACCACTGAGCCACATCCACTCCCTTGAGTTGATTTTTTTTTGTTTGTTTGCTTGTTGTTTGTTTTCTGTTCTTGTTTTTAGGAGGCACTGGGAATCGGACACGAGTCCTCCCATGTAGGAAGCAGGTGCTCAACTGCTTGAGCCACATCCACTCCCCGAGGGCTATTTTAAAGGAAAGGAGATACGACCCATGAATTTCTCACTCAAGTGATCAGCCAGCGAAGGGGGAGGATGGTAGTGCATCCCATGGCACTTCCCTGGCTGAAGACACGTGGATGCCACCTTTTAGGAAAGACAGCACACTGAGTAGGGAGTGCATTACCACGGAGACTGTGTGCAGGGCAGTGAGAATCACTCGGGAGCATGTTAGACTGAGGAGAAAGAGGACCAACCTTGCCTTGCTGCAAGAAGGAGTCACTGCTGAAGAGGACAAGAGGACGTAAAGAGAACTTATGGGAGAAAGGCAAAGTATGTTCCTAGATACAGGCAGCCAAGCTCTGGTAATGGAATACCTGGATCCTACCAATTGCCGTCGCTTGACCAGTGCCCCTGATTTTGCATGCTACCAACAGACAGAGAGGTCCACAGAATTGAGGCCAGAAGAGGAGCTTCTATGACGTTGCAAGCAGTGAGATGTGTGACCCACTGAAATACAGCGGAAATAGACGAATCCTGTTTAATCCAAATGACTGGGAAGGAAGGTAAACACATCGTGATCTGAACTAGAACATATGGCAAGTGGTCTTGTTAAAATTCAACCTGGATCTTAGAACCTCATATATTGCACAGTTGTTTATCCTGGGTATCATACCTCTTTTCATATGCTAGTGTTGGAACAAGTACAAAGCATCACAAACAGGAAAGAAAAGAAAGGACTTAGAAGGTGAACAAAGAGCACATCTCTGTTAACTTAACTGGATAAACTACAATTGCAAGTTGATACATCAAGGTCATGCACATGTCTCCTTACATTTTGCTTTTGGAACTTTCATACCCTGAAAGCACGATGGACTTTATGTTGTTGTTGTTTTTTAATGAGAGTCCTCTTTTTTAATGAGTGAAAAGTGCCTTGGTAATGGATACGGGATCAGTGTCAAGCTGGTTAATCAGATGGGCAAGCAGTTATGTACACGCACAGTGGCATATCCATCGCCAGAGAAAGGAGTGAAGTACAGATAGACGCTACAACATGGATGAACTTGAAACGTTTGCTAGATGAAAGAAGCCAGACACCGAGGCCACATCTGCATGATGTGGTTTCTGTGAAACGTCCAGCTCCGGCAAATTCACCGAGGTAGATGCAGATTTGTGTCGGCCAGGGGCTGGGAGCAGAGGGGAGTGGGACTGACTGCCTAATCGATCCAGGCTTTCTTTTGGGGCCAAGGAAACGTTCCAGAGTTAAATAGTGGTAAGGGTTCTCCAACTTGGTGACTGTATTAACAGCTATGGGATTGTACGCTTCAAATTGTTAAAATGGTGACTTTCGGGTCACGTGAATTTTATCTCAAATAAAAGTTTTTGAAAACTATTGACAAATGGAGAGAAGGAGAAATAGGATGTGGGAGTAAAGGAATGAATAAATGGATATGCACTTAGGGAAACCTAGAATTTCATTAGTGCCTCGAAAGAGGCTCCAAGCGAGAGAATGATAATGTCTCTCAGCACAATTATACCAGAGGCTGGAAAGGTTGAAGCCATGTGCCTGCCAAGACCACCCCTGCTTTAGGACCCTAACCAGAATCAAACAGAAGCTGCAAACACGAGTGGCACTGCTCTTGGGAACACGGTGGTGGGAAGATAGGATGATGAACTGGACCAAATGTAGATGCCTAAGGGGAACTCTAGTTACATGCCAGTATCCTTTAATATTCTTTTTCGGAATACGTGTATTAGAAAGAATATCATTTCTGCAGGTGTTTCTGGGAACTACTCCCCTCTGGACCATCAGACAACGTGGTGGACAACTCCTGGCATACTGATCACTGTGAAACTCGAAATCTCAACGATCAAATACTTAGAAAGCCCCCTGGTTATAGTGGATAAAAATAACAGCCGCCTGACTGACATTCCAGTGTGCTGTGTAGAAACACATACCCCTCTCGCTTATGTGGATGGGAAGGCTAGAAAGGAATGATGGGCGCCTGATGTGACTCGAGCAGTAGGCACCATATGGTGGGTCTGAATTCCCCTGGGAATGGGAGCCCCCCTAAGATGAGGCAAGCCTGGGAGGCCCTACAGAATACTCTGACTAAATTACATAGAGGCGTGGCTGCCACTCATCAAACCTACCATGGGGGACCCAACATCTTGAGTACAGAAAGAAGAAACGGGTTTGGGAGAGAAACGTGCTGGCGTATGACATGATGGGTGCCTTGGTTTGTCAGGCTCTATGACAAATGCCACATAGTGGTCTGGCTTAAATAATAGGAAATTAGAGGCTCATTGATTTGAGACTAGATGAGTCCTCAATCAAGATATTGCCAGGGCTTGCTTTTTTCCCTGAGGATTCAGAGTTCTGGTGCCGGCTGCTGGAAATCCTTGCAGTTCCTTGGTTGGCATGACTTCCTCCCATCATGTGGCAAAGGCCTCTCCTTTCTGGCCTCTCTGACTTCCGTGTTCTCTGTATAAGGCCTCCAGTAATCTAGATTAAGACCCACCCTGGTGCAGTTCACCACTCTAACTAAAAAGAACATCTTCAAGAGGTCCCATGCACAATGGGTTCACACCCACAGGGATGCAGATTTAGATCAAGAATAGGTCTAATTGAGTGCATGATTCAATCTACCACAGTGGGACCGACTGAATTCTCTTTACTGTAGGTCCACACAGAGCAAAAAGATTTCTTAACCAAAATAAGCCGAATAGAGGGAATTCTCTTCCAGGAGTAACGCAAAGGATGGGAATCAGCCTAGAAAGAGGAAGAGATATTAGTGAAGTGGATCAGGCAAACACAAAGAGTGGTGCCTTATGGTAGGACCCGGCCTTGAGAAAGGGCTTATATCCTGACCCAACAGGACGTCTTTACTATTTTAATTCAGATGGAGGACAAAGTAGCCAGGAGGCCTTGGCCTTACAACCAAACTTCTCAGCCCCAAGAGTACAGCCATGGGAATCTTAGGGACCTCCAAGCTGATGGGCATTCGCTGGGGGCAATGATAACTTACACTGCTGCAATATCGCTGCCTGCACTTCGAGATTAATCAGAATAAAACATATCCTCTGGCACAGTTAGCAGGGATAGGAACAACTCTGAGTAACACCCACGTTCTCCCTGTAGGAGGGAGGTGGGCCGTGCTACATGATGTACTTAGTGGAAACAAGTCACCGTGCAGAACTGTGAATGGAAACAGGGTGATTATGCTTGTCCCCAACCGACTTGGAACACGGAAATTACTAACTTCTGAGCACCTGTGAGGATGCCGTCCATAATGGCATGGGGCGTGGGAAAAGGCTGATTGTGTTGGGATGGCTTAGCAAACACCTGGTGGTTCTGACTGTGAGGCTGAATTAGACCATGACCATGCCTCGACAGGGTGTAACACTGGCATTGTTGGCCAAATTCATCTGTCTTAGGTAAATAAGTCATATGGCAATACAGAAAACGATGATAAAATGTATTGTTGGATAGAGGTGAAGACTCCTCAGTGCATAATAACGGTGGATGAAGGCTAGCCTGAGGAGCACTGCATTAAGATAACCATCTGCCAAAGCTTATGCCAAGTAATTCCACACAACTTTATCATAATGTGCAAATAATGGTGGATCAAGGGGAGACACAAGTAATCAAATTAGTACAAAATGGTGAAAATGGATGTAATGGCTTTTTAGGATGAACTGGTTGTTCCTTTATTCTACCTCCAGCCCACACTGGTTCATCAAAATAGGAAGCACATTTATGCTACTACTATTGCTTTTTCTGTTATTTAAATGCTCTCCTACATGTAGATGCACAGAAAAATATAATCACTTTTGTAAGAGAGCCTAGACTAAGGGCCAGGAGGGTGGACTGTGCAGCAAAAGTTTAATTCAGCAGGCCTGGGTTGCTCAACCCGTGCATATTCCAAGAAAGGCCTGTCTTAAGGACTGGGTCTTGGCCATATCCTGTGAGATAAGCTCTAAGCCCTTGGAATATTCTGCCTGGTAAGCACGTTTTTGCATGTTTGAGGCCTTGAACCATGCTGTATCAGTCTGACCGGTCAAGTTTATTTTAACAGTGTGATTTATGGCAAACATCTGTTTAATCCTGAGCATGCCTGGAGTCTGAGCAGCTGAGGACATTCACGTGGGCGCTACCTAATTATATGACAGATCCCCAATGAAAACTCTGGACAGCAATTCTTGGGTGAGCTTCCCTGCTTGGCACCACTTCACACGTATTGTCACTGACTGTTCCTGGGAGAATTGCATGCACCTCACTGTGACTCCTCTGGGAGTGGATACCTGGGAGCTTGTGCCTCCTTTCTCCTGGACTTTACCCCTTGAGCCTTTTATCTTTGGTGATTTAAATCTGTATCTTTCCCTGTAATACTCCAGAACCATGGGTATAATGGCTTTTCTGAGTCCTTGGAGTCCTTTTAGCTAATGATTGAGCCTGAGGATGGTCTTGGGGTCCCTTGCCACAGGCAGGAAAAATTGGGGGGATTATGAGTATATTTCAATAACATATTAATTTTATGGAAATATACTTCCTTTAAACCTCTTTTAATGGTCTCTCGGTATTTAATAGAAAAAGTAAGCAGGAAATCAGTAAGGCTCTCGACGGCCTGAACGGCACTATCAATCAAACTGACCCAACTGGCCTTTACAGAACACTCCTCCCAAGAATAGCAGAAAACACGTTCTTCTCAAGGGCACATTCAACATTCACCAACACAGACCATATTCTAATCATAAAGCAACCCTTAACAAATGAAAAGGTAAATTAATAATGCATTGTACATTCTCAACCATAATGGAGATACAATCAAAATCGATATCAGAAGGATATCTAGAAAATCCCCAAATAGATGGAAATGTAAAAATATGCTCTAAAAAATTCAAGGGTCAAGAGGGAGTCTTGAGTGAAATTAAAAATACAGTAAATTGACAGAAAATAATAGCGCTACCTATCAAAATTTATAAGCTCCAGCTAAATCAGTGCTTACAGGAAATTTTATAGCAGTAAATGCTCATGTTAGAAAAGAATAATGTAAACTCAATAACCTAAACTTCCACCATAGAAAACTAAAGAAAGAGGCAAATCAAATCTAAAGCAAACCCGAGGAGACACTAATTGTCCGAAATGAAAGATGGAACATTTCTCCTAAATGCACATCAATAAATGGATAATAATGGAATGCTACAAACACCTCTATGGTCATAAATTCAATAACTTAGATGAGTTGGTCCAATTTTTAGAAAAATACAAACTACTGAAACTCATACAAGGAGAAATAGATAATATCCCTGTATCTATTGAAATAAATTGAATTTTCGGTTAAAATTCTCCCTAAACACAGACACCATGCTAAAATGGTTTCACTGGTGAATTCTACCTAGCATTGAAGGAATAAATAACTCCAATTCTATACAATCTCTTCCAAACAATAGAACAGGATGGCACACTTCTCAATATAATTTTTTTTTTTTTACAATTTAGATGATACAGTTTAATAATTTTGATGATATTTACCATGTCCTGTGTCCATTACTGTAAGGTAATGAAAAACCTTCCCCATGACCACCAAACAACCCATTAGATCTTGACTGTTCCCTTCTCCCCAGCCCCCCAGGACTTCAATATAATTTTGAAGCCAGCATTATTCTCATATCAAATCTAGACAAAAACATTGCACGAAAAGAATGACAGAGAAGAATACCTCTCATGAACATAGATGCCATAATCTTTACAAAATATTAGAGCATCAAAACCAGCAAGCTATATAGAGGTAACACATAACAATCAATATGGCTCATCCCAGGAATGCAGAGCTGCATCAACAATCAAAACTCAATCTATGAAATCCACCATGTTAAGAGACTAAATAAGAAACACCATATTTTATTGATACAGAAAAGTTATTTAACAAAATTCTACATACATTTTTTAATAAAAATTCTCAGCAAGCTTTGAATAGGAGAGATCTTCCTTAACCTAATAAAGAGTATCTATGAAAACCCTACAGCTTTAATCATATACTGATGATAGACTGAATGCATTCCCCATAAACTCAGGAACTAGACAAGGATGTACCCCCTCATCACTGTGCTTCATCCTAATACTGAAAGTAAAAGAGCAAAAAGAGTCAAAAAGAAATAAAACATGTACAGATTGGAAAGGAAGAAACAAGACTATTTGTAGAGGACTTGATTGTCTATGTCAAAAATCCCAAAGAATAAAGGAATAAACAACAACCTGGAACTAATAGGTGAGTGTACTAAGGTCGTGGGATACACAGTCAATACACGAAAGTCAAATATATTCCTATATAGTAGCAATGAACAATTGGAATTTCAAATTTTAAAACGAAAAATTTATAATGTCATTTTGGATTTCACCAGAAAAATGAAGTACTTATGTGTAAATCTAAAGAATTACATATGTGCACAATATTTATCCATAAAACTTCAAAACAATGATGAAAAAAGTCAAAGATCTAACAAAGTGGAGAGATAGACCATGTTCATGGATTGGGATACTCAATATTGTTAAGATGTCAATTCTTTGCAATTTGATCTATAGATTTATTTAATCACAAAATTCTAGTAAGCACTTTTCTAGACATTGACAAGCATGTTTTAAACTTATTTGGAAAGAAAAGAAACTAGAAGAGTCAAACAGTATCTGAAAAATTTTTTGAACAAAGTCAAAGAACTCACATTACCCAATTTAAAGTCTTACTGAAAGGCCCAAATTGTTAAGACAGTGTGGTCATAGGGAAATGACAGGCACATATATCAATGGAACAGACTAGGGAACCCAGACTTAAGCCCAGATTAATATAGTCAACTGATTTTTGCCAAAGGTCCGAGGACAATTCAACGGAGAAACAAGAGTCTTTTCTTTCTTTCTTTTTTTTTTTTAACTTTATTTTGTACATTTAATAATTGAAAACATAAGCAATTAAAAACTAAAAAGTAAACACAGATGAATAAATATATACATTTCTCAATTAAATGTAATGGACACATGTAAATTTTTTTTTGTGTGTGTGTGTATGTGTGTGTGAATCAAACAATATTTTACCCAATATATTTGGTTCATAGTAATGCATTCATACAGTATTTGTCCTTTTTTGTCCGTTTTCAAAACAATGAACCTAAACATTACTTCACACATTTTATATAAAATAACTCAGTGTAAATCATCAACCTAAATGTAAGCATGAAAGTATAAAACTTCTGGCAAAAATATGAGAAAAACTCTTCCTGACATTGTTTCTGGGAAAGAGTCTTCAGATACAATACCAAAATTATGATCCATGAATGAAAATAAAAAGAAAAAAAAATTAATTGAACTTTATCAAAATTAAAAACATGTGCTCCGCAAAAGACACTATTAACTTCCAGGTTCACCTGCCATATGTAAAAGGCTCAGATGTTACTTCCATCCTTACCATAACACAAAACTGGGCAAAATGAAAATCCACCCTAACCGTAAACCCTATACTCTAACCCTAACCCTAAAGCTAGTGAACTGAGGTTGCAGGACAAATAGGCACTCCAACACCTGGAGAGACAGCTGCATACCGACAGTCACAGCCAAGATCTGCCTACCTGGAGAACAAGTCACTGGAGCCACAATCTGGTCATTTTGAATAACTGCTGGAGACTGAGTGTGGACCAGCGTGAGAGTGAGAAACCACTTGGGGGCCACTGTCTTAGGGGCCTCTCAAACTTTTTTCGGCTTTGCCTCCAGAACCCCACCAAGATCTCATGGTGAAGATGTGAGAAAGATCCCTTGGTGGCTCTGGTAGGGGGAGGGGAAGAAGAGCAGTCGTGAAATTCACCCAGAGCCTTCTCCATAATACAGGCCTACTCTCCAGGAAAAAGGCTTTGCCAGGCAGAAACTAATTCCCAGGGAAGGAAGTCAGTCCTCCCACTCCAGCCCTCTAGCCTTGCTGTCTCAGCTAAGAGGAAAAAAACATAGTCGACAGAGGTTGCTGCTTCAAGGAAAAGGAGCACTGCAGCCAGAGAAAGAAGTAGGGGGAAGGGCGGAAAAAGATATACCAGTGAGAAACACTTGTAAAGGCCACAACCCCGAGACACAGACCCACCAAAAGACAGATTCAATTGGCACATCTTTTATCAGTCCAGTTCTTCCTCCTCCTCTCCTCCTCTTCCTCCCTACCCTCCTACTTCCCCCCCCCTCTCTTTCTCTCTCTCTCTCTCTCCTCCCTCTCACTCTCTACACACACACACACACACACATACACACACACACATTTACCAGAAGGATTTCTTGCAGAAATTTGGTACCCGTGGTACTTAGGATATTAGTTAATGAGTTCATGAGTGTTCATTGTTACATATACTTACCATCACTTGATTTAGTCAGATTTTTAAATTTTGCCATTCTAGTAGATTTAACTGTTGTTTCTTTGGGGTCTTGTTTTACATTTATCAATAGATGAATAAGATTGATATCTTTTTATGTTTATTAGTCATTTGCCTTTCTTTTCCCTTAAAATATCTATTTGGCTGTCTTCCTCATTTTCCAATGGGTTATATGTCTTTCTTATCACTCTGTAGGAGTTATTTATAATGTTACAGATATTACTCTTTATGGGTGTGCTTCTTTGTCTTTTAAAATAAATCTACAAAATAAATTTGTTTTGTCTTGTTTTGATTTAAATCATGAATGAGTGTTACATCTTACTTATCCACTCAATAGATACAGAAAAATAATTTCATAATTTAATAATTTTTTTCTGTATCTATTGAGTGGATAATATACTTTTTCTCTTTAATTTGACAATGTGGTAAATAGCATTTATATATTTCTATAATGTCAACTAAATATACATTCTTGTGATAAACCTAACTTTATCATATGTACTAATTTTGAAACACATTGCTGGGTTTTGCGTGTTCAGCATTTTGTGTCCATTTTTTTTTTAGCATGGTTAATTGAAACTTAGTTTGGTAATGTCATTTAAACCTTTAGAATTGTCAAATTTGGGGAGACTTATGTAAGTTTTTTCACATATGAGCTGTGAGGGTTGGACGAATTTCCCGCAGATTTACTTTTTAAAAAAGATTTTATTATTATTTTTAAAGAAGCTTTATATTGCATAAATGTTACATCGAAAGTATAGGGGATTTCCATATACCTCACCCCCTCCCCCTCCCACACTTTCCCCCATGAATATCCTTCATTAATGTGGTACATTAGTCACAATCGATTAATAAATATTAAAGCATTGTCATTAAACATGGTCTATAGTTTACATTATGGTCGACACTTCGCACTGCACAATTTTATAGGTTTTGACAAAATATATAATGGCTTGTATGCATCACTGCAATGTCATGCAGAATAATTCCAATGTCCAGAAAGTGCCCCATGTTACACATATTCTTCCCTTATATCAATGTTACAAGTTCTTCCATTGTAAACAGTGCCTCAAGCAGGGAGGCTCCTGAGGGCTCTAGAGACATCTGGACTTTATAGACTGGGCAGACAACCCCAGGAAATCGGCACCCTGTCAGTGGGCCTTACCTTGGAATATGTGATAACCTATCCCCCCAATGTGTCACAGTTGGACTCATTTATAATTTCCCTACACATGGTTCTTATGCCCCTTTTATCAAAACCTATAATTAGCACTATACCCGTTAAATATGTGTCCTGGAGACTTAAATCTTCAGTCTGTTCTTTTGAAGGTTGAGCCCTGAATCTCAGCAGAGTTGCAACACCTACTCTCCAGTTCATTGGACTCATCCAGGACAACTAACAAAAGGATGATGATGGACAACACCCATCCCAAAAAAAACAGAGTATCTACAACTGCAAACAAGACAGTTCTACCCATCTGCCCCATGGGATCTAAGGACCCTCTCAGTTGGAAGCAGAGTGGGCATCACCATCCCAAAATCCTCAAGATTGAGAAATGAACACACATAAGGGGGGAATGCAACTATGGACTGAAGTAGACCGATTATTGTTATAGCAATAGTAGAACTTGTAACATTTTGTGTTCATTTTAATATTTGAGATTAGCTGGTAATTTTCCCCTTTCATACTTTCCTTTTATTGTCTGGAATCAAGTTTATCCATATGGCTTTCTCCATCAACTCCTTCAAGTCTTTGCTCAAATGTGACTAACCAGCTCAGTGAGGCCTTCCCTGCCCACAATCTTAAATGCTTGACAAGGATTATGGTGAATTTATGGATCACTTGGATAGTATTGACATCTTAACAATATTAAATCTTCCTTTTTGGGAACATGGTATGTGTTCCCACTTATTTGGGCTTCCTATAGTTTTTCAGCAGTGTTTTATAGTGTTCAGTGTACAAATCTTTCACTTCACTGGTTAAATTTATTTATAGAAATTTCATTCTTTAGATGCTATTGTAAATTAAATTATATTCTACATTTCCATTTCAGATTCTTCATTGCTGGTGTATAGAAACACAACTGATATTTTGAATAGTAAATCTAGTAGCCTGAAACTTGGCTGAGTTTATTTATTAACTCTACTAGTTTTCTTTGGGATTCTTTGGGATTTTCTATATAAATGATCATGTCATTGGCATATATAGAGAGAATTACTTCTTCCTTTCCTAGTTGGATGCTTTTTATTTCTTTTACTTTCCTAATCGCTCTGGCTATAATTTCCAATCTAATGTTCAATAGCAGTGGTGAAACTGGGAATCTTTGTCTTATTCCTGATCTTAGGGGGAAAGCATCCAGTTTTCACCATTGAGTATAATGTTACCTGTGGGTTTTTCATAAATGTCCTTTATCATGTTGAGGAAGTTCCCTTCTCTTTCTATTTTCCTGAGTGTTTTGCCAGAAAAGTTTGTTGGATTTTGTCAAATGTCTTTTCTCTTTCAACTGAGATGGTCAAATCATTTTCCTTCATTCTATTAATGTGGTATATTGCATTGTTTGATTTTCTTACATTGAGAATTCCTGGGATAAATCTCACTTGGTCATGGTGTATAATCCTTTCAATATGCTGTTGGATTCAATTTGCTATTATTTTGTTAAGGATACTTGCGTCTGTCCTCATTAGGGAAATTGGTCAATAGTTTTCCTTTCTTGTGATGTTTATATCTGGCTTTAGTATCAGAGTAATGCCAACCTCATAGAAGGAGTTAGGAATTGTTTCCTTCTCAATTTTTTGCAAGAGTTTGAGGACTGATGTTAATTCTTCTTTGAATGTTTGCTAAATTCACAGGAAGCCTTCTGGTCCTGCATTTTTCTTCTTTGGGGGGTTTTTGATAACTGAATCTCTTTTCTTGTTATGGGTCTGTTGAGGGCTCCTATTGTCATTAATCAGTTTAGGTAATTTGTGTACTTCTATGAATTTTTCCATTTCTTCTAGATTATCTCACTGGTTTGCAAACATGTGCTTATAGTATTCTCTTACAATCCTTTTAATTTCCACAAGATCAGTAGTAATGTCTCCATTTTCATTTCTGACTTTAGTTATATGCATCTTTTTTCTTTACCATTCTTGCTAAAATTTTGTCAATTTTATTATTCTTTTAAAAGAACCAACTTTGGTTTCATTGATTCTCTCAGTTGTTTTCCTATTCTCTCTTTCTTTTATCCCCCCTCTAATCTTTATTATTTCATTCCTTGTACTAAATTCAGATTTATTTTGCTCTTCTTTTTCTAGTTCTTAAGATTAAATGTTAGGTTATTGGTTTAAAATATTTCTTCTTTTTTAAAGTTGATGTTTACAGCTATAAATTTATCTCTAAGCACTGCCTTTACTGCATCCCATAAGTTTTGGTGTGTTGGGTTGTTATTTTCATTCTAGGAATTGTATTATTTCCTTTGTGATTTATTTTTTGACCCACAATAAGAGTATATTGTTTAATTCCATATATTTGTGAATTTTCCAGACTTGTTTTGTGACCTAACATATGGCTATCCTGGAGAAATATTCATATGCCCTTGAGAAGAAAGTGTATTCTGCTGTTTTTGCTGGCATGTTCTATATATGTCAGTTAGGTCTAGCTGGTTTATAGTATTGTTCAAGTCCTCTATTTCCTTATTGATTTTCTATCTAGATGCCCTATCCATTATTGAAAGAGGTGTATTGAAGTCTCCAACTATTATTGTATAACTGTTTTTTTTCTCTCTTCAATTCTGTCAACATTAGCTTCATGTATTTTGGGGCTCTGTTATTAAGTGCATATATGTTTATAGTTGTTGTATCTTCTTGGTAGATTGACCCTCTTATTTATATATTGTGTAATTCATTGTGCCTTGTAACTTTTTTTGACTTAAAGTCTGTTTTGACTGATATTAGTATAGTCACCCAGCTCACTTTTGGTTGCTATTTGTATGGAATATTTTATCCCCTCCTTTCACATTCAAGCTATTTGTGTCTTTGGGTCTAAGGTGAGTCTCTGGTAAACAACGTATAGTTGGAGAATGCTTTATAATCCATTTTGTCAATCTCTTTCTTTTGATTCAATAGTCTAATTCATTTTCATTCAAATTAATTACTGATAAAGCATGACTTACTTCATTTTCCATTTGTTTTTTGCACATCTTATACCTTTTCTGTTCCCTCATTTCCTCCATTGCTTCCTTCTTTTATGTAAAGTTGATCTTTCTTAGTGAAACAGTTTGATCCCTTTCTCATTTACTGATCTATATTTTTTAGATGTTTTCTTTGTGATTGCCATGGGGTTTACATTTACCATCTTAAATCTATAACAATGCAATTTGAATTGATGCCACCTTACCTCAAATAGCATGCACAATTTGTGTCCCTATACCCTTCTGTTCCTGCTCCAGATTACTGATGTCTTATAAAGAGAACCCAGAAGTTACAGAAGCCAGAAAGGAGAGGACATCACCATGTGATGGAAGGCAGAAATACAAGCTAAGGAATCCCAGGGATTGCTGGCAACCAGCACCAGAACACTGCAGATTTTCAGGAGAAAGTGAGCCTTGTTGATATCTTGATTTGGGGCTCTTTCCAGCCTCAAAACTGTGAGCCAATAAAATCCTAACAGTTAAGCCAACCCATTGTGTGATATTTGTCATAGCACCCTGGCAAACTATGACAACTCTATTCAAAGTCCCTAACTTCTAGGGCCACACCTGAAGCTGTTCCACTTTCAATTTTCCTCCCTCAAGTATCCTACACTCAAACCACTATCCCCTATCTTTACATCTTGCTGTAACTATTCACTAACCTCATCAAGATTTCCATTCCACTGACTTAAAAAAATTTTTTTTCCTCCTATCTCTGAGCTCCTTCCTCACTTCTTAAATTCAAAGGCCATCACTTAAGTCAGTCTCATGCCAATAACCTCCTGTGTTTTCACCGCATTTGTCTTACAAAAATCCTATCTCTGCAAATACCTAAGTCTCTTTCTTTGTGCCTGCCTATGCCCCAGTGCCTCTGGAGAAAATTGCCCTGTTTTTAATATTTGTACCAATTTAAATCATAATTAGCAGCCACAATTGGGCCTGCAACATTACCCCCAAATTCTCCGATTTCCCTCCCATCAAGTCATTCTCCCCAATTGCCATTTTAAGCCTTTTCTACGCTTCTCAACCTTCAATCCAGCTACCTTGCCTTATAACTCCTGTATCATGCTCAGCACTTGACCTTATTCTTATTTTTCTGAGAAAATAGTTCACACATACCCTTTAAATTTTGCCATCAAACCTACAACTTATCTGCATCTGAGTCCATCCTTTCCTCTTGTTGGATGAGGGGAGATGCCCTTCTTCCTATGTTCTAGGTTCCATGGGCTCTTGTCTTCCAGGAAACTTGCATTAGCCATTATTTTTTTCTTACCTATATATATATCTTCAGCCTCTATTTCTCTGCTCCATCCCTCCCATTAACAGTTACACACTCAGATCTCTCACAACTTAAAAAAAGTTCCCTGGGCCTTATTTCCAACCAAACTATTGCTCCTCTCTCTCTTCCCCTTAGTAGTCAAAGTTCTACAAAGAATCATTTGTGCCTGTTGCCTCAATTTTCTCATCTCCAATATACTCTATAGCCCCTACTCTAAACCAACTTTGATTCCTACCTCATCTCCAAAAATCTCCAATTCTGAGTTCACTGGTGACCTCCATTTTGCTAAATCCAAGAGGTATTTGCTAGTCCTCCTTACACTTGATTCTGAGCACCATTAAGCACTTTTGATCACATTCTCTTTTTCCTTCCCTTCTTTCTGTCTTTCTTTGGCTTCCATGACTACACATTGTCCTGTTCTCTTCTTATCACTCTGGCAACTTCTCAGTATCTTTGCTAGTTCTTCCTCTTCCAGTGGACCCTTACATATTGGAATTCCCCAGGACTTGGTTTTGTTTAGTTCTATTCTCAACTTATACTTCCTTTAAATGTTTTCAAATATGCACATAGCTTTAATTACCAACTACATTAGAGTTTTTCAAAGTGTGGTTCATAGACCAGTCTGTATCAGGATCACTGGGAATCTGTGGAGGGGGAGGGGGCTTAAAATGCAGATTCCTTGACCCTATCCAAAGTTTACTGAATTAACTTTGTAAGGGGGTACTGAGAATCTGCCTTATAAATAAGCTGTCCAGGTTATTCTCATACCCACAAAAGTTTGGAACCAACATTTGTCAAGGTCTGCCAGTGTGATTTTAATAACAACTCAACATCTCCATCTGGTGGCTTGCTCACACCATTGCTTTATTTTCCTCCAAACACTTCATGTATGTTAGGAAGCTATTAAAAAGGAAAAAAAAAAAGCAGGAAAGAAATAAGGAACAAAGGGTATGAATGGATTCTCTGCTCCATGAACAGCCAAGATTGGATTATGTCATACTTTGACTTTTCTAGCTCCAGATTAGAAATTGTTTATATTAAAGTTTTAAGTGTAAATCAACAACATAAACACTATGTTAAAACACAAGAATTGGGATGACTTGTATCATCACACCAAGTGTGTAATTTCTTACAATGGTACCAAAAGCATTTTATGGCTTTTCAAAGTTAACCTTCCTGAGGTTAGCTAATAATGAGCATACTACTTTCCACTAATAATTTAATATGGATCATTGTAAATTTACCTAAATTGTATTTTAAGTGCTTTTTCTAATTTTAAAGGCAATAAATCTTCACTGTAAAACAGTTTCTAAAATATAAATAATTTATGAAAGAAATGAAATTCACCCATAATTCTACTACCCAGAGATAATATTCAATTTTAAGTTGAGGGTATTATTTCCTTTCATCCTTTTTTTTCCCTTTGTGTAAGTGTGTTTGTAAATTTTCCCTAAATTGTTTGTAAATATCTTTCAACTTTTGTTTCTGCCATAATTTGCTACTGCTTCTGCAATTTTTTTGTTTTTAATCGTGCATTTACCTCTTTCATCTAAGATTTGGCAAACAAAGCTTTCAAGATTTTATTGAATTTGATTGTATGTTCATACTTCATAGTTCAAGTAATAGGTTAAATGTAAAACTATCATTTACTGTTCTGCTTTGATTCTCTTCCTTATGACTGTCAGCATTTTATTGGCCCGTATAAACACACCAATGTATTGTGTAAGAGATGATTGATGATGATTCCTAGATATCATCTTGTACTAAAAACTGCTTTATTTTTTACTTGTCATAAAGGTTGAGCTGTTTTCTCCAATAGTGAACTTTACTGAAGATCATCTATTGTTTTCCTTCTTTATTCATGATAAAAAATTTCCTAAGATTGATTTCTATCACCTTGGCATAATGAAAAGTGCACATAGTAATCTGAAAAAATCTGGAGATTTCTCTATGTGCTCTAACAGACAAGTTATATATAATTTGTAACAGAAACCCTGAGATTTCAAGATTTGTCTCAGTACTAATTCTTAGAAGACCACAGTGTTAAATACTTCCATATGAACTTCATTGCCCATTGACTCCAATAACTGTGAATTGTGACAAAATGCTTTTTCTAATTTTTTAATAGCCTGTGGTGCACAATCTTGTCAAGGGCATTTCAAAGCCTAAATATCACATCCCTTCTTTCTTCATCCATAGTCTCAAAGCAGTCAAGATGATAATCTAGGCTCTTAGAGAATATCTCAGTAAATGAAATATTGGTAGCGGATCTTGAGGTATGTGTAGAAGTTTAACACATGGATAAGGAAGGAAAAGATGTTTAAATCGGCAAGAAGAGCATCTGCAAGTGTAGAGCAGTAGAGAAGCACATGGAGGACATGGCACATTTAGGGAAATGCAGTGTGGCTGATACAAGCTGTGGGTAGGGGTGGAGCTGGCAGGGGAGGAAGAGCAGAAATAAGGACCAATTGTGAACCATAAGAGCCAAAATTTAGGAGGCATTTATCATATGGTAGGTAGCACACTAAGTTCTGTACAAACATTTCTTTGAATCCTTTCAATAATGAAATCCTTAAAATTATGAAAACCTGATGTTAAAACAGAGCCATAAGGTTCCTTATGTTCTAATCAACAGATATTTGATCATGTTTTCCAATTTCTTTCAAGTATGGTAGCAGGTCTCCAAGCTGAACTTCCATGTGCTGAGGTCAGTCTTTATTCTGTGAAGCTGGGTGTAGTGTTTTTATCAGCACAGCACCCACTACCTTCTTCTGGTCAAAATCTCCAACTCCCTGGCCACAGAGGTAGCCAGTCGTAGTACCTCACCCCCTGTAAGTGAGTTCTAGATTGAAGCCAGAGATGAAGCATCCCGCTTATCTGGGGGACATGAATCAAGAGCTTCCACAGCCTCCATCGTGTGAAGAAAAGCTGCCTTGCAGAGTGGCAGGGATGGGAGGTGGTGGGCTTAAGCAGGGTGAGTTAGATTTGACCCTTGAAACCTGTGTTTCTTAGTGACTAAGAGGAGTTTTAGAGAGAAAGTTTGGGTTGAAATCCTGGCTTTGCCCCTTAATAATTGTGAGACCTTGGGCAACACACTTAAGTGAATTAGACCCCACTTCCCTCACTGGTAAAATGGGGGTGTGGTGAGGATGAAATGAGGTTTCGGGCTTAAAGTATTTAGCTCCTGGAATATGCTCAGTGATACATGATTGTTATCAGGGCTAGTGGAAGAGAAGAGCAATTAGACTGACAAGGCACCTCCTTCAACACCCCTCAGCAAATCTGAACCTCGGAACACCTTTCGTCACCCTCTATATGTGATTCAATACTATCCATGCTTCTACCAGCCTACATTAATGGATTATGATAAGACTCTACGTAAAATACACACAGAGTAGAATTGTTTGAGAATACTAAAATTAAGACACGGCATATATATTTAAAATTCAAGTTTTTAAGATTTCACACAGTAAGACCATTAGGTGTATGAATTGGATCAAAATAATATTTGTTCATTTTAAAGAATTCAAATAATGGGAAAATCGTGGATTGTACTTTTGTGAAAATTGCAAATCCCACCACCCAGAATTGATCATCATTGCCATTGAGCAAACTTCACTCTTTCTCCCACTCAAGTATGAGCCCCACTGCTAAACTGATTTGTCCCAAGTGGTAACTGTCACTACTCTCTAGTTAGAAATATGAAAATATAAAGATACTTACTCAATTTACTTCTCTCCAAAGCAGAGGATTTCAGTGAGACTTATCAGAATTTGGTCCACTCCCCAGAATGGCTTCTATCAATGGAGGCACAATTAAGATCTGCTGTTTTTCCTTGATCACCAGTTTTTAAAGTTTCTGCAGTACTTTATGTCTCGTTCCTTGTTTGAGTTCTGTTGGGGAATTTCTTTTACTGTTCTTTTCTTTCCTATTTTGGGTTCATTTTATTCAGCACTGGAGAGGGAGATTAGATGATTCTGTTTCAATTGATCACATAAGAATATAACAGCTGCCACAAAGTGAAAACCCCACAGAATGGGAGGAAATATGTGCAAATCATATATCTGATAAGGGTCTACTATCCAAAATATATAAAGAACAAGACAACAACAAAATGACAAAGGAAAAAAAAAATGGACAAAGGACTTGATAGACATTTCTCCTAAGAAGATATACAATGACCAATTAGCATATGAAAAGATGCTCACATCATTAGTCATTAGGAAAATAGAAATCAAAACTACAATGAGATACATCTACTAAAATGGCTACAATCAAAATGCCAGATAATAACAAGAAATAGAAAACCAATCCTAAAACGCATTTGGAAGTGCGTTTCAAACAATCTTGAAGAGAAAAACAAAATTGGAGGACTCACACTTCCTGGTTTCAAAACGTACTACAAAGCTACAGTAATAACAACAGTGTGGTACTGGCATAAGGACAGCTATGTTAATCAAAAGAATAGACTTGAGAGTCCAAAAATAACCCTGTACATCTATGGTCAATTGATTTTTGACAAGGATATCAAGACCATTCAAAAGGGGGGAAAGTAGCCTGTTCAATGAATGGTGCTGAGCAACTGGATAACCACGTGCAAAAGAATGACTTTTGACTCCTACCTCACACCATATACAAAAATTAACTCAAAATAGACAAAAGACCTAAATTTAAAAGCTTAAAATAAAAGCCTTAGAAGAAAACATAGGAGTAAAATTTCATGCCCTTGGATTTCACAATGTGTTCTTAGATATGAAACCAAAAGCATGAGCAACAAAAGAAAAAACAGATAATTAAACTTCATTAAATTTAAATTTAAGCATCGAAGAACACAAACAAGAGAGTGAAAAAAACCCCACAGAATGGGAGAAAATATTTTCAAATCATATATCTGATAAAAGTCTAGTAAGAATTCTTACAACTTAACAGTGAAAAGGAAATCACCCCAATTAGACAAATGAGCAGATTACCTTGAATAGGCATTTCTCCAAAGAAGATATACAAATGGGATATGCTCAGGAAAAGATGCTCAACATCATTAGTCATTAGGGAAATGAAAATCAAAAGCACAATAAGATACTATTCATACCCACTAGGCAGGCTATAATAACATTTTTTAAATGCCAGAAAATAACAAGTGTTGGAGATAATGTGGAGAAATTGGAACCCCCATACATTGCTAGTGGGAATGTAGATTGGTGCAGATGCTGTGGAAACCGTTTTGCATGTCATAAAAAAATTAAATATAGAATTACCTAGTAATTCCCTAAGTATATGCACAAAAGAATTGAAAACAGGTGTTCAAATAAAAATTGGTACCCAAATATTCACAGAAGCACTATTCACAATAGCCAAACTGTGGAACAACCCAAATGGCCATCAATAGATGGATGGATAAGTAAAATGACAAATATCCATGCAACTATTTTTCACCCATAAAAAGGAATGAAGTCTTGATACATGTAACAACATGGATAAACCTCAAAAACATTATACTAAGTGAAAAAAACAGACACAAAAAGCCACACATTTTATGATTCCATTCATATGAAATATTCAAGATAGGTAAATACATAGAGAAAGAAAGAGGATTAGTAGTTGCCAGGGCCTGGAGCTGGGATTATTAGAAAGTAATTGCTTAATGGTATGTGATCTCCTCTGCGGGTGATAAAAATGTTTTAAAAATAGAGGCAATGGTTTTACAACAGTGTGAATGTACTAAATACCACCAAATTATACACTTTAAAATGGTTAATTTTATGTTATGTGAATTTCACATCACTAAAAACATAAATTTAAAAAAATTAACTCAATAGTTGTTAGACCATTGTAATAGAACTTTCAAATGTTTTGATATAGAAAAGGAAGCAATTAAAAAATATTATACATTTATTTAGTTAGTCATTTAAAAATGAAAAGGTAAATTCATTCAATACTTATGTAAAATATGGCTTATGAGATGTAACTATTTTTCAAACAAAAAAAAGGTGAAAAAAGTGGCACTGTTTTACAATGTTGCAAAACTCTTTCATGGCTGCTGAATAAGAGAGCATTGGATTGATTTACCTGCTTCTTCATTCAGCCTCTTGCAATCTGAGGTTTCAGTGAAACTGTGAGGAAAACTGGCTACACAGACATTAGTTGGGAAAGGAGAACCTCACTGACTCTCTAGATTATCAGGGGGTTCCCAAAATAGCCATGTGAGAACTGCTGATGAACAGTTTTCTATTCTGATCTTTTATCAACCCTTTGAGGGTTATCACTTTATTTGCAGAAATGGAGACGGTGGAACAGAGAGGCTAAGCAACATGGTGAAGGCCACACAGCTGGTGAGCGCCAGCGCCGAGGCTCCAACCCACGTCTGTCTTTCCACCTTTCCCTCTGAGAGGAGAAGGTGGACGGTGAAACACCCGCTCTCTGTCCTCCCTGCAACCAGACAGGCTAGATTGTGGGTCTTGACCCACCTCCGCTCCGTCCCTTCCGAGAACCTGCTGAGACCCGGGTCTCAGTCACGCACAGGGGTCTGTGGAGCGCAGCGGGGCCCTCCCCTGTGGGTTGTCTCTCACAGGGAACGGGGGGCTTTGCCTTGCTCGGCGTCCCCAGGCCCAGTGGTGTCCGGCGCGGGCTCGCCTGGGCAGGACGGCTGGTGCTGGGCATCGCTTGCCAGCTCGGCGTTCAGGGGCCTCCCGACGGGGCTTGAAATCGGCCACTGCGGACACTGGCAAAGCCTGGAAACGAGGGCGGCGCCCCTCCCCTGGGCCCACCCCTGCCCGGGACCGACTGAGAATGGTGGCCCGAGCCTGTCGCTAGGAAGAAGAGCCGCGTCAAAGCGCAGCTCGTCCCTCTCCTGTGAGGGACCGTGTGGCACCACCTGTGGGCTGTGCGTGTGCCAGATGACGAGCGTGTGCCGTCCTCACCGACAGGACTGAGACTCCTGGACAGGGTGGAAGGGACCCGCCTCTGAGCTTCGTCCTCACCGGCAGCGTGCTCTCAGCGTCACCTGGGCCCCGATCCCACCTGGGACAGGCTCCCCTCCTCCTCCCTGCCGTCCTAGGACACCACGTGGCCGTCGCTTCTCCTCCCGGGAACCCTTTCTTCCCCTGACCCTGTGCACACACCTTTGTCCAAACGGAGACTCCCGGCAAAGCCTGACTTTCCGTCTGCCCTCCCCCGGTGACCTCCCACCCTGCCTCCTCTGCAGGTCACTGCAAGTGACCGAGGGTCCTTGGGCTCCCAGCTGCGCGATGTGCCGGCCTCGGGTGCCAGGGCAGGCTGGATGCTGGGCCCCACACCCTGGGTGCTGGCTCTCGGCGTCTCAAGGGAGAACCATACGGTTCACCTTGGACTTTACCTCCTCCATAACCCACTGTGTGGAAGGCCCCCGGGCCCCAATGCCGTGAGGACTGGGGGTGTTGTCTCTACATTTCAGCCATTCATTTATTCATTGCATTGGGTGGGATATAGAAGACAGATGAAAATCAACACTCTGCCTCCGAGGATGTAATTGAACTTCCTGGTTTCCATGGAAAGCTAGCACCAAGGTGCATGTTTTGGACACATTCTGGTTTCTATGACAACGGGGCCATGTCATTCTTTCCCGGCAGCAGGAACATTTAACAAGGATATTGTAGGCTAGATGGATGGAATAACCACAGAAGAATCAGGCCTAGTGTCTGCTATCAATGTGAGAGTGTGTGTGTGTGTGTGTGTGTGTACTGGGAGATTATGGTATTTAATGGTATATTAGGGCCTCTAATCCCCCCTGTTTATTGAAGAGGCTGGCAGCTCCTGTCCTTGGGAGGCTGAGAAGCCTGAATCCCATGCCTTTCCTCCCCCACCCCCATCTCTGCGCCCTAAGTGCACAGCTGTTGTATGAGATCTTTAAAGCAGACATCTCCCAGTATTTCTGATCTTGCACCTCTGTTCATGAACATTTTCGTGTGCACCCTTAAAGACAGAACTTTATTTCATACCTACATGTGGTAAAATATTATTAAGTGTGTATTATGACAGAGAAAGCTTGAAGTCAGCAAAGGAAGAAAGAAAATGGGAGGATGGGAGGATCCAATGGAACTCTGTGAGCCCGGGGGGGGGGGTGGATAAGTCACTTAACCTGATTGGTTGACACATGGATTAAGAAACTTCGTCTCTAAAAGATAAATTTCCTGTTATGAAACCACTAATTAAAAACAATTCATCATCCCATTTTTTATATAACCATACAGTTCGAGTTCCTTATCAAGCGGTCTGATTTTTGTTGTAACTTTGTAAGTGGGGGCTGCTAAGTGACAGTTATTTCTGTTTTATTGTGTTACAAAAGGAAGACATCAAGACACAAAAGCACAAGTACTATGTAATTCCACTTATATGAAATATCCAGAATAAGCAAATGCATAGAGACAGGAAGTCGATTAAGAGGTGAGCAGTGCTGGAGGGGCAGTTTCTGTTAAAGGTGACACAGCAGTGTTGGTAATGGGTGGCGCTGATGGCCACACGACATTGTATATGTAACTAATGCTAATGAAGAGTCCACACAGAGGTTCAAATGACAAATTTTCTGGTGCATATTTATTACCAAGATAAAAAACAAAGGGTAAAAACGAAAGGAAAAGAAAAGCACTGTCTAAAGGACTGGCTGCTGCTTTCTTTGTCAGGACAAATAATACTACTGCGTCTTCTCTGAAAATAAAACGGAGGGCGCTGCCTGTTATTCATGTGTGATTTTCTGCCTTCCTCTTTTGTCTTAGGCTTCTAGAAATTTTCCTATGATGGGTCTAGGCCTGTGCTAGGGTGTGAATGTATTTATTATTCATTTCAGGGTGCCACTTGATCGTTTTTAATTTTTTGCAACCTGCTTGACTATTGTTCCTCCAGGTTTCTGTTTCCCTAGTCTCTTTTTGGACGCCAATCGAATATGTCTTATGCAGTTAGGTATTTAAATCTTAACAATGAATATTTCCTTTAAAGAAATTAAAATATCCCTCTAAGAACTTCATAAAAATATTCTAGTTACAATCTACTTTGTATGGAGCCATTTTCCTATACCTGTTTTGTTTTGTTCACTTATGTCACATATTTCATTCCATATCTTCTTAGACTCTTTATCAAGTAATATTTTGCTGCATATGTACATATAAATACGTCCTCCATGCAATATTTTACAGTTTGATGTGAAAAATAGTCTGCCCTCGCCGTCTTCTTCCATTCTTGAAAGGAAGAGTATTCACCTTATTCTTAACAATCTGCCCTCATGAGGAGCCGTGCATGTTGCAGAGCTGTTTTTCTCAAGTGCTCAACCTCAGCCTGTTAGAGGAGGAGCCAGGCCTGAAGGTGTGTAAGTGAAAGAATAGGCTGGTGGTTTGTTGAAGGAGTAACCGGGCACTAGGGCTTCAATCCCATTGAGTTTGGCAATTTGAATGCAGGTCTGTGTGTTTATGGACATAGTTTGTAATCTGGATGGTGAGAAGTCCCATTTTTTCATTCTAATCTATTAAAGAAATGAGAGCAATTCACAAATTTTCAGTTTCCAATCGTTTCCACTTAAATATTATGTGCAAAAACAACTGCACTGTGCATTAGGCATGACCTCTAGGAAGGAATATATGATACTAGTGAAAACATGAGTGAAAAACTTTAATGACATAAATTCTCAAACAATTGTTCTACAAATTCTTCACTACAATCCCAATGATATCTTATTAACGTTTAAAAAAATTATGGAAAAATCTATCTTAAATTCATCTGGAGAGAGAAAGGTATGAAATAGGTAAGAGTATACTTTCGTTACAGTAGCAATTGTATAAACTATACCTTGAGTGTATTAAAGAAGACTTCCATCTTATCTTCTTATGGAAATACTCTTTGAGGAGGCTTAAAAGATACAAAGCCTTCAGCTTAAAGAAGCTCCAATAGATAGCTCCTAAGTGTAGGGACAGGGCATCAGGGCAAAGGTGAGAGAAAAAGAATGGCTGCCTCTGGGACATGGTGTGGTGAGGTTTGGATCAAGTACGTGCCTTCATTGTGAGGGAGCACTTTGCCGAGCATTGTTTTTTTCTTTTTCCCTCAGAAATGATTCAGGAGCTCAGTGGGAAAGGCATTAACAGGGTAGAGCTTCCAAAGTAATTCTTGCCAAGTCATGGCTCTTGTGTGGAGAAATAAAAGCTCCTTGTCATCTCGTTCTTTCATTCTTCAACTTAAGAGTAAATGTCATGGAACAAAAGCTATGCCAGTACTGTAAAAATTTAAACTACTCACTTTGAGAAATTTATTTCTTGATGATCTGAAGTTGGCTATGAAGTTATAGATCATGGAGTTGCCATGAGAGCATTTCCCTTTAGGTTTAATCTCTTCAAGCTTCATTTGATTTGATTCTGTACTAATATTGGATTCAATTTTATGCCTCAATCCCTGAGAATTGGGATTACTTGAAAAGTTAGTTCAGTGGTGTTCAATGTTCTATTATCACTTTGTTGCTGCTGTGCAAATTAGGATTACCATTTACATATGTTACCTACCTATATGTGTGTGTATGTACCTATCTACATAGAGAGAGAGGGAGAGAAAAGAGTTGCATTGCTGTCAGTACTAAATACAAAGAGAACAATCTCTGCAAGGTTATATACAAACCCCTTAAGATAGGGTGTTTTGACAATGGGTCAAAGCACGGGATAAGAGACAAATTTAACATTTTTATGTAAGACGCTTCATTGCTGATGATTTCTCTTATGCATACACTGATTCTGTAACCAGAGGAATGACTGTAATTGATATTTTGGTTATAAGTTGAAAGTACTCCAATAAATATTTCACACCTAAGAAGATGTAGGCAAATGTGATTACAAATGAATACTCGAATAGGCTGTGCAATTTTTAAAGAGTCTTTTTTAAATCTTATAGAACGTTTACCATAAACATTCTTGGGTGATTAGATCACTGAAGCTTAATATATGTCCTGTTTGTGTATTTTAATATATACATATTTAGATAATGTTTGCAGAACTAAAAAAAAAAATGTATGCCAATATATTAGCAGAGTATTTCTGGGTAGGAAGGTGGGAAGGGAGGAAATGAAAGAATTATTTCATATTCTGCATTACACATTTCTATAAAGTTTGAAATTTCTCTGAAGTATGGAAACTATGGGGAGATTTCACTGTAAAGAGATTTACAAAAATGAGGTAGAAAAATAGGTATTTACAAGAAAAGGTGTTCATCCCAGAATCCACAGGATTGGGAAAAGAACTATGGACTAGAGTGGACTTACTCATATTCTATCATAGACTTCCATTCTAGCAATGGAAGAAATGACAACATTGATGTGGAGCCAGTGGCCACTGGAGGCTCTGGGGGCAGGGAGAGGGAAAAGCAGTTGTAATACGGGGGCTTTTTCAGGACTTGGGAATAGTCCTGAATGACATTGCAATGGCAGATACAGGCCATTTTATATCCTCACATAACATGCAGAACTGTGTGGGAGAGAGTGTAGACTACAATGTGAACTATGGTCCATGCTTAGTGGCAAAGCCCCAAGATGTGTATATCCATTGCAGGTGATGTGCCACACTAATGAAGGATGTTTATGTGGGAGGTTGTGGGAGGTGTGGGAGGTGGGGAACATGGGAATCCCTGTAATTTTTGTGTAACATTTATGTAATCTAAGTATCTTTAAAAAATATATATATATATATATATAAAGAAAATGTTCAAGTATGCCCTTGAGTGGGAAAATACATATTTAGGCCATATGTGCATGTATATGTACTTACATACATTGGTGATGTGTTGGAAGAACACACACCATTGTTAACAGCACACACACAACACACTCACACCTACTGTTAAATCTTTGGGTCCATGACAGATGCTATCACAACAGTAATAGCTCCCTCTGTTCTGAAATTGGATTGGAACTAGCATAACCAAGCAACATAACATAGAACTATTCTGAAATGCAGCAGAAGGAGGGAAATAAGCATGATATCTACCATCTGGATGAGATTAAGATATAATTTCTGTTTCAGAATTACCTGCATTCTAGAATTCGGGGCAGGGGAAATTCTTAACCCCCATTTAATAAGTTTGATTTCCAATCTCCTTTTGGATTTCCTGAATTCACATTAGAGGCTCACAGGACCTGGGTATCTACAATTTTCAGTCTCTGGAAGAGCAGTGCACTTGAGAAGCACAGGGCAAGGTAGAGAGAGGGTCTGCCGGACAAGCGGTTAAAATCAGTCTACCACCATCCATGTGCCCTTGGGGCAGACTATTCCCATTTTACAAACATTTCATTTCAATCATTTTATATTGGAATTTGGAAGAACAATTTATTTTTATTTTTGCTCTATAGTCACCTGTGCTTATAAATAAGAGTCACATATTTGGTGTTGGAAAACAAAAATTTAAACCACAATATAAAAATGAAAATTGGCTGGTGTCAGCCAATGGCCTGTTCCTCAGACGCGCTCTATTAACCATGATATGCAGTAATTCATCATGATGATCACCATGAACCCCTGAATTCTCAGCTCATGCTCTTGAACAAGACCTTTTGCTGACACCCAGTAACTCGATATAGGGGGTCACCTCTGACTCCCTTGGGTGGACAGGGCAGCACTAGCAGTCTAGAAAAGAAAAGATGCATCCCCCTGGGCTGTACCTGAAGGAGCCCAAAAGACACAGAATAACCAACACCGCAAATCTACAACACGACATCCCCCACCTCCTGAACACAGACGTGCTTTACCATGCAATACTAATGTAAGGCAAAGAGCTTGCTTTGGAGGAGTTCTCAACTCCTCTAATAGTTTGTTGATTTTTCCTCAAATACTTGCCACATATCAACCCCTTTTATCTAATACTCGCTCTTTATTTTTCTTTGTGATATCTCTTAGCAATTCTCGTTCACCAGCACTGGCAAAAGGAATTCTTTTTTCTGACACATTTCTTTTCCATTTCCTATTCCAGTATCCTTCAGTATCGTCCATTGAAAGCATGAGTTCACACATCCCTGAGAGATTCAGGTGCAGGAGGATGGCCCGGCAAGCTATAAACCCTTTGTAAACCTGTGGAAAAAGAGGCTTCGTAATGAAATAACTGATTTAGGGAGGACCTGCCATAGCAATTGGGAAAACAGCCACGTACCTCAACCTCTATTAATTTCCTCTTTACATAAAACTGTAAATCAGAGTGGATGGCAAAATGTCCTATGCAAATGTAAAGACGAGTCAAAGCCAGCAAATGTTTTGTACAGATTTGGGACTTCATTTTTAAAAATAAGAGAAAGAGGGAATTTTCTTTAGAAGTTCAAATATTCTCACTAGATGAAAAAATGAAAATGAAAAACAGAAATAAGCGAATTGAAGCCGTTGCCTCCTCACTGGTACAAAGTCAGCAATCACTGCTCCACCTAGAGAGGAAATGGCCCACAAAAAATCACTTGAAGTGGCACTGGATATTAAGAGTGAGAAAACAAATCTAAGTCAAGCAATCACTTCAGAAGAAAACACCACTACGCCGTCTCAAAATATACCTCCAAAGCAATGTAGTTCCCGCCCTCATAAAGTCTATCAGAAGCAGAAGGAGGACTTCCTGATAAGTCTTGGGGAAAGTAAAAGATCAAAAACCTTGTTGGCAACTTCGGAGAGTGATAGTTCCCCAACCATTGATCCTATTCCAGGGGAAATGGAGACAAAGTCAGGAGAAAACTGCAGCTTGTGATGAAATTTCCCTTCATTTTCCCAAGATGAAGATGAGAAAGAGGGCAAGAAAAAGATGGATGCCTCAACAGTTCTGTCCTTGCAGCCCACCATCGTGGAGAAGGATGCACATGCCGTAGAGGTAAAGGTCATTTCAATTTTGCCACCAAGGTTGATCCTCACAGAGCCCAAGGCTTTGAGAAAAAAGGCACACAGCTCGCTGGCTATTCCCTCGGAAGGCTCTGCCCTCTCAGAGAACATTGAGGACCCTGGAGAGGGTTCCTCAAGGCCAAGTTTTGAAGGTGCAGCAACATCCCCCAGTTCCCCTCACTTTAGCCGGCGTTATTCGCTCCGCCTTGCAAATAAAAAAAGGAAGCTTCAGATTCTCCAGCTCGAGCATCCGCCGCAGGAACGTCAGGCTTTGGATGAGGCAGGAGCTGCCGAGCTGGTCAAAGCCGTTAAAACGGGTGAGGGTGAAGAAGGAGGACAAGCTCCGGGCATCGCTTTCCCCCAGGAGCCACGTGCAATGGAGAGAGGCGCGATAGTCTGGTTTAAAAGTCAAGACTCCCCGTTCTGGCCAGCAGTGGTCACGAGTGTGAAGGAGACAGAGAAGACGGCCAGGGTGCTCTTGATCGAGGCAAACATGGACCGTGGAAAGCGCGGCATGCGGGTGCCCCTGCGGAGACTGAAGCATTTTGATTGTAGAGAGAAGCCAAAGCTCGCCAAGAGGGCCAGGAGGGGCTACGGGGACAGTGTGAACTGGTGCCTGTCGCTGATTTCCGACTACAGGGGCAGGGTAGGCCTTGGCTCTTTCGCGGGCTCTTTCCTGGACTACTATGCGGCCGAGGTCAGTTTCCCGATCAGGAAGGCCGTCCAAGACGGGGCCGTGGAGGACGCCTTTCCAGAGGTGAGTTACGACGACCTGGAGGAGTCTGAGGAGGAGGCCTCCCAGGACGGGAGGAGGCCCTGCAAGAAAATTCTCCCGGACCGGATGAGGGCCGCTTGGGCCAGGGCCAACCAGAAGCTCGTGGACTTCATTGTGAGAAGAAAGGGGGCCGACGACCATCTTCTGGACATTTTAAAAGGCAGGAAGCCGTCCTCGTGGCTGAAATCGTTTTTAAATTCAAACAGGTATGTGGTCTGCATCGAAACGTACCTGGAGGATGACGATCAGTTGGATGCTGTGGTCAAACATCTGCAAGAAATCTACCGTCACATGGACGAGAAAATGCTGGCTCTCATCAGAAACGACAAAGTGAACTTTGTTCTGGAAGTTCTTCTGCCGGAAGCCATCATTTGCTCAATTTCTGCCCTCGATGGGTTAGATTACAAGGGAGCAGAAGCAAAGTACCTGGAAGGGCCACCTGTCCATTACCGGGAAAAAGAACTCTTTGATGAAAAAGTCTTAAAAGAAAGGAGACAGAGATTAGCAGTGGATAAAGCTAGTTAAATCTCCTCTTATTTCTACACCTTGGCCGGGAGACTTCACAGAAAATAATTAATAAAGAAACCTGTCTGTGTGAAATTTGTAAACTCTTCTCTACGGCATTTAAATATTTCCTGGAAATGAGAGGCTTGGGGGAATGTTCTTACTACATTTTGGCTCCATCACTAGCATTTGTGGGTGGCACATTCATCACCATTTCTTGTTCCCACACTACTTCACAAGCAATTTTGTTGAAACCTTGCAAACAGGCATGCATCTGTTTACACTGTTGGAGTGTGTATTTCCCCAGTAATTTAAAAAGCAAAATACCATTGTATTTCATGACATTTCTTCCTGTTTAACTGATATTTTAATATATATAATACACATTCTTTGAAAAGGCACTGGCATCAGATATTAATCAACAATAACTTTTAAAATCTAACATGCATTTTTTACCAAAATCTCAGTTGAAATTTTCATTTTCTTAATATTTTAACATTAATTATTGTATTTTTCATAAGATAATTATTGCTTTTCTCTCTTATGCATATTTATTTTGGAAAAATAGCTCTCAATTATATATTTTTTATTTTCATAAATGACTTTTACTTCTTTATCATTTCTCTTGACAGTAATTCTTGGCAATTTGCATATAACATGAAGTCAAGCTTAGCTTTCAGAAATCATCAAAGAAATTGTTCTATTGTTCTCATTTTCTTAAACCATTAAAATATTTTCATT
Organism: Tolypeutes matacus; assembly: GCA_026826555.1. NCBI lineage: Eukaryota > Metazoa > Chordata > Mammalia > Cingulata > Chlamyphoridae > Tolypeutes > Tolypeutes matacus. Next base: position 124,966 of record JAKSZT010053811.1, read on the forward strand.
TATAAAAATTAATCTAAATAGAAATAGTGACACTAAGGATCAAAATCACTTGATGACAAAATTTTTCTGGAGCTATAACATGTGCTTATGGTTTTTAATAGTAAAGTAAATCTTTGTACTAATTTGGCACAAGGAAACCTTTATAAAAATTCAAATGCCATCGAGTAGGCTTCTTCAGTTTTTTTTTTTTTTTTTTTGCGAAGCTTACTCATATTAACACGACCTTCAAATGCATCTTCAAAAAACAATCTGAAATTCAAACATCAAGTTAATAGATTATCTGCATGTAGTCCATATATGGGTGAATGACATCTCGGCATGCAGAAAACATTTTCTCAGCTTTGAGCAATATTGTTCACTGCATGTTTCCCTGAAATTCCATTTATGGGATGTCTCCAATTTAATGGCTGAATAGTTTCTGTTGTTGTTGTTTTCTTTATTTTTCTTTAATTAGAGAAGTTGTAGGTTTACAGAGAAATCATGCGGAAAATACTGAGTTCCCATAGAGCCTCCTTCACCCACAGTTTTCCATATTACTAACATTTGGCATTAGTGTGGTACCTTTGTTTTTGCAACTGATGAAACAGTATTATTATAGTTATGCTATTAACTGTAAGCCATACTTGACATTAGGATTCCATCTTTGTGTTGTACGGTTCCATGGTTTTTAAAAAACTTTTATTCTAGTAACATATATACATCCTAAAATTTCCCATTTTAACCACATTCAAATATACAATTCAATCCATGCTAATTACTTTCACAATGTTGTGCTGCCGTTACCAAAATTTTTCATCACCCCAAACAGGAACTCTGCACCAATTAAGAATTGACTGCCCATTCCCTACCCCCACCCCAGCCTCCGGTAAACTGTATTCTAGTTTCCGATTCTATGGCTTTGCTTATTGTTATTATTTCATATAAGTGAGATCACACAATATTTGTCATTTTGTGTCTGGCTTATCTCACTCAACATGATGTCTTCAAGGTTCATCCATGTTGGAGCATGTGTCAGAACTTCATTCTTTTTTTTTTTCTTTATTAGAGAAGTTGTGGGTTTATAGCACAATTGTACATAAAATCCAGTATTCCCATATACCACCCTGTTATTAACACCTTGCATTGGTGTGGAACATTTGTTACAATTGATGTTAGCACATTTTTATAATTGTACTAATACCAAGAGTCCATGATATAACTCAGGCTTCACTGTGTGAGGTAGTTCCATGGGTTTTTTAGGAAATTTATATTCTGTTACCATGTATACAATCTAACATTTCCCCTTTAATCACATCCACATATATAATTCAGTGCTGTTAATTATGCTCACAATGCTGTGCTATCATCACAGCCATCCAAAAGGAGCTCTGTACATTTTGAGCCTTAACTTCCCATTCCCTATCCCAGCCTCATCCCCTGATAGCCTATATTCTAGGTTCTGACTCTATGTGTTTGCTTATTCCAATTATTTCAAATTAGTAAAATCCTACAATATTTTCCCTTTTGTGTCTGGCTTATTTCATTCAACATGATGCCTTTAGTGTTCTATGCTGTTGTATGTATCAGAACTTCATTCCTTTTTATGGCTGAAAAATATTCTGTTGTATGTATATACCACATTTTAGCCATTCACAGCTTGATGGACACTTGTCTTGCTTCCATCTTTTGGCAATTGTGAATAATGCTGCAGTGAACACCAGTGTGCAAATATCTGTTCAAGTCTCTGCTTTCAATTCTTTGGGGTATATACCTAGAAGTGGGGCTGCTGGTCATATGGCAGTTCTCTACTTAGCATTCTGAGGAACCGCCAAACTGGCTTCCACAGCAGCTGCACCATTTGACATTGCCACCTGCAAAGAGTGCTCCGATCTCTCTGCATCTTTTCCAACATTTGTTATTTTCCGTTCTTTAACTAGCACCCATTCTAATGGGTGTGAAATGGTAGCTCATTGTGATTTTGATTTGCATTGCCTTGATGGCTAATGATGTTGAGCATATTTCCATGTGCTTTCTGGACATTTGTATAACTTCCTTGGAGAGATGTCTATTCAAGTGTTTTGCCAATTGATTAATTGGGTTGTTTGTCTTTTGCTGTTAAGTTGAAGGGTTTCTTTATATAATCTGGATATTAAACCCTTATCACACCCAGAAGAATAGATTAGTTTACAAACATAATCTTTCTCTTCTTGGAATTCATAAATAATCTCAAACTGCCACATGTGGTTTCCAAATATTTTCTCCCATTGTGTAGGTTGTCATTTTACTTTCACGATCAAATCCTTTGAGGCACAAATGTTTTTTATTTTGATGAGGTCCTACTTATGTGTTTTTTCTTTTGTTGCTTTTGTTTCTTTTCTTTTGCTGCCTAACACAAGGTCCTGAAAATACTTCCCTACATTCTCTTCTAGCAGTTTTATAGTTCTGGCTCTTATATTTAGTATTTATGTCTTTGATCCATTTTGAGTTGATTTTTGCATAAGGTGTGAGGTAAGGAGTCTTTTTTTTTTTTTTTTTTTTTGCAAATGGAGATCCATTTCTCCCAGCACCATTTGTTGAAGAGACTATTCTTTCATAATTGAGTGATCTTTGCCCTCTTGACAAAAATTAGTTGGCCATAAATCTGAGGGTTGATTTCCAAGATCTCAGTTTGATTCCCTTGGTCTATATGTCTATCCTTGTGCAAGTGCCATGCTTATAGTTCTTTTTATTTCAGCAGAGTCGATAGTAACGTCCCCCTTTCCATTTCTGATTTTCGTTATTTATATCCTCTCTTTTTTTTCGTCAGTCTAGCTAAATGTTTTTCAATTTTATTGATCTTTTCACAGAACCAACTTTTAGTTTTGTTGATTCCCTCTATTGTTTGTGTTTTTTTAAATTTCATTTATCCCTGCTCTAATCTTTGCTATTTCCTTCTTTCTGCTTGCTTTGTGTTTATTTTGCTCTTTCTTTTCTAGTTCTTCCAGTTTTGAGTTTAGGTCTCTGATTTGAAGTCTGTCTTCTTTTTCAATGTAAACATTTAGAGCCATAAATTTCCCTCTCTGCACTGCTTTTGCTGCATCTCATAAATTTTGTTATGTTGTGTTTTCATTTTCATTCACCTAAAGTTATTTCCTAATATCACTTCTGATTTCCTCTTTAGTCCATTTGCTGTTTGAGTACATTGTTTAATTTCCACATATTTGTGAATTTTCCAATTCTTCCTCTGTTATTGATTTCTAGCTTCATTCCACTGTTGTCAGAGAATATATATTGTATGATTTCAATATTTTTGAATTTATTGAGACTTGTTTTGTGACCCAACATATGGTCTATCCTGGAGAATGATCCATGTGCACTCAAAAAGAATGTGTATTCTGCTTTCCTTGGGTACAGTGTTCCATATGTCTGCTAGGTCTAGTTGGTTTGGAGTATCATTTAAGTCTTCTATTTCCTTATTGATCTTCTGTCTAGATGTTCTATCCATCATTCAAAGTGGTGTATTAAAGTCTCCTACTCTTAATGCAGAACCTTCAGTTTCTCCCTCCAAATCTGTCAGTATTTGCTTCATATATTTTGGGGCTCTGCTATTAGGCAAATATATATTTATAATTATTACATCTTCTTGTTAAATTGTCTCCTTTATCAGTATATAATGATTGTCTTTGTCCCTCATAACAGTTTTTGACTTTAAGTCTATTAAAGTTAACCCAGCTCTTTTTTGGCTACCACTTACGTAGTATATTTTTTTCCATCCTTTCACTTTTAACCTACTTCTGTCTTTGAATTTAAGGTGAGTCTCTTGCAGACAGCATATAGTTGGGGTCATGCTTTTTTATCCATCTGCCAATCTCTGCCTTTTGACTGGAGGTTTATCAAAATACATTTAAAGTAAATACTGATAATGCAGGACTTTCTTCTGTCATTTTGCTATTTGGCCTTTGTATGTCTGATACCTTTTTTAGCCCTCAATTCTTTCATTAATGGCTTCTTTTGTATTCATTTGATTTTGTGTGTTGTACCATATTGAGTGACTGCTCTTTCCTATCTAGGTGTATTTTTCTTCTATTTTCTTGTCTTACAAGGGGGTTAAAATGTAACATCCTAAATATATAACAATCATATTTGGTTTGATACCAACTTATCTTCAATAGCATACACAGATACTTTTCCTATACTCTTCTGACTCCCACCTTCTTTGGTACTTGTTACCACACATATCTTTGTACATTGTATGTCCAAAAATATAGATTTATTTTTATACATTTGCATTTTATCAAGTAAGTAAGTAAGAAGTGGTGTTACATACTGTATTAGTCAGCCAAAGGGGTGCTAATGTGAAATTCCAAAAATGGGTTGGTCTTTATAAAGGGTATTTATTTGTGGTAGAAGTCCACAGATACCAGGCCATAAAGTGTTGTTTCTTCTCTCACCACAGTCCATTGCTACGTGTTGGAGCAAGACAGCTGCCGACGTTTGCCAGGGTTCAGGCTTCTTGGGTTCCTCTCTTCCCGGGGCTGCATTTCTCTCCGGGCTTAGCTCCTGGTTCCTCCACAAGGTCAGCTGTAGACGATCAGGCGAACGGCTCACTTCTCTTCTCCTGGGGCCTTCTCTCCAACATCAAAACTGCTTCTCAAAAACTGCTTCAACTCTGTTCTTGCCATGCCTTTTATATTTGATTCCCCACCCACCAAGGGGTGGGGCTCAATGCCCTACTGACGTGGCCCAGTCAACGCCCTAATCATAACTCAGTCATGCCCAGATTAACAGATCAGTTTACAAACAGGATCCAATTATATTTTTGGAATTCATAATTACATCAAATTGCCAGACGGCCACACATACCAAACAATATGTTACAATAATACTGGCATTTATAATTACCCAAATGCTTACCTTAACCACAGGTCTTTATTTCTTTTTGCTGCTTTGAACCATTATCTAGTGTCCTTTCCTTTCATTCTGAAGAACTCCCTTTAGCCTTTCTTGTAGGGCAGGTCTAATGGTGATGAACTCTCTCAGCATTTGTTTATCTAGGAATGTCTTAATCTCTCCCTTATTTTTTGAAAGAAAATCTTGCTGGATATAAAATTCTTGGTTGGTGGCTGTTTTCTTTCAGCACTTTAAGTATTTCAACCCACTGCCATCTGGCCTCCAAGGTTTCTGATGAGAAACCCATACTCAATCTAATTGGGACCCCCTTGTACCTAACACATTGCTTTTCTCTTGCAGCTTTCAGAACTCTCTCCCTGTCCTTTGCGTTCAATAGTGTGATCACCATATGACGGGGTGTATTTTTCTTCATGTTTACCTTGTTTGGTATTCTCTGAGACATTTGCATATGCATATTCATGTCTTTTGTTAATTTTAGGAAGTTCTTTGTCTTTATTGTTTTGAATATTTCCTCTGCCCCTTTGTCTCTTTCTTCTCCTTCTGGTACTCCCATAACACATATATTGGTGTGCTTGATGGTGTCCCAGAGGTGTCTTAAGCTATTTTTACTTTTTGTAATTCCTTTTCCTTTCTGCTCCTCAGCCTGACTCATTTCAAATGTCTTGTCTTTGGGTTCACTAATTCTTTCTTCTGCCAGCTCCAATCTGCTCTTGAAACTCTCCTGGGCATTTTTCATTTTGGTTATTGTGGTCTTCAACTCCGGTAGCTGGGTTTGGTTCCTTTTTAAAATTTCTTTCTCTTTACTAAGATTCTCATATTGTTCATTCATTGTTTTCCTGACATTCTTTAGTTCTTTCTCTGAAGTTTCCTTCATCTCCTTGAGCATTTTTAAACCATTTTTAAAAGGCTTTGTTTGTTATGTCCTCATTCTGGTCTTCTTCGTTGGTGTTTCTGGATTGTTATCCTCTTCCTTTCGGTGGGCCATCATTCCTGTTTCTTTGTTTGCCTTGTACTCTTTTTTCCGCACACTTCCCATTTTAATATTTTAAAATGTTAACTCTGGGATTCATTCTCTGAGATGTCTGTTTCTTGATTTTGTAACTAGCTAGTGATAAGACAGAAATTTTCTTGAGCTTCAGTCATCCTATCAGGAAAGTCTGCCCAAGTCGAATGCAGTGTGCCAGAGAGGACATTCCCAGGTCAGTCTTTCTCAGCCAAAACTGGGCCAGGGACCCACAAAGGGGACACAGACCGGCTCCAGAGTGCCCTGGAGAGGGGATCCGTAAGGGCATCAAGAACATCTTCCACGTCTCCTCAAAGCTGAGTTTTCTTGGCCTGCCCTAAAAATGCAACCCTTTAACTAACTGTCCCCTGCAGCCCTGAGGAAGTGTACTGTCTTTAAGTCTCCTCTGCAGAAGCTTTTGTCTGGGGCAGGTTGAAACAATGGCTTCCCTCATAACTGGGCCCCCAGTGATCCAAAGTCCCTAATCAAAAGCCATGATCAGTGATCAGCTATGCCCTGGTCTTGGGGAAGAAGATTATTAAAAAATATTTTTATTACAGGAGTTGTGAACTTACAAAACAATCATGCACATGTGTGGAATTCCCATACAACACCCCTCTACCAACACACCACACCATGATGGAACATATGTTACAGATTATAAGATAGTGTTGTTGGACTATTACCACTAACTATGGTCCATAGGATACATTTGGTATATTTTTTTATATCCCCCTATTATTAACACAGTACATTTTTGGCACTAATGCAAGAATATTACAGTGTTGCTGTTAACTGCAGTTGATAGGTTACATTAATTGTATTTTCCCCATGCTTTTCCACATTCCCATCACCCTGCAATAGTGATGTACATCTGCTCTAGTTCACAAAGGACACTCTTGCATCTGTACCATCAACCACAAGTCTCATGCACCTCAGGGTTTACTGTATTATTCAGTCCCTAGATCATTCCCTAGGTTTCTTTCAGTTGACATTTGCATCCCTAGACTACCCTTTTTAGCCACATTCCCATTTATAAAACAGCTGCTACTCCCTATAATGTGTCACCACCAACTCTATTCATTTCTACACTTTCACAGTCAAGGTAATTAAAACTTCTACATACATTAAGCATCAGCACCCCTTCTCAGCCCTCAGGAAGAGGATTTTTATATCCCTTTCTGTCACCAATGAGTTAGCCAGGGGCTGGACCCAATGGAGGCCAGCCATGAGAGTGGGAGGTGGGGGGTGGGCACCGGCTGCTACTGCATGGAGAGAGCAATTTAATGTTCTTTACCGTAATTTACCAGCCTCTTCCTCCCTCTCTTCCCTGGATGTTGTACAGTGTTCTTCTGGCCTCTAGTATTCCAAAATAGTTGTTTCAGACAGTTCCTGCCTGTTTACTAGTGTTTTCATGGAAGGACTGAGCCCTGGAGCTCCCTATTCCACCAGCTTCCCACAATCCTCCTCACATCATTCCTTTCTAAGACTGAATAACAATCCAGTGTATGTACAGACCACATTTTGTTTATCCATTCATCTGTTTAGACACTAGGGTTGCTTCCATTTTTTGGCAATTGTGAATAATATCATTATGAATATCAGCGTGCAAATAGAATGGTTTCTTAAAACAGACTGGCTTCTGTCTGTCTTCATAACTGATGGTGACTGGATCCCCTAATATAGCTGTCTGTCCCCATGCAGAAGTCAGCCAGTGTCATTGTGCTCAGGGCCTAGCTATTCTAGGGCATGTGTCCCGTCTAACTGCTTAGGCTCACATGTAGTTTGGCCTGAATTGTAGGAAAGCAAGCACTTTGCTCTGTGCCCCATATCTCCAAAATTATAGTCATTGGTTTCAAACCAAGCAAGCTTTTTCTTTTGACTCATTCGTAGAGTAGCTCCAACAGGTTTCAACAGTACAAATGTTGATTTGTAAGTCATTCCATGCTGCTCAAAAGAGTATATGTAACAGGATCCTGGAATTTGGGTATGAGTTACAGATAAATCCCCCAGTGGGTTAATATTACTGTTACTGGGATGCAGTTAAGCATATAAAATTAAAAGTGACATTCTGAAGTCAATGAATTGTTGTCCCTAATTTCATATAGGATAATTGTTAGTAAAGCTTGTTTGTTTTGAAAGCTTTATGGGCAAATAAATACTGAAGGCTCAACATGAACCAGACTGCATTTTTACTTCTTAGAGGGAATCAGCTGTCACCATGGACTTGTACTATGTGTCCACATGGCCTAATGTTTTCACAGATATTGCAGATGTTAAGTGTTTTAATTCACCAAAAAACATGGAATTTTTCAATTTGGACTTTCACTAGATCATACTTCAGACTGCACAACTACTTAAGTGGTGTAGCTGTAAATTTAAATATATACATATAATGTTTTAGGAATTTTTTATATTTGTAGTTATCATCATTTTAATGCTCATTGTGAATGAAAATAAATTTTAAATAAATACTTTGATGTTGAGTTTGTATTGTTTCAGAAGCAGCCTTCCAAATTGTGTGAGCTTCAGGCCTGACAGAACCTGCGTCGGACACGGCCTGAAAGTGACCACGACTCCTCGTGCACACATCTGTCCCAATGCTCCTGACATCCCCCTGACTCTGAGGAGTGCTTGAAAACAGACCATCTCCACACTCTATGTGGCTCTTGTATGCGGGGAAAACCTTTTCGATACTCTATAATTCCACGTTTCTCTGATTCTAATATATTACTGAGCTTCATCTTTCTCATTGGAGGTATCTTTATCCCTAAGTGTTAATATTTTTTTGACTGTCTCACTCATTCATTCATAGTATTGTGACGCAGGAGAGCTTAAGGCTCTGGTCTGAGGATTAATTTCAGGGGCCACAGAAGGGAGACGTTACTCTTGGGACCCAGGTGGCAATCTAATATTTATCAGCATCATAGACTGACTGCCTGTATTTGAAAACCAGAGCCCCAGGTCTCTCCATATTTGTGAGATCATGGGTGTGTGTCAGCTTAGGGGTGAAAGGAGGGGACCTGATACCTCTTGGGGTGTCATTTATACCAGTGACATTTACAAGAGAGGGAGACGTGCCTTAGTCATGCATCTATCCTCCTCTACTTTGAATCTGGGGCCACTGAATGGCATTTGGGGTGTGGGAACTCTGAGATCCCTTCTAGACGGAGCAGTTGTGAAGGCAGTCTCGAAGACTGCCCTAAGCTCACCCTCTAACACAGGCGTGTGTGTCTGCTGGGAAAGCCCAAGCTGCCATCCATTGGATAAAGGAGACCCTCATCTCCTCCAGCCATAGGGCAAGCTGCCGAATATCAGCCCAGATTCCAATCGTGAGGTTGGCAGAGCTGCCCTGAGATGCACATATAACACTTACCGGTGTCCATGTCAATATATTGGTCCTGACGACGAAGGAGTGGTACCCTGAGACCATGAGAATCTCGAATACCTAAATTCCCCTGAACCCTCAGCCTGGAGAACCAGCCCCATAACTGTTGCTATTGGGGAGCAGTCTTCTTGTTCCTGGAGACCCTGAAAAGAGATCCTCAAAACCAGCTACCTCAAAAGGTGTTACTTGTCTTATACAATATTCATCCCTGACAATTTTCATTGCTTCCAGACTGATCACAAGGGTAGTGACCATCCACAGCTCAAGGAGGAAAATACAGTTTCTGTTTGATTGGGAAATACCTTATCCTCAGAAGGAACAGAAAGACCTGGCTAATACATACCCTCGTTAACTGGGGTGAAACACGTGGGGATGGATTTTGCGGATGTCCAACCATCAAGAGAGGGGAGCCGAATATAAGTCTTGAAGATACTTGCCTTGGGATAAACTTGCCTTAGGAGAATATTGAGGAATTGATGAGAAGGTCAGATGAGGTGCACATTAGAAATGGTTTGTTGTGTGAGACCAGCTGTCCAACATCTGAATTCTGTTCCTTGGGAGGGTAGAAAATACACTACTACATAAGGAATGTGTGGGTGAGGAGGTACACTTGCAGCTTTGAGAAGCTCAGTGTTGGCTTTCCTCTGAAAGCCATGGATGGGAGCAAGTGATGCTGTCATGGAGCTGGCACTCAGTAGAGATAAAAGGTTTCTGGAATGGCTCAGCCCAGATGGTGGCAAACTATCAGGGGTAAGGTGGGCATGATTAACGTAATTGGCAGCAAATCTAGAGTGGGCTCAGGCTAAATTGACTGATAGGGACCTGTGGCGATACATACATAGTTATAGCTTTTCAGCATCTAGATGAATGGACAGATAACTAGGGTATTAATTTTTTGTAAAAGGTGAGAGCTTGCAATCAGAAGGCTGAAGTTGGCAGCTGCAGTGGAATTTTATAGCTCTAAGTGAAGTTTCCAGATGTAAATCATTCCATAGGCCCAGAGACCATTGCTTAAATTAGAGGTCAGAAAAGTCCAGCCAATCCATCCCCAAAAGAATCTGTGAAAATGTAATAAGGTAAGTGTGCACTATTGAAAGGAAGATAACTAGAATTTTTAAAGAATATTAAATAGAGGTTTCTATGGTTCAACTGGGGCTTATTAAGTCAATAGAGTTCTGTCTCAAGTTCATCTCACAACCAATCCAATGGTTCTGTGGACCTACTCAGAGTTTGTTTTACCAGATCCTCAGTATAAAGTTTACAATATTCTACTTGATATGTGATAGAATCTTTATATTAGCTTAAGTGACCATATATTGAAGAATTTGGTTTTGCTCAAAGAGAGGGCTGGCCTGGCTTTTGCCCTCAGCTTCTGGGAGGTAATGTATGTCAAACCTGACAGGAGTGCCTTTGTTTAGGATGAAGACTGGCCACACCAGATTGAAAGGGTGAGGCTGGTCACACCAGACAGTCTTAGAGTGGGGACTAGCCAGACGCACACACACACACACACACACACAAACAATATGATTTAGGGTAGAGAGTGGCAATGCCAGAAAGACCAATCATGTGACTTAAGACAGGAGCTTTGGGCCATGAGGTATCAGTGGACCTGGAGGCAATCAGTCAATCAATCCTGCCTATGTAATGAATCCCCAATAAAATGTCTCTACACCAGAGTTTGGGTGACTTTCCCTGGTTGGCAATGCTCTGTACTTATTGTCACACATAGATTCTGAGCAGAATGGGAATTTTTTATTTGGTGTCCTCTCAGACCCCACCCTATGCATCTCTTCTTTTGTCCAATTGTAATCTATATTATTTCTCTGTAATAAACTAGAATCATGAGTAAAATAGGTTTTGATGAGTTCTGAGAGTCCTTCTAGAAAATTATAGAACCTGAGGGTAATTTTGGGAAAAACCCCAAACTTGCAGTTGTTGTCACAATTCAGAGTGGCCATGTGTGGACTGTTCCCTCTAACTTTGCAGTTGGACCCTAATTCCATTTAGCTGGAGTCAGAAGTCTTGGGCAGACTTGGCAGTCTGGAGGACTGTGTGCCCTCAGCTTTACAGTTTGGTTAACTGCAGGTAGTTGGCATCAGGGGAAGCAGGATCTGCTGTTATGGCCCTGACTGGCTGAAACATGTGATTTGAGGAGAAGAAAGATGAAAGGGTAGGGTATGACTACCTTTGATTCCTGGATCGCCTTTGTTATGGAACTGCAGCTAAAAGTTAGAAATGATGGATCCAGCTCATGGGGGTTGGCTCAGTGTTTCCATAAAGAAATGCAAAGTAGCAAGAATAAAGAATAAAGCTAAATATATGACCTCCTGGTAATTGTTATCTGCAGTAGCTAAAATGAAAGTAAAGGAGAATGTTGGAGTGGATCCTGAGGGCGGGCCAAGCTAGCTGGGAACCTAACTGTGATGATTAGGCTCATGTATGAACTTGGCCAGGTAATGGTACCCAGCTGTTTGGTCCAGCAAGCACTGTGCTAATTTTACTGCCAAGACATATCATAGACTTAAATCATCATTGAGTTGATTACATCTACAATCAACTGAGGAGATTGCCTTCAGCAATGAGAGACTTCTCATCCAATCAGTTGAAGGCCCTAAAAGGAGAAGTGATTTCAGCAGTCAGAGAAAGAATTCCCATCTCTACTTCAGACAGACAGCTTCTCCTGGGGACCTCATTGAGGACCTTCATCGGAGTTCCTGGCTTACAGTCTGCCCTACGGAATTTGGACTCATGGATCCCCACAGTGACGTGAGACAATTTTATAAAATCTCATAATACTTACAGATATGTCCATTCAGTTCTGTTTCCCTAGAGAACCCTGACTAATACATTGACCAATCTGAGTTACAGTTGCTAGCCTCAGAGCTATTTTCAAGGGGAAAAGTTCTGCTGAAACAACATATGGCAAAGAAAATTTGCAGAGTGCGTCACAAGAGAATGGGGAAAGATAGAGGGGAAACTCAAGGGACTCATCCCAGCAGAGTAGACCTCTTTAAATGGCTATTTTAAAATGATAGAAATAAAGTAGTCTTAATGCAGCACTCTCTGAAGACCCTATTGGTTCCACAACATTGAAGGGACCTAAACAAATCTGCTTTATTCACCCTAGTTTAGAGAATTAAAAAGCTGAAAAACAAAGGTGTCAATGAGAAACCTGACCTCAGATCACCTCGGGCGATGGTCCCACAATCTAATCAGTACACATAAAGATTGGCAAATAGGTAAGTGTCCCTTGGGATGGGACACTTGGACCAACTCCCAGCTGGGGACACAGGGCTATATGCACATGAATGGGTAAAACTGTCAGGGAGTGGGGAAAAGACATTTCTGGGACTCCTCAACATGGAATCCCCGTGCTCTGTGGTTCCGAAGTAGTTTGTTGAAGTCGTCCTGGGGTTACAGCTAGATTGGGAGGCTACAGGAATACAAGCCTTGGTGGGATGAAGGGGAAATTTTGGATGAAGAGTGGTTTATGGGAAGTGGCTGTGTCTCCTTTACCCGAATGTATTATGGGATGGATATTATATCTGATAGGAGAACACTTCCCCTACATAGAATTATAAAACCAAAGCCTGCAGTTAGATTAGGAGGATGTAGGAATGCAAAGGTTGACAGGATTAAGGTGAAAAACTGGACAAATCTAGAATGTTTGAACCAACTTCAATGTGCTGTGTTTGCATATCTTTTACTTGAATGTATTATGGGGATGGATATTATGTCAGACTTGGGAATGCTTCCTCTACCTAGAATTATTAAACAGAAGTTTGTGAATATGCCTTTCATCCAATACTTAGGGACCATGCCAAATGGGAACCAATGTAATTGCACAAGCCCACTCAGGTGGTTAATTTGAAGAAATATAGATAGAAGCTGGAGTGCTGGTATGGGCAATTCCTATAAGCAATAGCCCTGTGTGGAGTGCAGACTGGAGCTTAAGGGTTTAGGGACCAGAAAATTTCCCATTTAGAGAGAATTACTAGGTGGATACTGGACTTTCATTGAGACTGCACTTCTGACCAAAGGACGTAAAATAATCTTGAAACCGGAAACACCCATAACGTCTTGGGTGATGTTGGCAAAATGCTCTAATAGGGAACACAGTTCCCAGGAGAGTTCCATGATAAAATGGAAATGGCTTATACAGGAACATGCTACCAGGGGAATGCAAGGAGGTTCTCATGAGCAGGGACTGCTTTTCCCCCTAGGGCCAGCTTTGGAACCACCTGAAGAGCTGTCAGACCCTGGTGCCAGTTGCATGGTGTCATACGAAGAGCTCTCGGTTGAGCACAAACGGGCAGCTTGGCTAGTGGATGGCAGTTTCAAGGCAAACACCCAGCATCCTGCTTGGAAGGCTGCCACTCCAGTGGAGAATGCAAAAACAAACGTGGTGACCTGAATTGCAGGCTGTCCACCCCTTTGTTTGGGTTTCTCCTAACTCGTGAGTGGCTGTGCGGTCATATAGGAACAATGGAAAACTGGCCTACAGGGGGTCCGGCATTATGGAAATTACTGTGAGATTTTTAAGGGGTGCATTAAAAGAGGACGTGCCAATGCCCATTAGCAAAACACTCATCCAGGACTGGAAGGTGATTGGAACCTGCAAAGTGGATAGCCCGGTGTTCTCACTCGAGGTGACCACCAGAGTCCATGAAACAAGGGACATGGCGTGGGGGTGGGGGGCCACAGCAATGCAGAGATGGACTGAAGCTACACAGATTCCTCTTGCAATTTTGCAAGGCACAAAATTGCAACAACAACCAAAAAAGTACTGCTCTTTCTGCGACAGGAGAGACAGAGTCTGCAGGTGGCTATCCGGGCAGCTTCCCTGGGAAGAAAGCCCCACAAATAGCCAGCAAATCAGACTGATGCCAGTAGCCCTGGAAGGCTACAAATGGGTCGCTACAGGCATAGACACTCAGGTTGGGGTTTGCTTACCTGGTGGTATATGCAAATGCTCAAAATACTATCAGAAGACTGGAACCTAAGCCGTTGCACCACTTGGGACCACCAAGTCACAGTTTTCAAACCAAGGAGCACACTTTACAGCTCATCATGTCCAGTAATGGGCAGAGAGATATTATCCTCAGAGTAATGATTTGAGAACGGGCAAGTGAAACATTTGTTGTCTAAAACAGGGGTAAGAAAAGGTATGGGGCACTGGCTTACACGCCTTCACAAGTGTGAGTGCACACACTCGACGTGATGCAGGCCAAGGGAGCGCCCCATTAGGTAGATTCTTTTGCTTTTCTGGGTGATGTGGGGAGAGGTGGTGGGGTGAGATGCTGGCATGAATGTACAATTGTTCCCATGGGGAGGGGGGGATGCCAATAAAACTATACTTTGTTCTCCCCGCCCCCTCCCATATTACCTCAACTTTCTGTTTTCCTTCCTGATGGACCAGGGCTGCCACTGCAGGTGCCAGAAGCAAGTGTGATTCCTAAGCAAGAAACCTTTCATGCAACCTGTATGCCAGAATTTCTAAGGGCCTGCCTGGGCAGATTGTGCCTTCACCCCATCTGGAAAACTGGGGGTGGACAGGGAATGTAGCTCCATTGCCTCGTGGTCGAGATCCCTCACCAGCCTGTTCCTAGCTAATGCTACACTGGGAACCGTCTTAGGGAGAGGCACGTGCTAGACTAGTATTGTCGCTGGCAACCTGGACCAGCAAAGCGGGCAAACTTAACATCCCCTCCAAAGGTAGAAAAGTTTGAGTAAAAGTAAATAATAAATGGAGAGGAGGAGAAATAGCAGCTGCGGGTAAAGAAATGAATAATTATGAATGATTGAATGCAATGAGGGAAACCCAATTGTCCATTGGGACTTCAAGAGAGGCTCAGACCACGGGGTGCTCTTGACTCTTTGGGAAGCTGACAAGACGGACTGGCCTCATCGCTGATGCCAGTGTCTTTTTTTTTCATTACTATGTTATTTATTTCTATCTCTTCATGTATTTCTTAATTTCCTTTGGTGAATATGATGTGATCGCTAATGTTAGTTTCATGACATTTCAGCATTCACTAGATATTACACCATTTCCCAAAAATCAACATCTGCTTTTTTAAAAAATCATTTTGAATTTTCTGCACTGAAAAATAATTTTCCTGCTCTTAATAGTACCACACTAATTTCTACTCTTTTTTTCTGTTTTTTTCCCTGGATGTGTTTATCCATATGCTTACATTTAGTATTTTTTTTTTTGTACTTTGTGTCTGGTTTCTTTCACTTAGCATAATGGTTTTGTTTTTTTTTTCTTGTCTGATATTAACATTTTATAGTATTAACATACATTTGTTCAACTTCAAGAAAAACGGTCTTATATACGCAACTTCACCCATGTCCATATTTCTCATGTGGTTTTACTATGTTCTACAGTCCCATGTTATATTTTTTAGCTTTCTTTTCAGTAATATACATGACCTTAGACTTTCCCTTTATTTTTTTATAATTTATTTTATTTTTTAAAAGATACTTAGATTACACAAATGTTACACACAAAATATAGGGATTCCCATGTTCCCCACTCCCCACACCCCCCACACCCTCCCACATAAACATCCTTCATTAGTGTGGCACATTCGTTGCAACTGATAAACGCATCCTGGGGCTTTGCCACTGAGCATGGACCATAGTTCACATTGTAGACCCCACTCTCTCCACACAGTTCTGCAGGCTATGGGAAGAAATAAAATGGCCTATTTCGGGGAAGCAGCTGTGGCTCAATCAGTAGGGCTCCCGTTTACCATATGGGAGGCCCTGGGTTCGGTTCCCGGGGCCTCCTGGTGAAGGCAAGCCCGCCCGCACGGCGTGGTTAGCTGACCCAGCGAGCACAAGCAGCAAGGGGGGAATAAATGAATAAATAAATAAAATCTTAAAAAAAAAAAATGGCCTATATCTCATTGTAATGTCATTCAGGACTATTCCCAAGTTCCAAAAGCCCACATATTACAACTGCTTTTCCCTCTCCCTGCCCCCAGAAGCTCCAGTGGCCACTGGCTCCACATCAATGTTGTCATTTCTTCCATTGCTAGAATCAAATATGTCTGTAGTAGGATACCAGTAAACCCACTCTAGTCCATAGTTCATTCCCCAATCCTGAGGATTCTGGGATGGTGATGTCCACTCCACCTCTAATTGAGAGGGGGCTTCAGTCCCATACAGCCGATGGATGGGACTCTCTTGCTTGCAGTTGTAGACTCTCTTGGTTCCTTGGGATGGTGGTTGCCCATACTCACCTCCTTGTTAGTTGTCCTGGGTGAGTCCAATGAACTGGAGAGTAGGAGTTGCAACTCTGCTGAGGCTCAGGGCCCAGCTGGCACATGGACAGTCCAGAGATTCAAGTCTCTTGGGCATACACTGACCAACTCCAGCACCAACTATAGGTTCAAATAGAAGGGACAGAAGAGGCATGTATAGAGAAGTCACAACTGAGTCCAACTCTGTCACACTGAGGAGCACAAACTCCAAAGTAGGGCCCACTGATGCCAGTGTCTTTTGACTCATATTTTCAGATTGTAGCTACTACCATACTGCAATATAGTGTGACGCTGGCATTGTTTGTGAGAATACAATACTGGTAGTGAGAGCTTGTTAAGTTGTATAGGTAAATTGGTAAAAATGTATTGGGAAATTGAGTTAAAGTCTCCTCAGGATCTAATCCTGATGGAGAAGGACCGGCTAGTGGAAGAAATGGATTTAGCTAACTGTTGGCTAATTTCTATGCTAAACAGTACTGCACAAGTTTACCATAGAGGTAAAGCAAGAAATATATCAAATGTAGATACACAAATGGTCATTTTGCTGTAGGACAGCCTTGTTCAGAATTCCCATCTCTCATTGGAAATATTTAGTTCTAGAGATATCCACTCTTCCCAGACCACTGAGATAGATTTTATCCAGTGCCTTGATACCCAGTGATCTAGTGATCTAGCTATAACTAGCATAAATACTTCAAACAGGGAGTGGGAAACACCCTTCTGGCTTCTACCTTGTTCTTTCTTGTTGCATAAGGCATTTGCTTTACAGAATGGTAGTATGACGTAGGTCACTACTTATCTAGAGAAAATGAGAGAGAATAAGAAAGAATGGATATTTTAACTTGAGAAGCTGAGATACACCTTCTCTTAGCTAATGTCTTGTTTCTTATTGAAACACTGAATTAGTACTATAGAAAACTATTGGGGGAAGCGGCTGTGGCTCAATCAGTGGGGCTCCCGTTTACCATATGGGAGGCCCCGGGTTCGGTTCCCGGGGCCTCCTGGTGAAGGCAAGCCCGCCCGCACGGCGTGGTTAGCTGACCCAGCGAGCACAAGCAGCAAGGGGGGGATAAATGAATAAATAAATAAAATCTTTAAAAAAAAAAAAAAAAGAAAAAGAAAACTATTGGTACTCAAGAAACTAGATTTCTTACGATTACTGTAGAGAGAACTGGGAAAACAGGTTGGATGCAGGATGTTGAAAAGCCTTATTTTTTCCTCAACTCTAAGTTCTTATCTCTTGGAATAGTGGGTTACCACTACAGATAGGTACTAGTACTCAGGTAACCACTTAAAATAAGAACTTGAAGCCAGATAGTCATAAATGCCTTCTTTGCAGCTCCGACTTCTTATTTCTTGTAGTAGAAAGCATTGTTTATATATATAACAAATGGTACCTAGTTTTCTAGAGAAAAAGCAGAGGTAACCAGAATGAAAATTAGAAAACAAGTAGCTGAAAATCACCTGTTTTCCACTCTAAATTCTGATTTTTGCTGTAATATAGAGTTAGTACTATAGTTAAATAGTACTACCTAGGAAACTAGTTAAGCAGGGATGATTAGAAATAACTAGTCTAAATACTTGAAGCCAGGAAGCAGAAAACACATCATCCCCCACTCAAAATTTCTATTTCTTTTTTTGGAATAATGACAATACAGATCTTTTGGAAGGTAGGTCAGTAGTTAACTAGAAATAAGTAGAGATAATTAGACTGACTAGGTGAAGTGAGAAAGCCAAAATAGTAGATGTTTCTCATTTATAAATTCTTATTTCTTGTCTGATAATGTGCCAACACTATACATATCTAGTGCTACCCAGGTAATTGTTAAACTAGAGATAACTTAAAATTTCTAGAATAACTAGTGAATACAGGAATCTAAAAACCACTTTCCTCTTGATACTAAAATCTTATTTATTTTCGGAATCATTCCTTAGTATTACAAACAAGTAGTGTTACCTATCTATGTTAAGTAGCTAACTAGACATAACTAGACTGATAAGTGAATTTCAGGAAGCCAAAAACATATTTCTCAAATAAAGATTCTTTCTTTTTCCTTCTTGAAATAATGAGTTGCTACTGTAGATATTTACTTTTATCTAGACTACCAGTTTCTTAGACCTAACTCAGAAAAACTGGGTAAATCTAGAGTGTTCCAAAACACATTCTTCTCAACCCGAAAGTCTTCTTTCTTTTTGGAATATTGAGTTAGTCTGATATAGAACTAGAGTTACTTAGGTAAGATTTAAATAAATATAACTAAAACAACTTTTCAAGGCCATGAAGCTGAAAATCATGTTCTTCTCGACTTTGAATTCTTAGCTACAAAGCTATATCCAGATATAAAATCAGAGAGTGTGCAAATATGCTCTGGAATTAACAATACAATTCATAGAGTTATAAAAAATATGTGCTGGAGGTCCCCAGGACCACCTTGGGGTTTGAGAATTCTGAAGGAGGATGCACAGGACACAACATACAGTCGT
The DNA here is from genome assembly GCA_026826555.1 of Tolypeutes matacus. Lineage (NCBI taxonomy): Eukaryota > Metazoa > Chordata > Mammalia > Cingulata > Chlamyphoridae > Tolypeutes > Tolypeutes matacus. The sequence continues at coordinate 143,984 of JAKSZT010053811.1, forward strand.
CCTCATACCTATGATTTATTCCAGCAAAAAGATACATAGCACAATCAGTAAAGGAAAAGGCGCCTGGGGCGAAGACCTAAGGAAACCGGGTGCAAGCTTCCAGGGTCCTCTCCCAGTGGAGTCACACAGGATGCACTTAATTCCTCCTGCATGAGTTGTGACAACACGTGGGAAATGTGGTCTACAGGGAAGCTCATTGGAGAACCAGAGCCCAAAGAATTCCTGGGGGCTGGGCCCACAGGCACGCTCTGCCTGCCGCTTACCAAGACTGCAGACTCCCAGGAGGAAAGCAGGGGTTCAGCACAGACCATTGTTTGTACAGTCGAGGCACAGGGAGCCACTCTTATCGTTTCCAGGAATGGGGGGACCCTCCTGAAATCCAAGTTCCCAGAGGCCATTCAATGGCCCACCTTGCAAGCAGGCCTGTCTAAAGAGAGCAGGGTGGGGCCTGCTATGGTCACCCTATTTTGCATTTCGACGTATGGGTA